>CM062077.1:3503135-4063325 GCA_031163375.1 Conogethes punctiferalis | reverse complement strand
TAAGTCGTTGTTAATGAGTCTCCTCGCACGTTTTTCAATTGACTCCAACGCCTCAAGCTGGTATTTAGCCGATCCATCCCAAAGATGCGAACAGTATTCCATGCATGACCGAACTTGTGCTTGATACAGTGTGAGCAACTGTACCGGCTTGAAATACTGACGCGTCTTCGAGAGGATACCAAGCTTTTTGGCAGCCAACTGAGCCTTAGACTCAATATAGGAGCCGAAATTGAGCGTGGAGGAAACTGTGACACCAAGAAGTTCAAGGTGGTCGGCAATCGTTACGGTTACATCCCGGAAAGTAGGGGCCAGTTGGAATGGCCTCTTTTTTGCGGAGAAAAGACACGCCTGAGTCTTCGCAGCATTGAACTTGACTAGGTTGGCTTCACCCCAATCGGAGACTGCCTTAAGAGTCAGATTCAAGCGCTCAACCATGGCATCCCGGTGTGACTGGATTTCCGAAGCACTGGCTCGTGCAGTGGATACGTAACTCTCTACAACAGTGCTGTCATCCGCGTACCCCAAAATACCGGGCTTCAGCAGGTCGTTAATGTGCAGCAGAAAGAGGGTTGCAGAGAGTACCGATCCCTGAGGAACACCGGCATTAATTGCCATTAGGTCTGATGAGCAGCCGTCAATTACAACTCTGATAGACCTATTCCTCAGAAAATCCGATATCCATGCCCGAAAACCAGTGGGCAGCCCAAACGAAGAAAGCTTGCTAATAAGGCCATCATGCCATACCCTGTCGAAGGCTTTGGAGATATCAAGAGAGACTGCAAGAGCCTCTCCACACTTCTCAATAGCCTCACTCCAAATGTGTGTGGCGTACGCAAGAATATCCCCAGTGGATCGATTTCGGCGAAATCCGTACTGTCGATCACTGAGGAGGTCGTTCGATTCCAGGTACGCCAGGAGTCTCCCATTCAAAACACGTTCCATGCTCTTACAGAGAATGGACGTGATCGAAATAGGACGGTAGTTGGCAGGGTCGGCACGACTACCTTTTTTGGGCACAGGCTGCACATTAGCAAGCTTCCAGGATCTCGGGACTTTACCAGTCTCCAGGGAAAGCCGAAACAGGCGTGTCAAGACAGGAGACAATTCGGGCGCACAAGACTTCAGGACTATGGCTGGAATGCCGTCTGGACCGCTAGCCTTACTCACGTCAAGATTGCGTAGTACTCTTCGAACCTCACTTTGGCGAATGTTAATTTCCGACAACTTGGTCGGACAACCAGTAGGTGCAGGAGGTGAGGCGCTACCAGCATCAAGACGCGAGTTTTCCGCAAACAGAGAAGCAAACAAGTTTGCTTTCTCATTCGCAGTGTGGGCCAAAGTTCCATCCGGTCTCAGCAGTGGAGGTAGTGAGGGGCGGCAGAAGTTTCCCTCGACCAGTTTAGCCAGGGACCAAAATGCTTTACTACCCGCGGGGTACGAAGCTAATTTGTTCCCTACTCGGCGAATGTGGTCAAAGCGGGCCCTCTGAAGAACCTTCTTGCAGGACTTGGCAGCCTTGTTATACGCCTTCTTCCTCTGACTTAAGTCCTCTGCCTTACGGTGTCGAGCATCAACCCATGCGAGATAAGCCTCTTGCTTCAGCGCTTCTGCACCTTCGCATTGAGGACCAAACCAGGGGCGAGCTTTGCCGGACAGAGATACATCTGAGTATGGAATATAGTACTCCATACCCAGTCGCAGTACATCTGTTACGGCATCCGCGCAGACAGAGGGATCATTCGAGGAAAAACAGACGGACTGCCAAGGATAAGACGCAAAGAAAGACCGCATCTCATCCCAATCTGCTGACTTGTATCGCCACATCCGACGACTGCCTCTGGGGCTTGGGTCAGATGGGGAATATACGGATACAGATTTCACCAGACAGTGATCAGAATTTCCTAATGGAGAGGAAATCGACACGGAGTATCGGTCTGGATCAGTAGTCAGCAGAAGGTCCAGGCAATAAGGTGTGTGCGATTCAACATCAGGTACACGAGTAGCACCTTGTACCAGCTGAGTAAGATTTAACGCTAAGGCAAGCTTACGCGTCTCTCTCCCTGCATGGTTAGTGTCCTGGTACGGGAATAGCCACTCCTGGTGGTGGCTATTAAAATCCCCCAGTAACACTAGCTGGGCTGTGGGGTACTGCTGTTGAACCGCGAGTGCCGCCTCACTAAGATATTCGGTGAGCCTGGTCGCCTCCTGATCTCCGCTGTGCGAACGATAAACACAAGCATAAACAATTTTGTCGATGCCTGTATCTACCAATACCCAGAGAACAGAGAATCTTCGATCCTCAAGATTTCGAAGACGCCGACAACAAATGTCGTCACGCACGTACAAACACACGCCAGCCCGAGCTTTAAAATTGTGCTCAAGGGTGTACCCCGGGTAGAGTAAGTACGCGACGTCAGAAGGACATCGTATCTGCGTCTCCGTCAGAAACAAGAGCGCGGGTTTGTCGGTCTCCAGATGGTGATGGACCGGCACGAGATTGGAGTGCAACCCCCGGATGTTACAGAGGTGCACTTTTAGTGAAAGGGAGTGCAACCGCTGTTTAAACTTGTTTCTTTTCTGTTTTACTGCCATATTTGCGAGAGCGATTTATCGGTGGGGAGCTGACAGTGGGATGAGGCATTCTGCTGCCAACCAAAAGACACGAGGGGCAAGGAACACATCACTGAGGAGCCAGGCCGGAGACTGCGGGGACGCCCGAGCCCCCCCGGGGATGTCCATCGGGCCCTTTCATCCGGTCGCCAACCGGCACGATGGCGCATCCCGGGATTTTTCGCAAGTTGGCGGGACAGCCTTTCGTGAGTGGCTAGCTCACTACTTGGGTCCCCTACTAACTGCGGTCGGCCAGCGGTGCACCGTGCCTCGGATCCCGCTAACCTCCGAGACTGGATCCCCGATGCCCCCAAACCCCTGTGACAGACCCGGTGTTTGCAACAAAAACAGCAACTATCCCGACTCAACTCCCCGTACGGCGTCACCAGACTCCGCGCCGGAACACGGCTGGGCCGCTTGGCGACGCGACTTAGTCCAGTGGGTGGTCACTAGCCCCGGCCGAAGCCTACCACCAGTAGGTTGTTGCCTGATTTGCACCACCCGAGGATTACGTGTGGGGATTCAAAATATAATATATGGGTGCTTTCCCACGGACGGGGGCAACTCAATCCTCAATCCTCAAAAACTAATGTCAAATTCGAATGAACTTTGAGAAAGTTTCCGAATCCGAATCCAAATGGGCATTGTGAATAGCCCAGCGGCCGCTCAGAGCTACATTGATGATAATATTTAATTTTAACTATCATTAAATACCTAATATGTTCACTTTCTACATAGGTATGTAATCGAAAATTGTCACGCCATAACATGAAAACGACTTTACTCGCTACTTTCATAACATATATTCTAATAGTATTATAGATTCTTCAAAGATGATGGGCGGCGTTTTTACTACTCATTGAATAAATCACGAAAATACCGCTATATTTTTAAGATAAGTAAGAGAAATCACATAAAATGTAGTTAATTGTACTACTAGCTATAGCATGTTTTTGATAAATATAGCAAATCATATCATACAGAAGCGATTATACAAATAATAATATGTACTTTGTAAACAAGGCTGTCATTAACTAAAAATAAAAGTGAAATCGCTCTTCCAATACATCGTCTAAAATGGTTTCAAGTGTTTTCTTTCAGTCGAAAAAAAAACAGAACAGTTTGTGGCAAAAACTACAGATAAGATAAAAGTGTAACCACACGTGAGTTCGCGCCGAATCGATTTCACATTGCAAATAGGGAACACTTTAGTATAGATAATTTTAATTGCCAGTTTCCGTTTGAGACCAGCAGGGATTCATTCGGATACAAATTAATTCGAAAAACATATCTTTCGGAAACATTCTCAATCGTTCATTCAAGAGTGTTCTCATCAATTTTTTTTCCGGGAGCTTTTATGCTGACGAAAACTTTCGTCTGCCGCCTCTCGCATAAAAAAAGAATATATGAATGAACTATGTTTCCGAGAGAGATCTTTCCGACTGCATTTATGAATAGTTTCGCTGCAGGGCTATTCACAATGCCAATGCCGAAGGAAATCGGAATCATTGTCAACATTAATTCAAATCTGGCAATAATCTAATACAATCAAAATCAAAAATATGAATGAACGTCTATAAAGTTTCCGATTCCGAGCCCAAATCGGCATTATCGGTAGCCTTTTTCGACTCGGAATCGGTCACTGATGGTACATTTATTATTATTTATTGATAAACGTAACACTATATCTTCTGAACTCTTTTTGTTCGTTCCGATTCGTCCTATCGGTTTATGAGAGTGAAGAAACAGATAGTGCATCGTTATTTGCACACACACTGTGATCTTTAATATCTCCTGCGTGATTGGCTCCCTTAAAGTTTGGCCACTGTGGTCAAAATTCGGTCAAGAGAGTTTATTTACTGAACATACTAAAATTTTTACTACAAAACTTATACTTTAAATTAATCTTTACATTCTATGGACCCAACGCGTTATGGTCTACAGATTAACTGTGCTATTACATTACTCCTTTTGTATACAAAACAAAAGACCTTTTTGGATGTCATAACTAAATCCATGACTATTATAATAAATAACACAATGTGACCATGCTAAGGTAAATAGGATAAGCACTTGTGTTATGGAGATAAACAGTATAAATGAAACAACGTGCTAGAAATAAATTAAAAGTAACATCTACACACGTAACAAACACAAATTATACAAGTTTGAACATTATATTTATTGTTCAACTGATTGAACGATGCTACGATTCCGTTTTAGGGAGGATCGGGGCCAGTAGAAAATTATTTTAAAATGTAACAAAAAGTTGTGTAATCGTTACACACATTAAAATACCTTAAAAAGCTTCCTTTTCGAACACAGCCGTGAAATTCAAATATTTAAAAACAAAACAGAACTATCGTCTCCTGAGAAGTAATATTTAACGAATTAAACTAAATAAAAAGTGATTTAACTTTTTTCTTCACACAAACCACGACTGGCAAGTGACAACAGATAATGATACATATTCCAAATTCAAATTGGAACTATCTTTTCACACGGACCGCTCTTGCGGTGTGATGCGGTCGAGGACGGAGTGCAAAATAGTTATAAGTCGACCGCAGAAACGCTTTCAAGCGGTATGTGTCTAGTCGAGAACAGTGTTCCACAGCGCTTGGATGCTGCGTTATACCTGCCTACATCCGATTAAGTGGCTTATCGATAAGTAGGCGTATGTTTGGAGCGAAATCATGGTAGTTTAAATAGTTACCCATAACATTAAATGCTTAGCACTACCTAACCCGACGTAGGTACCTAGGGGAAAGTGGTCACCATTCGTACGTGGGGCACATTCGTGCAGTGAGTATAGCAGAAAAACTAAACGGCACACAAACACGCCTTTGCTTGTGTGCATAGACATACCGACCACCATATTGTTAGCGGAGTGGCGTGGCAGTCGCACCACGGTGTATCGGCTGACAAGACATAACGTGTTTTCGCGCGCGGTGAGTAAATTTTTTCCTTAGGTGTAATTCGCAATTGTAAGTAGAATTGTTATGTTTTTGACAATATGGTGATGATTAATTAATGTTAATATTGTTTATTTTGAGCTTTAATTGTTATATTTCTCTTTACTAAATTAGAATTTGTATAAAGTTGTACTTTAATTTTGTGCAAGGTATGGGGTGCTTTCGTACAGCCAAACAGGGGGCACATTCGTACGCGTACGAACGCTTCCCTTTAGATTTTATTAACCACCACAATATCATAATTAGATTTTTATGAAATAAAATATAGTAAACTTTTAAAATACCAGGCAAAAAGCACAATAACTTTCCTTTTATAAAGTATTTTATTGCAGAATCATGGTGCGAAAATATAAAAAAGGGCACGCGTACTCAAGACGTGGATGAGGAGTCCATAAAATTAGCAGTTGACGACGTAATTCACGGACGCTTGTCGTATAGGAAAGCCGCGTTGAAATATAACATCAAGACCTCGACGTTGGAAAGCAGAGTCAAGAAATTCAAAGACTATGAGCCAATTCAAATATTATTAAGTTAGTTCTTTGAGAAATACATATTTTTATAATAATTAATAAAAAATTAACGACTTTAATAGGCTTTTTAATTACCCTATATGAATTTACCCCATGCGTACGAACGTACCCCATACGTGGGGCAAGTTCGTACAAATATCTTATCGTAGAAAAATGACTATAACTCTATAACCTTTTGACATAATAGTGTCGGACTTTTTGGTAACAAACTACAATATATTTGTTACACTTAGGTCTATAAACTAGATAAATTCGATTATTAATCATAAATTAAAAAAATAAAATCTAAAAAGCGTACGAAGGGTAACCACTTTCCCCTACGTAGTATCGCCATGTATTTTAATTGAATATTTTTTTGTAATTTTGTGGCGCCGCGGTCTTGTTCGTTTAACAATGATCGCAAATATTGTGCAACCATTGGCGCGGTCAATCCGATGATGGGTGACCAAAATTTGACACCGATTTCCTCCGTGCTTCGGAAGGCACGTTAAGCTGTTGGTCCCGGGTGCTATCTTTACCAACTCAGATAGCAGTCGTTACATCATATCAGAGATGATGATAACTCTGACGCCTAAACTGGGAATGGGGGTATAGCTTACCCTAAGTGTTGCGGAGGTCCGATGGCAGTCGCTCTGTGTAAAAGCTTAGCCCTCGCCAAATCTCTCAGTTTGGGAAGCCAACACTGAGACAATCGGGAAAAAGGCTAGGATGATGATGATGATTTTTTTGTAATTTTTATATTAGGAATACCTTGTCCTAACAATAACGAACCCGTAGGTCACAAGACAAAATTGTCTTTATTCGTATAGATTTTTTTTTGGCTGGACATAGGCCTCCCCCAGTGGACAATTGTCATTTGGGGGAATTTACCTTAGTCACCACGCTTGGCAGGCGGGTTGTTAACCCCATTTACATCACAATAAATGTTAGTAAAAAGAAAGCATTATCTAGTTTTAATCTAAGCATAAAAACAAGCAGCCTAAGCAGCAAGCTCTACTAAAGAGGAAGCCTCTTAGCTTATGATGAGGGTTCACGTGATAATTGGTATAATACAAGCATATTAAATTAGCACCTTTATATCCAAATCCGTGATAATACCAATGAACATATACATTTAATAGTATATCTATCGCACATCGGTATTCCAAACAAGCGATGCACATGGCTTAGCCTTACGACCGCGACACCGCTGTTCTGGGAAGCGTAGTGCGTTTGCAAAGCACGCATACATATGTAAATATACATAATGTGTGTATGCTGTTATTGCTATGTGTAGCAACTTAGGTAACATTCTTGACATCATTTTGGAGAGGAAAATCATGACTACAAAAGAATTTTCCCAGAACGCTAAAACTTTTTAGGAGTCAGGCCCTTCCTCTCTCCCGCAGTTCAGTTATTATGACAACCTGAATGATTATGATGAAGGTCGCCTGGGCTATGATCGTAGTCATTTAGATTTTCAAAAATTACTAAGTAGATAGGTATATAATATTTATGAAATTAAAAGGTATCTATAAATAAACATCTAGTACAAAGTTATCAACAAAAGCTAGCTACTAGATATTATCGGATAAATTAGGTAATTCCATAATTAATCTAGGTATTTTAAACCGATTAGATATCTTTTTATTTTTGACATAACATAATGGACATAGGGTTAGACAGTATTTACTGCGCTCACGAGATAAATGTCTTCAAAAATATTAAACTTTAAAAATACTTATGAATTGACAGCATGTTATATAAGACCTTAGCCGACTCCATATGGAACGAATTAAAAAAAATTAAACTAATAAAAAACAACAATGAAACCATACCATATAACTGGAACAAATAAATTTAAAAAAATATCCTTGAAATTAAAAGAAAAGAATTATATTTTAAAAATTAAAAAAATCAGCTCACCTCTTTACTGAAACGAGTACAATTTTTATAATCTGCGTACTATGACAGCTACGCGGCCAATGGCGCGTGAACGCGGGAACAAATCAAGCACGGTGTATGTTGTTGAATAATCTGTGACACTGCAGGGCTCATCAGGGCTGTCAGTGACAACTGTTTTAATAAGGGTCAGTGTCGTAACTATACCATTCGAGGCCCGTGGCAAAGTCATCAGATTTTCACTAAACGTGTAGGTAATAATAAATGTTGGGAGTTTGGATTCTCCTCTGACTGGGGGCCCCTTACGGCTGGGGGCCCGTGGCATTTTGCCGACATGCCACCCTGTAGTTACGCCACTGATAAGGGTATACTATCTATTTTATCAATTTGAATGAAATAGAACATAATTTTAGCCAAAGATTATAGGATAATAATCGACTCCCTGTGATGAACTGAGACAGACAAATGCATAGTCTACCAACAGGAAAGGTATTTAACCTAATTCATACACTTAAACAATGTGTGTATGACACACGCTCCAAAATTACAGGACCTAATTTCATGATTGTTCTCCACTGAATTAACAAAGGGTATGTATACCTATTATGATATAAATCAGAACAAAAATCGCATCAGTGCTGCTTTAAAAAGAAAGAAAGAAGAAAATCCGTTTATTTGGCGCACACAAATCACAAAATAAAGATGCATATGACTGACTAAAGGATCAGTCAATTCGTAAGCGTGTGTAAATAACAAGTCAAAAAGTTTTGCTGTTATCTGTTAATTTCCTCTGCAGGTTGTCTGGAAGACATCGCTATTAGCAATAAGGTCGACTAGATTGTACTGCATTACGTTTGTAATACATGTTCTTGTCCAATATCTATCTAAGTAATTCTAGTTTACTCAAATCCGACAAATGTGTGTAGCCTTCTCAAAAAATTCAGTAAGAAATCTAGCTATTTCATGAGCCATACGTTCACGATAAAAGCACTCTGTGACAACCAATCACACGGGCGAAGCCGCGGGGAAAAGCTAGTATACTCGTAAGACAAAATGGCGCAGTGTATGACTTTACAGTGACACCCCTACATTATTATTGCACCTGTTTCTATGAATGTTTTGAAAACTATCTTGGGCCTAAGGTGCAGTCTAAACCAACTTAGTATAAATACAACTTGAATGGTGTTTGTTTAAACTGTATAAAATGACTCATTGGCTTGTTTTAGATCAACTAAATCGCCTGCCCAGCGTGGCGATTATGGGTATATCCTCCAGAAGTTTGCCCTAGGTGGCGAACAACTGGAGAGGCCTATGTCCAGCAGTGGACTGCAATAGGCTGACAATGAATGAGATCAACTAAATAATTACGAATGATGAACCGTAGATATTTCTAGGTAGCCAGTAACAGTAGCTTCGAATTGGACTGTTGAGAGACGTTTCCAGAATCAAAATCACACCCATTTTGAATTCATGACCTGTTAAGTGACCTGTAGGTCATGGTTTCAAAATTGATGTCAAAATTCAAAATGTGTGTTTTGAATTAATGCACAACAAGATAAGCCAGGTCATATGACCAACTAACGTAAAGCAACATTAAGGTAGAAAGTCGCAATTATACGATTTATAGGAACTCAATCCAGTCAACACAAAGATATTTTTAGCCGACTACGTCAAGAAAAGGAGGAGGTTTTCAATTCGACTGAATATTCTTTTTTTTTTTTGGTTGTATGTTTATACTAGCTGCTGCCCGCGGCTTTGCCTGCGTAAACATCGGTTTGTCATAAAGAGCTTACTCTGTCATTTATCATGTACGCGTCTTTGTCTCTTATTTTATTACACGGGCTTACGAATGAATGCTCAAAGATGATAAATATATAGGTATTCGATTCGAGTACTGAGAAATCTGAACATAGGTTGACAGGACAAACACAATGTGCGCCCTGCGGTATGGGGCGTAGAATACTACCGAGGTATCCCTGCCTGTCGACTAAAAGGGCCTTCGGGGTTGTGGCTTGCGCTCCAGTTAGCGGCCTCGAGGAAGACGACGACACGTGCCTCCGGGCACGTTCTTGCTGGTGTGCCGTTCTTGCTGGGCGGCGCAGCGCTGTCGCGCTGTGGGGGGTTGAGTCCAATCCCTCCGGGCATCCCGACCCTCCTCAGACAGAGTGCTCGTAGCCGACCACCGTCGGGTTTAGTGGGAATTCTCCGCTAAATAGGAGTGGGCCCCACAAAACCCAGGTGTCCCTTACCCAGGGCCCTGGTGTTTGCGTAAAAGCATTCCCGCCGTAAAAAAAAGGACTAACACAATGTAGGTACATCTTGTTGGCCATTGAAAGCCGCGGCCCATTCTTCAGGAACCACCTTGTCTTAAGCTATGGTTCACATAGTTGTAAGTTTTGGTGACGACTTATCTAGAGCGACATACACTCCCTGAACATAAATTATCGAGCTATCTAAAGCAGAATCTGGATTTCCTGTGTATCAACAAATATTGAAAAGCCATGCTAAAATACTATCTTAAATTTTTTGGCTTTTCATTATTTCATACTGAGCATCCCTTAGAATATGCTGTGAAGGGTAATTTTCATCTGCCTACATGAAATTACCTAAAAATTATTTACCGATAAAATTATTAAGATTTTTTTGTCTATAATGGTACGTAACTATGTACGTGTTAATTAATACATTTTAAGTATCACGCCGACCAAAAAGCGACCACTTGGCCGGTGTATGAATCTTAACATACTTCAAAGCGTTATTTTCTTCCGCCATACGTAATTAAAACGATTTTATTAGGCTGAAATATCATAATATTAGTATTGAGGACAAAAATAACAATTTGGATTAGAAAAATGTTTATTAAGCATACACTGATAACAGTTTCGTCGCATTCAATCTAGATATGTGGCCCGACAGTGAGCCTTCTGAGAATGCAGTTAGGTTTTTGGTTTTTGGATCTTCATTAAACTGTGATTCATTATCAGATGCAGAAGGTCTGTTTTGACCGTACACAATTCCTAAATTTTGTTCTAATTTGTTGATGAATGAGGTGCCTCTGAAACTGAGCAATATTCTGGTAGACAACGCCGGTGGTTGTCCATGTACGTTGGTCGTCTTTTCACTTATAATATTTTCCGAAGAATTGCAGTCCGAAAATAAGTCGCACAATTTTAATTCACAATTATTTACTGGGTACATAATAGTGGCGAATTTCCCTATTTACCTCGATGTTAGTACCTGTCACGTCAAATTGGTAATTTCGCTGACAAAGTCAAGAAATGACAGTATCTATGGCGTATTCAAAAAGTTCTTAATCATTCCGTAACATATTTTTCCGAAATTCTAAATGAAAAAATTAATAAATCGTTGTAATTTATAGCCTATATGTTAATCTGATGCATAAACAATATTCGTGTAAAGTTTCACTAAAATCTGTTCAGTAGTTTTTGCGTGAAAAGGGAACAAACATCCATCCATCTATCTATCCATCCAAACAAACTTTCGCGTTTATAATATTAGTGGGATTACCACCTATCTCCGAGAATAGGCTATTATGGTTAAAAACTGTAATTAGTCCGTCTTTTAGCTTATTCAAAAATAAAAGACACGTATTTTTTTATTTGTAAATTAGACTAAAATTACAAAGTTATAGCCCGTTGAAATTACGCGTGACGTCACTCGGTGAGGCATTATTACTTTTTAATTTTAGACTTCAAAAAAGCACTTGTGTGGAGATGAGTATTAAAAATATCTATAGCTTCGCTTAACTTGAGGTCATAGCTTTTTATAAAGAGAAAGGCAACCTTGGCGCGAGTAGGCACGACGAACGTCGCCAGCCGAACCAGATCAACGAAAGTGAATCGGTTTTACGACAAATTTTGTCGTTTACGCAATATAAATATCAGACAACATCACATACATTGCTCCGATCCCAAAGTAAGTAGCTTACGCACTTGTGTTATGGGTATCAGAACAACGAAGGTACCACAAACAAATACTTAAATACAAATATAAATGTCACCGGAAAATAGCAAGAATCGTAAGTTGATCAATTTCCTAGTTAGTTGATTAACTTTCGGAATATAACAAACGGTAGTTGAAATGTATTATTTAACGCAATGGATTTCAGTTAATTCATCAACTTACGGTAGCGTGGCAGTAATTTAATAATTTACGATTTTGACACAAGTAAAATCGTCCTCAAATGGGCCAATCGTTGCTCAATGTACTATTTAACGGTACACTATTACGCGTAACTTAATACACTATTCCCTGATTGGTTGCCGGGATAACACCACGTGAGCCATTGAACCAATCAACGTTCACCTCACCTTCGTCGGATTATTTAACGGCAAGACCCCGTAAAATGATCAATTTACTAAAATACATACGTTAAATAATACATTTCAACTGCCATTTATTATTTTCCGGAAGTTAATCAACTACCTAGGAAATTGATCAACTTACGATTCTTGCTATTTTCCGGTGACATAAACACCCAGACACGGAACAAACACAAATGTTCATCACACGAATGTTTGTCCCGGGTGGGGATCGAACCCACGACTCTTGGTTCAGAAGGCAGGGGTCACTACCAATTGAGCCACCGAGCCATTCAATATAGTAGCTTGTTATCTAGAGTACCTACCAAAATCGTATTAATCCCACTGCTGGGCTAAAGTCTTCCACAGTTTTCTCCCAGTCCCTAAAGAGGAAGGATTCGTAGTTTTGTATCGTTAAGTGAAAACGTCGTATACTGGCATGGGTCTGGATGGGAAATGACCCCGTTCATAAACATCATTCGTAAAATAGACACACTGAGAATGAGATCAGTCGGTTGGTATCTATAAGTTTTTTTTGTTAAAGTGTGGTCACAGTTTGGCTCGTAACTACAAATAAAGACTTGGTCCGTTTTAATTCAATGAAAAATTACACATTAATAAATTCAGGAATTTAATTAGCTTAGCTTTATAGCTTTGCTTGCCAAACGTCAATATTTCCCGCCATAGGC
This sequence comes from Conogethes punctiferalis, assembly GCA_031163375.1. NCBI lineage: Eukaryota > Metazoa > Arthropoda > Insecta > Lepidoptera > Crambidae > Conogethes > Conogethes punctiferalis. Next base: position 4,050,321 of record CM062077.1, on the reverse strand, counting down.
GAAAGCGCGCCAAAACAACGCGGCCATTGTTTTCACGCACAGATCATAAATGGAGTCGTTCGTTATGGTCATTGCTCGAAGTGGGAAAGCGTTCAGCTTTCGTAATCATTGTTTAATTGTTTTTAGGTCTGATTTATAAATGGCCGGATAAACTTTAACCGTCTGATAAAAGGCGAAAAATAAATCAAGACTTTTGGTAATAAGTCGTATCGCCATTTTTCAGTCTGTTAAACTACATCCAGTGAAGAAAAAGAAAATTAGCCTTTTGTGGAACTAGAGTTTGTGGCATTTTATTAAGGTTTTTAGTAGATATCCTTTATTACTTTATTGAACAATAAACCATCAAATTGTTGTTCAATTAAGGTAACTATTTTTTCTTGCCACTGGTAACGAAATGTCTATTGAACGTCTTTAGTGTGATACCTGAAAACAAAACAAAGTCGACGGAAATAGTGATTTAATTTAATCATTCTTTGGAAATTAGTCTTCTTGTAAACAGGGAAGACAGTATTTTGTACTCTTTTTTCCTAACTGACTATGGTAGCCTAGGCAGCATTATGTCATCGTTACCGGCCCATTGCAGAACGCTCCCACATCTAGTTTAGTAGTACAACGCAAGTTGCACACGCGACAAGTCACATGACATGAAACATAACGTTGGTCTACAAAAAGTAACTAGGTACCATGTGGATGGATTAACCCTTTGAAGGCCAGTGTCGCTTATATGCGACGACAACAATAGATTTTCCATTGTCACATTTCTCGGCGGTCAAAGGAGGTCCAAGGTTGCCCATAATCAACAATCTGAAATACGATATTGACGCAATTAGGAACAATCAGTAACAAGTAGCAACAAAAGTAACAAATTGTTATCTTGTTACACAATGTTGTTCTACAAGAAGTAACAGCGGAACCGCACCATTAGGAGAGAGCGAACAGAACTGCAGGAAACATTTTACTCAAAGCATAATCGCTTCAGACCAGCCTTCGAATCAATTCACTACTTACTTTGGAATGCACTCCGCGCGGTCATGTGACTATTGCTGGCCTCAAGTATCATAATGAGCGCGTTCAAAAGCAATGCTTTGTTGTACACAATTTAGATCAAGTATTGTCTTATCTCGTGAATGACGGTGATGGTGGCATTGGCAGCGGATAATTTCATATAGACATTTACATTGATTTTATTTTGATGTTTGTTTACAAACAACATTGCTCCATATTGACTGTCCTACAATAAATAAGTTAAGCTTATATAAAAAGCTAGCGACCCGCCCCGGCTTCGCACGGGTGCAATAATATATGCATGTATTATACATACATACAAACCTTCCTCTTGAATATCTCTGTCTAAAAAACCGCAGCAATATCATAGAGGTACGTCATGATTTTTGCCACTCCAGAGATTAAACATTTCATAATTTGAACAATAGAATTCAGGTGTTCTGACTGATTCACATCTGCGGATTCCTTGGTGGTTACTCTTCCTGCAGGGAGATTCCAAGAAAATGCGGGTACAGAGCGATTTCTCCATATAAATAACAACACGCTCTACACTTCTCCGTAGGGAGATTCCTAGAAGATACGAGTACATAGTTCTCTATATATAACACTAGATCACGATTTATATAAATGGTTGAGACCATATTCAATACGACTCCAGAATGGATCCATTAAAGGTCGTCCTGTTTGCGATATTAAAAATAGTTCTCGTGCTTCGGATAATCCACTCTAGGGTTACCCACCCACTGGAAATGTTTTTGTACAAGTCACCTCTGATGTCATAAAATAATAACCCCAATTGCATGAGTTCATCGGAAATTCATGGTTGCGGCCGAAATTTAGTGGGGAAAATAATAATTAGCAGGTATGAAAAATGGCGGAAAAGACTGGAGAGTGTCGGGCCGAAAATCAGCAGAACGAAAACTGAACAACTGTTCTGTGACTTCGGCGGTCCATCCAGTTTTTCCCATATAGCCTTAGATGGTGTATCCCTTCCAACCTGTTCCGAGTTCCGGTAGCTAGGTTCTGCAATTCAAAATGACGGAAATCTTGAGTGAGACGTGAGCAACCGGATAAAAGCAGGATGGATGTAATGGCGGCAGGTTTCGGGCACTGCGTAAGATCCACAAATGGCCCTGAGACTCAAGGGAAAAAAAGACTCGAAGCATGGTTTGGGCACATTATGAGGAGGGATGAATGGCATGTAACGAGACGAGTATTGAGTATGAATGTGGAAGGATACAGAGGATGGGGAAGACCGAAAAAGGAATGGATGGACTGTGTGAGAAAAGATATCAGTGTTAAGGTGTGAGTGGGAGATGACGAGTGATAGAAGAAAACATAGAGTGTGATAAGGGCAGGAGTACATCATATAATTTATATCCGAAATTAAGTGCAGTTTAGATGTGTTATCCACTCATCCTTTATACTAAGGATTGTCTGAAAGACATCGCTTATAGCGATAAGACCGCCTGCATTATAGAACAAAGTTGAGCAACAAAGAGTATCTGTCTCGGCCAAAGGAGGTCAATTTAAACTTTTGATATTTTGTCAACCCTAATAATCATTTATCGCGTTATCGCGTAGGCACGCGCCGATGTTCACCCCCTACAGAGAGGTAGAGTGGGAGGTAACACCCCCTATTTCTGTGAATGAGATTATTCAGATGTAGGGTGGACGTGGGAGGATGCTAAATATAGATGTTATGGACCAAGTGATTAATGCGGGCATTATTTATAATGCTAGGGCATTATGAATAATGTCAAATTCTATTGGGCAAAGTGATAATTACTATCTAAACTTCATTATTTATCACATTGGCCGGTCATTATTGTATTGCTACTTGGCAATTAGGCAATTTGATAATAAAGCAAAGGGGAGGGACGCACGCGTACTTATTCGGAGATCGATGTATCCGGTAATGTTTTTTTTAACCGACTGCGAAAAAGGAGGAGGTTCTTAATTCGTCTGTATGTATTTTTATATATGTTCACCGATATTTCCGTCAATTATATGTAAATGGATGACAAACAAAATTTTTTTTGTTCGACAGAAGACACTTCCGTGGTGGTCCCATTATCACCAAGTCAGGATCTGATGATGGTATCCAGAAGAAATTGAGGGCAACAACCAAAGTTGTATGCTCATATGGTGATTTTGTTACGCAATCATAACCTACTCAGGCATATGCTTCCGGGCGTCAACATCTGGTGCTGATGATGAAGCCATAGAACTCCTTAACGGTTAGGATATAGGGGACAGTACTGTCATTGGTCGATGGGAACTAGGTAGTAGTATGTACTTATGCAGGGCTAATAGGGCAGCTGATATGACAAGTAATTTGCTTGATTCTACTTCGCAACGTTTTCACTTGACTTAAAGCAATTTTTTTCTTTCCTAAGTAAAACTCTTAAGGACTTTAGTTCCCATCATTATGCAATAGTGCTGCATTTGCCGAGTAGGTATTACTACTGAGTGCGTCATCTTGGAGCAGTCAGAAGTTATGTCTGGCCTGTGTATCACATACACATATTATATTATCTCAGGAGTGGATGAGCTTGTGCCCCCACGCAAGCCTTACAGAAGACCAGGAGGCTGCGAAATAGTCATAAAATATGTTTTTATTACTTTGCCCAAAGGGTGATAAACAATATTTATAATGCCCGATCAATTTGATTATTTTAATAATGATTATCAAATTGCCCTCTTATATTGGCCATTTATCAGAATGCCCGGGCATTATATATAATGCTACATTTATCACTTGGTCCATAACATAGACACAGCTTAATAGCGAAATACCAAAAAAGAATAAAACGCGTTTTGAACATATTCACAACGTTGTATGCGAGCTACGAGTCCGACGAGACACGTCACAAATTCACAATCATATGTTTGGCACTTGCTCATTTCTTTCAATTGCTCAACCCTTTACATATTAACGTGCTAACAGCCGAAATCAGGGCAGCCTTTAAGTATGGCAGCCATTCGCAAACTACTTCCATGAATGCATCGTACCCGTTATTACATACGGAGCCGAACCGAAGACAAGTACAGTACGGCTTAAAGTCGCTCAGTGAAATATGGTTAAAGCTGTACTCGTCGATTCTCTAGGTCCTACAGAGAACCCAATTCATCGACACTGTTCACCGGATTGTGAAGCTGAAGTGGCAGTGGCGGGCCATATCGTAAAAACATACTCGTAAGTGAATAGCGCTTCTCGGTAAACGTAGTGTGCAATGCCCTAGAGGCAGGTCTGCGACAGTCTTTCCAAATAGCTACGAATTGGGAGCCTTCAAGAAACAGCGACCCCAGAACTGGATTTGAGTTGCCATGGGCGGTGTCGACTGCTTACCATCAGGCATCACATTCGCTCGTTTGCCGCCTCTTGCATAAAAAAAAGGTAGAGTGGACTATTTGCGCAAGATGGCTGGCAAAAGATAAATTCGAGAGGATCAGGTTCGAACAAAGTGGTAAACAGGGAGACCTATATCCAGCAGTAGACTGTAAAAGGCTTGATGACTATACAGATGTCCATTACACTTCGAATCCAGCTCACTACTATTTAGGAACATTTTATGGTCATCGTTCGAGGGGCAATATATGGACCAATCATAATGCTACACCATTAATAGGTTTGAATTGTCAACGCGACGAAAAAGTAGGACTCGTTTGAGACAATCATGTTGATATTTGGTAACCGGTTAGCAGATTGTACAGTAAGCGGTACACATTATAATTTATACACTTCTAAACTATTTTCGGCACAGCGGCTAAAATACCAACTCGTATATTAACCTAGGTATTTGTAATCAAGTAAATATTTATGGTAAAACTTCGTTGTTCTGATACCCATAACACAAGTGCTCGAGCTACTTACTTTGGGATTGGAGTAATGTATGTAATGTTGTCTGATATAATGTAGTGATATTCCCTACAGCTTGGTTCAGCGGTAATGAACTCAGCCTCTGACACAATGGTCACAGGTTTGACCCCGTACAGTACAAACATTTGTATGCATGATAATATCTATTAGTACCTATTATCTGTTTGCTACGTTTATTATGTCTTAATTAAAACACAAAGTATCTGAGTAACTTTATCAGTTGTCTAGTTAAGTACCCATAGTACAAGTGAATCAGACAATATGATGCATACTCTTTTCTGTCTTACTTGCAACTCGGTGGAACGACAGCTGTAGATAGACATGCGCAGGACCAAATTCTCAGCATGCATGCTGATCCAAGGGGGAGTGAACCACCAACTTGCTGATTTGGCGGTTCAAACAAAAAACGATATTAAAAAATTTGATTCATTTGTTCTACACAACAGTTTACACAACAGTTGAGGGAGACAGTTAATATCATGACGTACAGGGAGTTAAACCGCTGGCAGAGTCCAGGGAGGAATGGAAATAGCTCCACGGGCAAGAGCAAGGCTCTAAAATTTAGAAGTAGTGTAATTATGAATGTATTTGTGGTATTTACCACCGTTGTATTACCACAAATAACCCTGCTATACATTATGGGAACGGGGTCAATGTATGTGAAGATATTTGATGTAGCTATAAGCTAAAACAGTTGCAATACAGTACATAGGGGCGCCCACGATGCTAAATGATGATTTATTCGAGCGTTACAGATATCATTTGTATTTGAAAGATTAGATAGGAAAAATAAACATATAAATGAGTGTGGTTGGAGTTATAATCTGTTGATTAACTAGGTGGTTAAGGTTATACAGAGGTTCTAGGTGTGCACTAATAGTAATACTCTCTTGACCGTGGCTTAAAATCCACATCTCTTGGACTTGACGTGCTCGCGGTTGCCAGTAATATTTTAAAAAATCAACAGTACCATTAATATTATTCGTATAGGTTTTAAAAAAACGAATCGTCAAACTTTTGGTAATATGACGATTTCGAAAAGCAGCATTTCACCGAGATGAAACCGGCAAGATACTCGTGCAGTTGCTATTTTCAATACAGTGTTGCAATCATTTTCATCACATTTACACTTTTAACTACGTCATACAGTCTAAGGCTTTAGGAATCATAAATAATCTAAATAGATAAATTGGTACACATTTTTATTGCATATTCCCTATTGTACGAGTACAAGTAAGAGTGTTCGTTCACGGTGAGTGTGTAATTCCCAACTGCCTACGTAGTACTTTTATTGTTTTATCTTAAATATCCATTGTGCTTGTGATAATGATAAGAGATAAATATATTCAAGTATTATCTACAGAGCAAATAAATTGAATTGTATAGATATTTCCAGGATTTGTTAGATAAAATAACAATAGTATCTCTAATTTGCTTATTTAGAGTAGTCTTAGCCTATATGCCGCATTGTATGAGATGGTTTCGCCTAAAGGACAGACGATCCAAAGGCCCTGGTTAGATTCCCAGACGTTTGCATTTTCCTCCGGTGAAACAAAAAAAAGAGGCGGATTTGCGCGAAGCTGACAAAAATTTACCAATGATATTGATCCACCTAAATGGGTGTGATCTGAGCAATAGTTACCTCCTGCTTAACTCATAATCTACTATAATCCCTACATACATACATTTTAAAAGTATAATGGACTACTTACTACATTTATTCAATTGTTTTGCTACTTACAACAATCTCTGTAATTCGGATAAGTGTCCTAAACGACCTACTTACAACTTTAACATATCAGGTCAACGCAACCTTTTCCATCAAAACCGGCCAAGTGCGAGTCGGACTCTCGCACGTAGGGTTCCGTACCACTATACAGCCAAATAAATGTTTTTCTTTACGTTTTATTATATTGGAGTTAATTAATTGAAAAAATTAGGTAATTTGATTTATGACGTTTAAAAAAAAACTACTGGCTAGATTTCATTCAAACCAAATTTCGTTAGTAGTTTTCATAGTGATACACATGATATATTTTTTTCAGTTTTATCATGCCCATATTTTAGAAGTTACGGGGGGGGGGGGACACACTCATTTTACCACTTTGGAAGAGTCTCTCGCGCAAACTATTCAGTTTAGAAAGAAATGATGTTAGTAACCTCAACATCATTTTCAAATACCTATCCATAGATACCTCACACGTATAGGTTCGATGAAAAAAAAATTTTTCAGTTTCAGTTCCATGTATGGGGAACCCCAAAAATTTTGGATTTTTTTCTGATTTTACTTTAAAATCTTAATGCGGTTCACAGAATACATCTACGTACCAAATTTCAATAATGTAGCTCTTATAGTTTCGGAATAAATTGGCTGTGACATACGGACGTACAGACAGACAGACAGACATGACGAATCTATAAGGGTCCCGTTTTTGCCATTTTGGCTACGGAACCCTAAAAAAGTCAATGATTTTTATTACAACATCGTAATCTAACAGATTATTTTATATCGGAATCGATAATACAAATAAATAAATCTAATATCGCATTGGAACATCAATATAATCTTGCATCGATGGGCAGAGGCAGTTGAAAAACGAGTTATGCATCACACATGATTCCCAATACTTCTTATTGTGGTACAACAAGTAATCACTCCACAGGAGTCGCCAGTCAGACGGGTAGTTAGTTAATTTGGCCTGTTCTCCGCAGCTCGACGTCTGTGAGCCTATTTTGCGTGTGTGGAATGGTTTAAAATTCCACTATGAATTCAGCCACCCGTCCGGGGAAGGACTTCCACCCTATAGAATTCCGCAGCCAAATGACCTCCGGGTCGTGTTTGAAGGGTGCCGGTGAGTAGCGTTTCCGGAGTTCGTGGGGGGTTAGGGTTGGGCCGGCATGGCGGTGGCAACTGTCAGGTCAACAGACCCTTCAGTCTGCCAAAGACCTCCGGGTGTGTCTGGCTACCAGACGGGTAAACTCTACCCACCGGATAAAGACAAAAGAAGTGTTCTTTAATATATGAACTATCCCTCATTGTTTAGTGTTTCCATTACATTGAAATTGGTCATATTTAATCATTACCAAAAATAATTAGTTTATCATTTATCAAGGACATACGTAAGTAGATAAAAAAGGCTTATTATTATTGAGGCGAATGAAATATTAAGAGGGTATAACCTATTGGCATCTACAAATATAATTGGGCAATGTTTAAATAATTTCTTTTTCAATTATATTGGATAGCCAGCAATTGCAAAGTATTATAAAAAACTAAATAACGGCTGCGACTTCTTGGTACTATTTTTTTATATATGGCGATTGAAATTATAGGTGGGGTACTAAAAATAATAACATGGCGACTAATATTAACAGTCGGATAGCAAATAATATTATTATGGCTACTGTAGACTTCCATCTAAAAAAACACTTTCTGGCTATAATTAACGAGCAGCTGTAATTTTAAATCGAATACTTAAATAAATATTAGGGAATCCTTTTTTATTTTTGGAAATCATATTATAATGAAAACGGCGGCAGGCGTTTATACCTGGAAACATATATTGGGCTTTGCCTTAAGGTTAAAATTAACAACGCCGCCTTTGGAGGCAAAAATGATTCCAATAGGGCAAAAAAGAAAGCGTGGACGCCCCGCCAAATCGAAGCCGGCCCTAATTATCCAGTGATAATTTTAGTATTTATATAGGTACCTAGGTATAATTTCGTAACAATTACGTAACAATAAACAAATAAATAAAGATTGATTATGGATAACCGTAATGCCTTTTAATTTTTCGCCCTTACAAATAAATAAACCGGCCAAGTGCGAGTCGGACTCGCGCACGTAGGGTTCCGTACTACTGATTGAATGAAAAAATTAGGTAATTTGAATTATGACGTTTAAAAAAAAACTACTGTCTAGATTTCATTCAAACCAATTTTCGTTAGTAGTTTGCATAGTCATTACATATCATATATTTTTTTCAGTTTTATCATGCCCATATTTTAAAAGTTACGAGAGGGGGGGGGGGACACTCATTTTACCACTTTGGAAGAGTCTCTCGCGCAAACTATTCAGTTTAAAAAAAATTATGTTAGCAACCTCAATATCATTTTCAAATACCTATCCATAGACACCCCACTTATAGGTTTGATGAAAAAAAAAAATTTGAGTTTCAGTTCTATGTATGGGGAGCCCCAAAAAGTTGATTCTATTTTAAAATCTTAATGCGGATTACAAAATACATCTACTTACCCAATTTCAATAATGTAGCTCTTATAGTTTCGGAATAAACTGGCTGTGACACACGGACAGACAGACAGACATGACGAATCTATAAGGGTACCGTTTTTGCCATTTTGGCTACGGAACCCTAAAAATAAGTCCTTACAATACATATTTAAATTGCATGCCATTTTTTACTTTATTTGCAGCTTACATGTCACACCACATATTATGTTAATTAGATCTCAATCTTAATAAATACTACCTAAAATCATTTTAATAGAGATACCTCTACTTTACAATTTATGAATGCCTATTTTGTACTTTTTAGTTGCTTCCAAGTTTCTGCTTAACCATAAATTCAATTGCCAAAAGAAAAACTCGATGCCAGTTTAAATTAAACTAAAGCTTAAAATTAATTTTTAATGCTGCCAGTTTTTACATAATAATGTACTCCACCGTTGCAGCCAACCTATTATATTTCCTATCCACTTTCATTATTTTATAAACCTTAAATCAGATTTATTAGTCGCAGTGTTAAATACATGCCGATAAAAAATGTCCTTTTGAGCTCGCTAATCACATGCATAGTTTCCGAGATAATGAACAATTTTAACAATTAGGTAGGGAGGTATCTATAACAAATTTATTTACGCCAATAGCTTACACGTGCCTAGAGTAGATTTTGATAATTTGATTGTTGATTAGTATGAAAGTATTCCCATACTTTCATGTAAGGGAGCGGCCTATCATCTTTTCGCTCCAAGCCAACCTCACCTGCCCGTGGTGCATCCTGCCGAATAACAAACGAGGCGCTGGCAACCGACTGGTGGCGGTATAACCATCACAATTGAAGGCGTAGCTAAATACTAAAGACCGGTGACGGGCAGCAGCGTCACCGGAGCAAGAAGCTTCGCCCTGCGATCGCCAACCCGCCTGCCTAGCGTGGCGATTATGGGTATATCCTCCAGATGTTTTCTCTAAGTGGCGAACAACTGGAGAGGCCTATGTCCAGCAGTGGACTGTAATAGGCTGATGAAAGTATGAAGAGTCGGGTTTAGTGGGTATTCTCCGTTAGATAGGAATGCGCTCTACATAACCCAGGACGCCCCGTACCCAAGGCCCTGGTGTATGCGTAAAGGCATTCCCGACAAAAAAAGGATACTTTTTATAGTAAGACTATAATAAGTATACTATGAGAGGTAGGGCATAGCGAATCTTCGCTCGAATTGAGCTGCCCGTCCGGGGAATGACCTCCACCCTATAGAATACCGCAGCCAAATGACGTCCGGGTCGTGTTTCTGCTGGTGAGTAGGGTTTCCGGAGCTCGTGGGGGGTTAGGGTTGGGCCGGCATGGCAGTGGCAACTGACAGGTAAGTTACTTGCCATTTGTCACAGCGACTTGGGCTTCTCTTTCGCTTTCCATCAGGCGTAGGGAAGCCATTATGTCGAGAAAAAAATAGTTTCGCAAATAAAAATTAATGTCTTACCCAATCTCCACATCGTCCAAACGCTGGTACTTAAATCCTCGGGACAGCATCTTGTATAATTAGCACTCACTTTTATTAATTACACCTTTCTCACTTCAACACTTGCGCGCACTTTTTACAGCATTTTCGCTTAATTTTTACATTATTATTCAAAATACCTATTTCAATTATAAAAGAAAATTAACTTACTAAAATTGCGTTTAAAATATAAAAAGTTTTAAACCATGCCAGATTCTAAGTGTGTTGTTTTTTTATTTGGATGTTCATTTACTCTCTATTTAAGTAATTGGTTAACAAATTATGTTAAGGGGCAGCGCAGACGACGGACTATCCGTGTCGCACTTTTTAGTCTGTGATGCATTTATATGCAGTAACGCACACGACGCGCAAAAATCTTTCGCGGATATTTGACAGACTCACCGCACATCTTCGATCATTCTGTCGCCAGAGCTGTAGGGACCTAGATGCATTTTTTAAATGTCTCAGACGCAGAGTCTACCGCACAAAAAGTCTGTCGTCTGCGCAGCCCCTAACTTTATCTCTGTTCTTTGGTGGCATCAAACTTTGTCATAAAAAAAAGATTAAAAGTACATATTTTTTCAAAAGAGTATTCTTTTTATATCTATAGCATCTATAGAAGAAAAGAATAGTATAATATAATTGGACACAGTAACCAGTAGTATTAGCAATGTAGCACCGTGTAGACCTCCACCTTATAGAATACCGCAGTCAAATTGGGGCGGGGGTTGGGGTTGGGCCGGCATGGCGGTGGCAACTGACAGGTAACTGACCAGTTACTTGCCCGTTGTCACAGCGACTTGGGCTTCTCTTTCGCTTTCCATCAGGCGTAGGGAAGCCATTATGTCAAGCCACTATAAAAAAAACTAGGACAATCATTATGATTGTATATAGGAAGTAACCACCCTTACTAAAAAGTGTATTAAGTACATATATAGGTTAGCAAGCCACAGACATACAAAATTGTAACAGTAGCGTCACATTTGATTATTAAGTTGGTTTATTAGATTAGCACACCAAGTTACCAAGGCCTATGTAACAGTTATGCCGCGCAGGTGAAAGTATGATGCAAGTTTATGTTATGCTTGAAGTACAAACTGCAACACTATACACTTGTACCCACGACCACAATTTTTTTTTTCAAATCTGTCAAAATATCGAAATGGACAATGCACTCTGATCTCTATTGGACAAAATTTTCCGTAGGTATGGTTACCGGGTTTAGAGATGGGGTGACATTGCGAAGAAGAAGTAGAAGACTACTTAAGGAATATCAGGAAACGGGCAGCAGCGTTTACCTGGGTACAAATAAAACCTACTGGGCAACCCGCCAGCCAAGCGTGGTGACTAAGGCAAATCATCCTAAATTCCAATAGGCTATTATGGCTAAAAATTGTAATTAGTCCGTCTTTTAGCTTATTCAAAAATAAAAGACACGTATTTTTCCGTTTTTCATTTAAATAAACAATAGAAAAGATACAAGGCATCAAAAGTTAGGACTTTAGGAGTGAGAGTCTTTGATTGACATCACTCACTCCCGTAAAAATGCCTCACCGAGTGATGTCACGCGTAATTTCAACGGGCTATAACTTTGTAATTTTTAGTCTAATTTACAAATAAAAAAATACGTTTCTTTTATTCTTGAATAAGCTAAAAGACGGACTAATTACAATTTTTAACCATAATAGCCTATTGTCATTGGGGAGGCCTATGTCCAGCACTAGACGTTTGCAGGCAGATGATAAATCATCATCATACATAATGTATATCGATGTAGGACACTGGGGGAAGAATTGCATTCATTGACCCGTTACACGAGCCAGCAGTGGTTACTTGTACCCAATAATTGCATTAGCTACCGTTCATAACAATAAAACAATCAACATGGAATGTAATCCTAACGATCACTAATCTATAAACAAATGTAACATTGTAACAAATAAACACTATTGTTTTCGTTTTGTTTTAGTTACATGTGAATAATGTTATATCATCATCGCTTGTTTTTGGCAGCGTAATGTAGCGTTATGGTGATAGTTTTCTGTAAATATCTAATGACCTATCATCTTTTCGCTCCAAGCCAACCTCATCTGCCCGTGGTGCATCCTGTCGAATAACAAACGAGGCGCTGGTTACGAAGTAACTACATATTTAATAATCTGTGGCGCTGGCAACTGATTGGTGGCGATATAACCAACAAATAATAGTTTCTCTACTGTGTTTAATTCTTTTTAATGCATGAGGCGGCAGACGAGCAGGTGTCATTATGCCTGATGGTAAGCAGTCTACACCGCCCATGGACAGAAGTTAGTTTCTCGGCAGTCAAAGCCTTGTAAATGATGGTCATATTGGTCATCTTTCTCGGATTGTTCTGATCTAACCAACAAGAGGAAAAGATCAAGTCAAAACACACGTTTACAATTAGAAGAGCTACAGGGTTTTTACCAAAAACCAGTTTCGAAATCAAAAAAAAAGGTAAAGTCGTTTTTTAAAGCACTAAAGTTACAAAATATCCTTGCAGTTTTGTAAAGTGCCATTCAGAACAATTCTACAGTAGACGGCATTGCACTATAGCTCTGGATTAAACCGGATGTCTTACGATAAAAACTATTTTATTTTCCCACCTGTTTGGATTCTAGAATAGACGTTCAAGTTACATTCGAACTCGTAAACAGAGGACCCGTATACACATATTGTGATTACCGAAATATCTGGGGAGGAAAAGGGTCTCTATATGTAAGTAAAAATAAGAAGAATAAGAAGACATTTCTTGTCAAATTTCAAGGATCTACGTCAACGGGACTCCCCGTTGATCACAGAGGGTATTTGAATAGTTTTCGAGTTTGCGCTTGACAGAGCGCTCACCTAGGAAAAACCGGTTCACATTTGCGTTGAACCTCAGCAAATTATAGGGAATTTTCACCCCGTTGCTTACTTGCTAGTGACCCTTCGTCCTAAACCAAGGATCGTAGGTTCGATTCCCACCCGGACCAAATATTCGTGTGACAAACATTGAAGTTTGAAATTTTGTTAGTATTGAGTATTATTTTCAACCGATGTGAAAAACCGCGTTCCTTTTCGAGTGGTACCCTAAAATCTACGATACGATATCAAAATCAAATAGGACGAAATATTAATATACGATGTTTGTCCATCGGTATATTCGTCTTATCAGATAACAGATACTGACAAACACGCGTAGGGTTTACGGTCTTCGAGTGCCTTAACATGTTGCATTGGAGACTACACACTACCAGTGCTGGCTTTTTTTTTTCTAAATGACTACGATGATGGCCAGGCCGGCCTTGTCATCATCACCGGACTGTTGGGGGAGCGGAAGGCTCTCACCCCTATCCTAAATGACTACGATGATGGCCAGTACCAGTGCTGGCGTGACAGGGTGGCAAGTCGGCAAATTGTTTCTGACCCCAACCGTAAACGGCCATCGGTTAGAAGAAAATCTCAACTGCCGACATTAACCCGATGAACGCCGTTGACTTTGGTGGTAGCCGCATCTCTGGCGAGCCAGGCGACTAAGTCACCGGTTCTCCATAAATAATAAATAACCCAAGACATGCCACGCTGGGCCACACAGCGCCGTCTAACCCCAAAGCTTGTACTATGGGTGCTAGACAACTGATAAACTTACTCGAGATACTTTTTTTTTGTAAACAAATACATATTATACATAGAAAACACCCAGACCAATACAAACAGACATGTACATGAACACAAATGTTTGTACTGTGCGGGGATCGAACCCACGACCCTTGGCTCAGAAGGCAGAGGTCACTACCAAATGAGCCATCGAGTCAGTCGTCCATGAAAAGTTTATTGTCTCTGGTCTCAGAAATCATCCTCAACCATCAAGGCAAACCTTGGTTTAACACGAGAGGTGGGAGAAGCGTTTTTCCTGGCTAATTATTTAAAAAAAATACTGTCTTTTGAGCTAAAGGGCCTTCTAAGCAGAATTTTAATCCTGCTAATTATAAATGCGAAAGTTTGTGTGGATGGAAATTACTGAACGGATTTTAATGAAACTTCACAGTATTATAGCTTATACGTTGGATTAACACATAGGCTATGTTTGATACGAATATATACGCGGGCAGAGCCGCGGACAGCAGCTAGTAAATAAATAAATATATTAAATAACAATGCTTAAATTAAATACAGAAAACAGACATTCGAATTATTGTTGTGTTTATTTCATTGCCGCAAAATAGATATAGGTAATATCGTAGTAACTATTTTCATTACACTTTCGCTATTATATCGATTAATCACTATCAGGAAATTATATAAACTTATTATTCTATATCGCTAATTGATTTATTATTATTGGCAAATAAGTTTTGTATCAAATTCGTTTCAAAACCCGATAACAAGCTTGATTCGGAGATTTGAATGTAAGAAGTTTGAGCTAAATAAGTTGTATTTTGTAATATTTCAAGTTTATGCGGTCACTAGGTAGGTATCTCGTTTTTACACAACACTGCCGAAATATCGGAGTCATAAAAATCAGGTACAAAGACAAATCCCGTTAATGTATTGCATTGCGTTAGTATCTTGGTGTTTGCTTAAATATGGACTCAAAACACCCAAGATCCGAGCTAATTTATAAACAATATTAATTTTCTCATTTGTCTGGAGCGGGAATCGAACCCGGGACTTTACGCTTTACGTTTAAGCTTACCCCTCACTTCATCGTATGCGGTCATAAGCACGTGATGTCTGTCTGTAAGTCACTATTAGGCACGTAGGAGGTATTAATAAAATATTCACTATGAGGAAAACCCGAAACAAAACAAAATTGACTATACGGATTTACCTGTGTATAGTAGGTAATTAATGAGTTATAAAATCATTAAACTTGCCGGGTCTGCGTGTTCCAGGATACATTTTAAATTACGTTATCCATACTACTTATGGAACCACGCATTTATATAAAATTAATTACTTTAAACGGCACTTTAAGATTCTTGTTAAAGCTTGTTGAGCAGCGGTCGGTGCTGAGGAAAAATATAGTAAGGAAATTATCGAATAACCCCACCTGGTTCCCCATTTGGAATTGCAATTTAATTCATTGTAATAACATAGAAATGCCGTATCACAGTCGAAGAAAGACACCGCAGAGACGACTAGTACAAAACTATGTTTAAAGGTTCAAAACTGCACTACAGATACATACAGATCGCAAACCCGCTTTGTTAATTAAATAACAAAACAAAACGCAAACACGTCGCAAGAAAAAAGTAAACAAACATCCCAATAACAAAACGCAACTGGTAGCTAGGTTTAAGAAACAAAAAAGAAACACAAGATTCCAATTTCAAATCACAAACTTTTCGATGTCACTGCACATAATCGAAATAAAAAAGCACTTTTACGTCAATTCGGCGGCGACTGATTGGCCGGTTACGAATATCGAACAACTTTCGCTTGGAAAGCGTCGCGTTCGGCGGAATGGCGCGGGAGGACTGAGCCGCGAGAGCCCATTCAGTAAAGAGGTTTAGTGTTGGGGCGAGAGGGTCATCGATATCGATTCTTTGAAAGGTAGTAGAAGAGACAAATGTGTCGCAATTTCAGTAGTGGAGATCACGACCACAGCTACTACAGACTCTTAGAAACCCCGCCAACCACAGACTTTCTATTCGGCCGATAGTTTGGTGGACTCATAATCAGTATGAAGATGTATAGTACGTATACAACCAGCTGATCTTATGAGCCCGAACAAACTACCGGCCAATTGAAAGTCTGTGGTTGGCGGGGTTTCTAAGAGTCTGTACATACTGCATTTATAAGTAGTGGCTGGTTGTGTATTAGATAAAGAAACTACTACGATCCAGTACCTATGCCCAAAAACGAAATGTTGAATTCTGTTTAAAAAGAAGACATGAAATAACTATTATTAGGTGTTATTTTAATTAAAGCTTAAATGTAGGCTTGCATTGAATGGAATCAAAGTTTTAAGTAAAAAAAAATATTGAGAAAGGTAGGTACCTACATAAAATTATCATCGTATATACGAAGGAGTGGATGAAGTACTCGTAAAAGAAATATGGGCAAGATAAGTACCTACTTAAAAATAGAGAAAATAAATAACTCAGACAGTAAACCATTTAGGAGTGACAAGTTGTTCATGGCTGGGAAGCGCTGGATGCGAGAAGCCCAAGATCGATCATAGTGACGAACTATTGGTGAAACCTATGTCCAGCAGTGGACTGCGATAGACTGATGAAGTGATATTCTACATTAAATATACCCAAAATATCGATAACCAATCCGACAACTTTCATCGACATACCAACATCACTACATCGATTACGCACCGTAGATCACTTATCTCAATCTTGCGATATATCTTTTGAATGGCACACAAAATAAATAACAACTTTATTTGTATTACGATTTAGTTCATAATCAAATAGACAGACTTATTAAAGGCTTATTATTATATGTATAGCAACAGGATTTTGAGTGTACAATTATCTTGTTACTTAGGCTTATAGATAGATAATATCCTTTAATATCAAATTACTGACTTAAATGTGGAGTAAAAAAAGATACTCTCTGGCCGAATTTGAGCCACACATAGTGGCCCATTTCTGACACTTTTCGTCTGTGCGACGACGTATAAAGAATAGAAATTACCGGCCCATCTCTTCCAGAGTGTGTCGTAAGAGTCGACTAAGGGATTTCTTGAGATTTCAGCTACTTAGGTACGGTTTACCTGCCTGGCGACCATCGTATAGCCGACAACGCCCGTGAAGTGACTCAGTCGCAGTTCGGAATCAGCTAAGGGATCGGGATTTATTTGTCAAAAGGTCCAGTCCCATCTAAATCTTTTCCTGATCCTTTAAATGTCTATATTTTAGCAAATTCTTAAAATTTACGTTAGGCTTCTTAAAAGACTGATTTAGCCAAATATATCACAGAGAAGGGTTAAACGGTTCAGAAGGTCACCAGATGGTAAGAGATCACCTCGGACTCATCATATTCAGTCAAAGATGCATATAAAGACATGCGGGTGCGCATCAGCCAAGTTCCAGCCAAGACAATAAATATTTTATAGTTATAATATTATCTTCTGTGATCAATCATTCAACAAATGAGAAATTTTATTTTCAAGCCCTTGGGAATTGTTCAAGACCTATAACATTAATTCTATCCTCATCAGCCTATTTGAGTCCACTGCTGGATATAACCTTCCCTTTCTATTGTTCTTGTTTATTTCTTTGACAGGCTCGGTGGCTCAATTGGTAGTGACCCTGCCTTCTGAGCCAAGAGTCGTGGGTTCGACTCCCACCCGGTACAAATATTCGTGTGATGAACACTTGTGTTTGTTCCGTGTCTGGGTGTTTATATTTGTATTTAAGTATTTATTTGTGGTACCTTCGTTGTTCTGATACCCATAACACAAGTGCTTAAGCTACTTACTTTGGGATCGGAGCAATGTATGTGATGTTGTCTGATATTTATTTCTATAGCAAAACACAAAAAACAAAATAATTTGTATTTTAACTTACTGCTTATTTTTCTCCAGCATTTCTGTGGCTTCAGCTGCAACAAATAAAAACATTCGAATAAATTAAACCAAGAGCTCCTATAGCAGACAAAGGATAAAGTTTGGAATAAAAAATTGTGACAGACAAAAGACTATCCTGGACTTATCCCAAAGTCCATGAGGTGCATGCATCATCATCATCAGCCTATCACATTCTTCTGCTGGATATAGGCTCTCCAGGTATTCGCCTCTTGGGCAAACATCTGGAGGATATACCCATAATCGCCACGCTGGGCACCTGCCCAACCCACCTGGGTTGGCGATCGCAGAGCATAGCTCCTCGCTCCGGTGACGCTACTGCCCGTCATCGGCTTGTGGTGTTTAGCTAGCCTTCAATTATGATGGTTAAACTGCCACCAGTTGGTTGCCAGAGTCTTATTTATTATTCAGTGTGGTACACCATAAAGCAGGTTGGGATAGCATGGGGCGAAAAGATAATGGGTAGCTCCCTTACTTACATCCCTAGTGCATGCATCAGCTTGAAGACACCTAGTGTAATTTATGTAGTTTGATTTTCTATTCCTTTATTCATATGTGACTCTAAAAAACGTTTTTTTCTTCTTTCTTTCTATTAAAAGTAAAAAAAGTATCTAAGTAAGTTTATCAGTTGTCTAGTACCCATAATACAAGCTTCAGCTTAGGATGGGGCTATGTGGCCCAGCGTGGCATGTCTTGCTTGGGTTATTTTATTTATGTGTTATTATTTATAAAATTAACTCACATGACGGGTCTATAGTATGGTTCTCCATTCTGCAGTTCTTCTTTATTCAATTCTTTATTAACGATCCATGGCCACAGGTCGACAACCTTTGGAAGAAAAAATTACTCTTTATCTGATATTACAAGTTTGTGCAATAGATAAGACGCAAAAGATAAATATTAAAAGGAAATAAGAAACTGAAGTGATATAATAATACTTTTTTTAACAGGTAGGCTCCTGTATTTTATTTTCAGTTTTATTAAAAAACTTTTCAATAAAATTACATTAATTACTTTCTGAATTAGTTACAGATTTAAGGCAGGGTATCTTAAAACAGTCATTTCAATATACATGTTCAGGGTGCAGGTGGTAACAGACAGGCAACAACTTTAGTTTAATTTCTACTTTTTTAACTTCTTTTTTATTATAATGTTTATATTTTGCTATGTTTTATTTTGGTATAAACCATTCTAGCTGCGACTTCAACCTTAGAACTCTTTAAATAACTGATTAATACAACTTTTAAAAAAAATCAGATTACATATTATATGAGTTATGATAAGTAGTATTTTATCTCTGCTTTAAATAGCAAATTGTTCCTCATAAATACTAATGTATGATAATATATTTTATGTTAGATGTTTAATGTTTAGCTTCTGATAGTCATGGATAATTGAGTATGATTAAATATATCAACTAAGTAATTTTGTATGTTTGTCATCCATCATAGTTGTCTCTGGAGCAGGGGAGAGAATAATGCAGAATAAATTGGACTAACTACTAGAATTACTTTCCTACACTTTAAATAAAAAGTTATAAACACCTCTTTTTCCAAACTGCATAAAATTGCTGCCCCTCTCTTAAGAAACTTGAGAATTGTTAAAAATAATACATAAATGTTTTTTTTTGTGTATTGTATGTAAATACATATACAAACTTTAATGTCATTCGACATTCTTAAGAAACATATATGTACATCATTGAGACAGACAACACAGTTTGTTTGTGAGGTCATAACTTATGTACATATGTGGAAAAGTTTGTTTAGATGTTTGAGTTTGGGTACACATAATTCAGACATTGATAAAATGGAACTCAGATGGAACCGCGAGCGGAAGCTAGTCTGTTTATAAGCTGACACAAGCCCAAACACTCCCACACCCACAGAAAACAATGTAGCAGATGTTGAAACAAGTAAATGTATATCGAGTGTTCTGATTAACAATATCAGTATAATTTACCAACAAAACACTCACCACTTACACAAACCGCTTCATATGCTAATGACCTAAATAAAATCCACTTATGTGCCCGTTAACACTGCCTGAATACAACAAAAATGATAAATAACTGAAGTTAATGATCGTACACAAAAATTCTAACAAATATGGAAGAAAATATAAACGAAACACGTTAAAGCGGCACAATAAAACGCATTTGGTGGAGAGTACGATTTTCCAAGGTTGCGGGAAACTTTTTCGTGTTTGAATTACACAAGATTTTTGCGTGAAACTATTATTTCTAATGGGACAAAGAAGAAAAATCTACTATTTTGCTAATGTCATGAACGTCATGTACCTGACAGGCGACAGCTGACAGCAAGAGGTTATTTCGTTTCGACTTAACATAGATAAAAAAACTTATTAATTAATACACACCTACCCACCTAAAGTTTTTCAGGAACAAAAAATGATAATAATCATTATGTTATTAATCAATTAACTTAAAAAGAAGATTTAGATCTCGTCTCGACTCTTTAATATACAGAGACTGTCAAACTCATTATTATGCTATTAAACGAAACGCAGACTAGTTATGCTGTAACATTTTATGTTTCAATTGAATATGTGTTGTACTAATTGAATTATTTATATTATTAAAATGGTATAAGTACAAGTTGTAGCAAAATGGTTTTAATATTTTAAGAAAATTCCATCCTGTCCTTTCCTCTCCCGAACAACACGTGCTAGACAGCGTTGTCGTCCGCATACCATATAGACAATAGTGGCACGCACCAAGAGGTTTAGTTCCTCGTTCCTGTCCCGAGCCATTAAGTCAAGGAATGCCCTTTCCAGCTCATGTGTTTCTTTCCTCTTACAATCCTGGGTTCTTTAGACGGGGCGTGAAACTACATCTCAGTGAGCCTTCAGGGTAAGGGCGACAGGTGTAGTGGGTTTGCCTTAATGTGCCTGTCGACCTAACATTTGGTCAACCTCACGACCGCTTACCAGCAGGTGGAGTGAAGTCATACTGAACGCTCTTTTTTTAAAAAAAAATAGGATTTCCATTTTTATGTTCAAATTCGTAAACTATCTCAACTCATTTGAAAAACCTGGCTTTTACTATTGGTATCGTTTTTATTAAAACTGGGTGGCAATGCAATAGAACAATGTATAAATATTATTATACTTGTCAAGTGCAGAGAAAATAGTTCAATGAACTATTTAGTGTGCACAAAGATACTGAATTTCGATAATAACAGAACTGACAAATCGGTTCAATATCTTCTACATGCATACTTGCCCGAGCATTACAAGTAATAGTTGTACCACCAAAGTTCTTATAATTTGATTACATTGCAGAATAAATTTATCATAAAATACACCTCAGTAGTTAGGACCATAGTGGACAGAGGGCGGTTTTCGAACACCAACATGTGCCCCTTTCATTAAGCATTACTTGCAGGCCTATCACTGCTGCTCGTATAGAGAAGTTTAAGGATTCAGTTTGCAGTAGACTAAGTTTGTTAAACAATTGTGACATTGGAAGTGATCAGCAGTATGAGAAGCTGTTTAATATAATTGAGAAAGAATATAATGGGATTTTCACAAAAAAATCTTTTAAAATCGATAGTACTAAATTAAAATTCAGTGACTGGGCAACTTTGGGTATTTATAAAAGTAGAAGGAAATTGTTCGAACTGTACGATACTAAAGCCCATTCCAACGATCCTTCAATAGTAGAATATGTCCGAAATTACTCTAGGATATTTAAGAAAGTATGTGCGTACGCTAAATCTAGGTATTTGAAAGGAAAAATTATGTCTGCTCCTAACAAAAGCAAAGCTACCTGGAAAATTATAAATAAAGAGACTTGTAAAAATAAAATTAAAGAACACAAGTTATCTCTTAAAGTAAATGACAAAATTTTTGATTCCAATGCAGACGTGGCTAATGCGTTCCAATCTTTCTTCTCAAAAATTCCAGTATCTGCGACGAGTAGCTTAAACTCCAGTCCCCATCTTGCTGAAACCCTTATAAAAACGCATGTAGATGAGTGTAAAGTTCCTTTTTATTTTTCTTATGTTAGTATAGAGGATATTTTAAAAAACTTCAAAAGCTTAAATATGAAAAGGACAGAAGATCTGTGGGGAATCTCTACAGAGGTTTTAAAAAATATAATTCATTTTGTTGCACCTCATTTAGCGATAATTTTCAATAGATGCATTGATGGAGGTCAGTTTCCTAACCTGATGAAACTGAGTAAGGTCATTCCTTTATATAAATCAGGTGATAAAAGCGACCCCTCCAACTATAGACCCATATCAATACTACCTGCACTAAGTAAAATTTTTGAAAAAATTATCTTTACTCAATTATTATCGCATTTTAATGACAACGAATTATTACATAAAAACCAATGTGGATTTACCAAAGGCAAATCCACTACTGACGCAGGAGTAGAACTCATCAAACACGTTTTTGATGCTTGGGAAAATAAGCAAGATGCCATAGGAGTTTTTTGCGACTTGTCGAAGGCGTTTGATTGTGTTGATCACCAAACACTGCTGATGAAGTTACGGCACTATGGTGTTGCAGATGAATCGCTTTGTCTACTACAGTCATACTTAAGTGACAGAATTCAAAAGGTTAATGTCAATGGCACAGATTCTTCTGGTGCCCCTTTGTTGATGGGTGTGCCCCAGGGCTCAATATTGGGACCGTTGCTTTTTATCATTTATATAAACGATCTTCCGCACTTCACAAATAATATATGTGAGACAGTATTGTTTGCAGACGATACTTCCCTCATTTTTAAGGTAAATAGAAAGAAAACCAACTTTGATGATGTAAATTGTGCTCTCGCTAAAATAGTACACTGGTTTACAAACAATAACCTGCTGCTTAATGCCAGGAAAACCAAGTGTGTTAAATTTACAATGCCAAATGTCAAACAGGTTAACACTAATATTATCATGAACAATGAAGTTATTGAATTAATTAACTCTACAGTATTTCTTGGCATCAATGTAGACTCGAAGTTGCAATGGGGTCCTCATATTGCTGTCCTGGCTGGAAGGCTTAGTTCAGCTGCATATGCGGTAAGGAAAATCCGGCTTTTGACTGACGTTGAAACGGCAAGGGTTGTTTATTTCAGTTATTTCCATAGCCTTATGTCATACGGTATTCTATTATGGGGGTCAGCTGCTGACATACAAACAATCTTTGTACTGCAGAAGCGGGCCATCCGTGCTATATATGGGTTAAAGACACGCGAATCACTTAGAGAACTTTTTAAAGAAATTAACATAATGACGGTAGCATCACAGTATATCTTTGACTGTGTTGTTTATGTACGTAAACATTTAAATCAATTCAATAAAAATTCAGATAATCATAATTTAAACACTAGAAATAAGCACAAGCTTGCCGTTCCACGTCTGAGGCTGAGTAAGGTGAGTGGGTCGTTTGTAGGATTGGGTATCAAAATGTTCAACAGGTTACCGGAACATATTGTTGAACTGCCCATTCACAAATTCAAATCATACATGAAGTCCTTACTTATAAAAGGGGGCTATTATAGAGTAGAAGATTTCCTCAACGACGACATCTCTTGGACTGCTGCTTCGTAGTAAACTTTGCATTGTATAGACTCAACTTTTATTTTGCATTGTTTAACTTTAAAATATTAAAAAATGTTGTAATACCTAAACATGTAACAATTGGCGATTTAAAAAGAGTAACTACCGAGTTTCTTGCCGTTTCTTCTCGGTAGAAATCTACTTTCCGAACACGGCGGTAGCTTCTTTTAAATTGCTTTTATTCACATTCTTACTTTACTTTTTGTATTTCTACATTATTTTTTACTTGACGATTCATAAGTGCTTATTTTAAATCTATGTGAATAAAGGTATTTTGACTTTTGACTTTTGAGTTAATACAACTTCATCATAATCATCATCATCAGCCCGTGTCAGTCCACTGCTGGACATAGGCTGGCATACAACTTACGATGACCAAATTAACCTCGGCGTCTAATTAATGGTACATGATCACTGCGTAGCTACCGACGTAGCAGCCCGTATTAATTATAAGGGGCCCCCAGGCTATAGGGGGGCCCTATGGCCAAAGTGCATAAGCAAAAACTATAAAAACTTCCCACATTTTGTGCAAATCTTTTTCCTTCCTAAAGGCCCCCAAACAATTTTTAATACTAGGCTCCGCGAAATCCCGCTACGCTTCTGTATATGATTTAAATAATTGTTTAATCGAACAGATTGTAAAATCAATTTATAATATTAATATCATCTATTGATATGTATGCACCTCCCTAAAGACGATGTTTGACATTCAGTGACGTTTACCATTCCGACTTCGAAACAAGATCACTTGTTAGCGTTATTGTTTATTTGGAGAATCACAGATTTTAATTAGTATTTTGAATTAAATAACGTCATGTCTGGCCAAAACGTGAACGTTTGTGATATAGGAGAGGATGTTAAGCAGGTTCTGAAGAAGTTTCGCTTTCAAAAGCACAGTTCTAATTGTGCATTAATATTGAAGGTAGGTTTATCAATAATTTTGACTGATTGTTTCCTCTTCTGAGTCACTGCGATAAAGCTAGATGCCGTATTATTGGTCACCGTTCATGTTAAACAGAGAATGTGTGTTGTAAATGTTAATAATCTGAAGTATTTGCGATAAATATATGCATGGTTAGTTCGCATCCATTAATTTGCATTTCCTGTGTATGCGTCACTTGTATACTCAGTGGACTGTGCATTATGCTCGTTGTAGATCACAGATAAATTATTGAGCACATAAAGTGTATACATAATCATGTAAATTTATAACATTGCCTAATTTTTTGTTTCTTCAAAACAATTCACCACACTCAATTAAAGAAAAAAGATCACAATTAAAGAATCCGATATGACTGTTCAGTTATTGTATCTAACAACTGATTAGTCTATATTTGTTTCTGTGTAAGTGTGACTTAGATATTCTCTACTAGAAGTTCTTCAGTTAGTTTGCTAATACACTAATGCATTATACTGACTTGACTACATGACATGACTTTAGACATCATAACTGAAGGAATACGGATGATGACAAGGTATGAAAATGAAGAAAATAATTAGTCCGTCTCTTAGATAATAAAAAAATATAAGACCTGTATTTTTTGTTTTGTCGAAATAACAAGAAAATACTTAGATATAGGGCATTAAAGTTACGGAGTGGGGGCTAACTACGTCACGTTAGAGTATATTTTGTACTCTAACGTGACGTCATGTGACATTTAAAATCAATGTATCTTCGTAAGTTTTTGAACAAGAGGCAAAATAAAAAATACGTATCCAATATTTTTCATTAATCTATCTGATGGACATTAAATTATTTTTTAGTCATCATCCCAATTGTTTATTTGAATTACTTCAGGTGAACAGAGAGAAGCAAGCTTTGGAAGTTGACGAAGAACTGGAGAGTGTTGAACTGGAGGAGCTGCAGGACATCCTGCCTTCACATCAGCCCAGATTCATTGTTTACAGGTAAACTAAATCTGCAACACTTAGGGTAAGCTATACCCATTCCCAGTTAGGAGTCAGAGTTATCATCATCTCTGATATGATGTGACGACTGCTATCTGAGTTGGTAAAGATAGCACCCGGGACCAACAGCTTAATGTGCCTTCAACATCACCCATCAACAGATTAACCGCGCCAATGATTGCTCAATGTTGCGATCATTGTTAAGTGTACAAGACCGCGGCGCCACCGAGCTCCTCGCTGTGGTGGTTATAGTATACTTTTTATCCCGCTAAAATCAATAGGAGCAGAGTAGTGATGGGAAGTGTTGGGAAAACAAGAGAAATTTTGAAAAAAATTGATCGCGCGTCCCGCGTGAACTACTGCATAGAATTGAATGCCGTTTTCACTAACGTATTCCTGGAGGTCTAACTTAAAACTTTGGCACCATTTTATGGAAGTTTTTTTTTTTTTTTTTATAGTGGCTCGACATAATGGCTTCCCTACACCTGATGGAAAGCAAAGGAGAAGCCCAAGTCGCTGTGACAACGGGCAAGTAACTGGTCAGTTACCTGTCAGTTGCCACCGCCATGCCGGCCCAACCCTAACCCCCCACGAGCTCCGGAAACCCTACTCACCGGCAGAAACACGACCCAGAGGTCATTTGACTGCGGTATTCTATAGGGTGGAGGTCCTTCCCCGGACGGGCGGCTCAATTCGAGCGAAGATTCGCTATGCCCTACCTCTCTTAGTCCATTATTTTTGAAACCCGATATCAGCACGTGCGACGCCGCTGGCACAGCTAGTGTAAGAATAAAGTCAGTCTGTCATCTGATGTTATTATACTGTTCCATTTTGGTGTTTCAGCTACAAAATGGAGCATGATGATGGCAGAACGTCTTTTCCAATGTGTTTCATCTTTTACACGCCCAGAGACGCGCATATGGAGCTGCAGGTATGAAAGATAATATGGCCAAATTTCAGCCACTGTAATGAAATATAGAAAACATTGATGCACATGCACCCGGCCTACTCTCTTTATTCTATATACTGAAAAAAGAAATCCACCAGATGGCACCACATAAAAGGCAGGTCCAACTATTATATGATTTCATATTAGTTCATTTTGATATGGCATTGCCAATTAAAAAAGCAACTGCCCAATCACATGTCTACGTAACGCCATCTATCGATGTTTATATTTCATTATTATAAAACTTTATTTAATGAGACACAGAGACCAGACAGTTCTAGCACAGAACTATTAATTACCGGTGAGATATTCATGTAAGGACCATTTACTAGTTAGAGTTAGCATCATCGGAGCGAGGAGGTACGCCCTGCGTTCGTCAACCCGTCTAGCGTGGCGATTATGGGTATAAGGTGTTTGCCCTAAGTGGCGAACAACTGGAGGCCTATATCCAGCAGTATCTGCAATAGGCTGATGATGATGATGAGGAGTAATTAGAAGTAAAATAACAATAACATAATATCAGTGCAATGCTGGACATAGATAGGCCTCTCCTATTCCTTGCTACTTTAAATGCCCAAGATGCTTCTCGCATCCAGCAATTGCCAGCCGTCCTGCGTAAATCATCACTCCACCTAGCCTAAAGGCGTCTCACCCTACGTTTGCCGAGACGCGCTCACCACTTCAGAACTCGTTAACCATAACGGTTATCTGCCACTTCAGCTTACTAATCCGGTGAGCTAAGTCGGTGACTCTGGTTCTCGGCCGGATCACCTTATTTCGGATTCAATCCCGCACAGAGACGCCAAGCATAGCTCGCTGATCGACTTGTGGACTAGCTGTACCGCAAGTGTCTACGTTTCAGCTCCGTATGTTATAACCGGTAGAACGCACTGATCGAAGACTTTCGTACTTAGGCACTGTGGAATCAATAGGTTATTAAATGGTTTTTCATATCTTTTTTCCAGGTAATGTATGCGGGGACACAGAGAGCTCTCGCCGCGGCCGTCGGCGCGCCCCGCCTTCTAGAAGTGAGAGAGATAGACGAATTAACGTCAGAATGGCTCAACGAGAAGCTGAGTAGATAGACTAGTTATCTACATCTTCTGTTCACTGGAAAAGTCTGCGAGTCTACAAGTAACGTTAACATCGATTTAAATATTTTTACAGGTTAAACTGATCACACACTGTGTTTTAAAGAGACTGGCCCAGGGTTCCCAAACTTTTATCTTTTGTGGCGTAGTTATACACAGGGCCGTCTTTAACTTATTGGAGGCCCTGGACATATTAGGATAATGGGGCCCCTATTATCTTTGAAAGAACACTATTTCTTTGGCCCTGACAGGAACTAGGCACTTTGTATTTGAGCTGAGGGGCCCTAATCGATCGCGGGGCCCTGGGCACTTGCCCATAGTGCCCAATGGGAAAGAGGGGCCTGGTTATACATATAGGTTTTTTTTGATTGCGCCCTAACCAACTTATATAATAGTTACGTTAGCTACATAAGCTGGGTAAGTAAAGGTTCCTTATGCCTTTGCGGCGCCTCACGCGCACCACGTCGCAGGTCTACTATCATCATCAGCATAGTCGTCCACTGCTGGACATAGGCCTCCCCTCCCTCAATGGCAATTGTCATTTGGAGCTTGCCTTAGTGACCTGGCGGGTTGGTGACCGCATTAGGTTTCATTTGTACCCAGGTAAACGCTACTGCCAGTTTCCTGATATTCCCTTAATCACCTACTACTGAATAGCCTTTTAAAAATTCGTTAAATTTTTGTTGACACACGATTTGAACCTGGGTCCCCTGTCTCTATGTAACATTTGTTACCAATGGACTAGACTTTGTATCCGAATTTTTCTAAAAATATCTCTTTTATTTGTACAGTGTTTATGCTCTATATCAGGGTTTCTTAACGTGGGGTCCATGGACCCCTTAGGGGTCCGTAGCATGTGTGTCAGGGGTCCGCAGTAGATCAGTCAGTCTAAACATATTTATTTAAGACTTTTTTTATTTCCAAAAATATTTCTGGCTGGGGTCCGTGAAATAGTTTAAATTGTAAAGGGGTCCGTGACTGCAAAAAGGTTAAGAAACCGTGCTCTATATTCTTATTTCTTTACTCTATACCTATATGAAAAAGACGTATTATTTTTATATTTATTTAACTAGATGATAATTTATTTTTCTCACTTACATAAATGTATTGAAAACCATTAGTTTAAGTTTATATGCGCAAAGTATTTTAGTTGAATCATATATTTTTTGTGTTTTTATTAATATAAAATATTTTGTTAAGCAATATTAACGTCGATTTTATACCTTATAATACTCGTATAAATAAAGTTCAAATTGTAAATTCAAGTTTAAATCTGAAATGTTGAGATTAGTATAACTAACAAAAATACATCGGTATTATTATGAAAATTATTCTTGCCAGTTTTATAAAAAATTTGTACTAGTTTTTTGATCGTTGCCAACATCAATCAACAAACTTAAACTAAATTTAAAGGGTTCATCATTCCACACATTTGGTCCCGAGCCATGTTTTTTAATGTTCGATTCCTAAATGAATTTGATCGGGTATCGAATATTACACATGAATTTATAAATAGAGGTATGTAGGCGTATTTGTGTAAATGTAAATTTGTCTTAGTAATGTGTTTTGTGAAGCCAAAGTATGAATGATGTTAGAATAGAAGTTTATTTACTGATGTACATTGACAATCATCATTGGAGGGTTTGCCTTACGGCTGCGCGGGCGCACAGTGCCCAAAATCCTATAGGTTTTTGGGTACTTGTGCGTTCGCGCGACGCATAGTAACGTTTTGTGAATACGGCCGTTAGTCACCACACTTGTTGCTTGTTTGGTGACTGAACAGCGCCATCCACTCGGTCGACGATTGGTGTGGTACCACCTTATGTACTAGCATCGTGCTAAACAAAATCTTACTGACTTGCCTGATAATATGATTTACAGAAGATTAGTTGACGCATTGTGTTCACGCAGAATGTCGTAAAGTTCCGGGTGCCATTCCCCGTTAGGTTATTTGAAACGTTTTCTAAATTAGCTCTAAGTTCACAGGCGAAGTCGAGTAAGCAAGATATTATAGTGCACTAACACAGTTTTACTGTGTTCTTTCACCCTAACGAGGCAGAGATCAGGCACATAACCAATGGCTTAATTTACTGAACTAACTCATACCAGTAACCATTTTGTGCCGACCCGGGATTCGAACCCTGAACCACTTGGTCTTTAGGCAGCACCCGCCACTAGACCAACAAGGCAGTCAATAATATATTGTATAGATATTAGATCAATATAATAATGTATTGTATTAGTATTATTTTATACTAAAGAGATTTTGATAGCATTTTTACTTTGTAAGTGTATAAAAGACATGAAATAAAACGTAACAGATGTATAAAAATGTGTTTTATTTATGTCAATCTTAATCAAATTTAATACTTATATAAAATACTTTGTAATTAAGTAATTATATTTATTTCATTATGCACCATTAATCTCACTTAACTAGGGTTATGTGATGACGTCACTAGGGGTAGAATAGGGGGATCACACGCATGTCGTCAGATACACAAGTGGTCGCATACGCCGTTCAACAGACAAGCAGTGAGGGTGTTTCATTAAACGCCTGATAGATGGCGTACAGATCAGACAGCAGAAGCTGGAACGTTCACAGTACTCAGCTCACGCTTATGCAATTTCACTTTTCTGTAGCAAAAGTAAATAATAATCGTTTATTTCAGACTAAGTAGCTGTGCTCGCGACTTCGTCCGCGTGGAATAGTCATTTTTTCCCCGTTTTTTTTTTACATTTTCAATTATTTCTTCGCTCCTAAAAGTTGCAACGTGATGTTATATAGCCTAAAGCCTTCCTCGATAAATGGTCTATTCAACACAAAAAGAATTTTTCAATTCGGACCAGTAGTTCCTGAGATTAACGCGTCCAAACAAACAAACAAACTCTTCAGCTTTATAATATTAGTTAAGATGAATCCATACATTTTTGTTAGTATTATTGTAAGGACTACAGGTAGGTACATTTCGTAAAAGCTAAAAGGTAAAGCTATAACTGTCCCTTCACACTCATAAGTTAGACCGCGCGCGAGAGAGACAGGCAGACTTTTCATAATGCGCATTCAGTTATTTCTATGAAAATAGTACCTACTAGCCTACTACCTACCTAATAGTACCTGCAACTTAGAACTACAGAGGGAGTATATAGAAACCAGTAGTGTCGCTGCTACAGGTCGTCTGCTGCTGCCTTGTGTCTTCCGCTACCAATTCCTTTTGAATTTGTACCTTTATTCTGCTCCTGTTCTGTCATCATCAATTTTAAAACAAATACCTACTGGTATGTGGTAAACAATGTGCATGAGCGAACATCTCATCACCGCATTCAAAAGATTTTCCTAACCATCTTCTGGACACTTGTGCACTGGATATATTAGGGTGTTACTAGACTAATCTATCGATCGTGGATCAATGATATCGATCGATAGAAAAATCAATTGGTCGCTGTCGATTGATAGTGATCAGTATGTTAGAAACTATTTGACTGGCTCGGTGGCTCAATTGGTAGTGACTCCTGCCTTCTGAGCTAAGGGTCGTGGGGTCGATCCCCACCCGGAACAAACATTTGTGTGACGAACATTTGTGTTTGTTCCGTGTCTGGGTGTTCATATTTGTATATTATTTAAGGTACCTTCGTTGTTCTGATACCCATAATACAAGTGCTTACTACTAACGTTGGGATCGGAGCAATGTAGGTACCTACTTAAGTGATATTGTCTGATATTTATTTATTTATTGATCAACCAATTCATTCTTCTATCGATCGATTGGTCTGGTAACCTATGAATCATTTCCTTGAAGTCATCCCCGCCTTTTGGGCGTGACCCACATACCTGTCGTTCCCTCGAACCGTTTGAGATGACTTCTGAGCTTACCTTACGGTGCGTAATCTTACCCGTTCCCTTACGTAGGTACCCCTAATAGATAGGTCTATAAACAATATAAAAAATCTAATTTTATTTGAACTTGGTCCCCATAAGCTTGGCACTGGGACTGCTGCAGCCAGTCAAGTCTATCCCCTGCTCCTTCATGGTGGAGTACTGCAGCTCCTCGATGAGCTCATAGCCGCACTTGGCAGCCAGGACCTGAGAGGTGATGGCGGTGAACACGGTGGCCGTGGCGTGGATATCGAGAGCAGCGCAGAGAGGTTCCCTGGTGAAGGAAGTTAAGGTTTCATCATCAGCCTGCAAACGCCTCGTGCTTTGAATAGGGATAAACATCCCAGGTTCAAAATAATTACAATATTCAGTCCGTCTTTTAGATCATAAAAATATATTGGACATGTATTTTAGGGTTCCGTAGCCAAAATGGCAAAAACGGGACCCTTATAGATTCGTCATGTCTGTCTGTCTGTCTGCCTGTCCGTCCATGAAACTCAAAATTTATTTTTTCATCAAATGTATACGCGTGGGGTATCTATGGATAGGTATTTTAAAATGATATTGAGGTTTCTAACATCATTTTTTTCTACACTGAATAGTTTGCGCGAGAGACTCTTCGTAGAGATCCTCCATAGTGCAAGTGGTGGGGCACAATGGACTGATGATATGTGCTACATAAGGCTTAATAAGATGTTAAACTTGCGTGGTTCATAGCTGAAAGGGTTAATATTTGAGGATAGGTATCTACGGGTTAGTAAGGTAGGTAGGTTTTTGCGTCTAAATAGGAAATGCATAAACCTAAGTTTAGCAATGATAAGAAGCTTGAGTTTACCTAGCAGCGAATATTCTAGCACCAATGTTCTGACCCCTGAACTCTGGCAGTACTGTGAGCCCGCTGGAGGTCAGGTACTTATCCACTCCATACAGCTGGAATACGTCTTTCAACTCTTCTGCAGCGACCAGGACTCTGAGGAGCTTCTTCCAGGGTTCACCTTTTACCTGAAATCGGGGATATTACTAAAATCTGATTGAACACAACATTTTCAAACTTAAGTTTCACCACGAGGCGTTCTTTTGTTTATTTTTTATAGTAGCTCGACATAATGGCTTCCCTACGCCTGATGGAAAGCGAAAGAGAAGCCCAAAATAGCTGTCACAACGGGCAAGTAACTGGTCAGTTACCTGTCAGTTGCCACCCCCCACGAGCTCCGGAAACCCTACTCACCGGCAGAAACACGACCCAGAGGTCATTTGACTGCGGTATTCTATAGGGTGGAAGTCCTTCCCCGGACGGGCGGCTCAATTCGAGCGAAGATTCGCTATGCCCTACCTCTCTTCAACTTCTTGTACTTAAGTGGATGTACACCAAACTACAACTGCCACTAAAGACATTTCGCAGGAGATACTCTGGAGCCGATGGAGGTAGAGCACGAGTGTGTGCGCAAACAGGGTGCACTCTCTGTTTTGAATGACAGTTTCACATGGCTTGAGTTATGTAGGCCGCAGCAATGACATGTGTTATGTTATGATGAACAGGGCTGAGCTTCTTGAGCAGGCTCTTCCCAAAAAAACTGGATTTTATGGCTGACAGTCACTCCGGTACCAACCCGAAGTCACGAAGATCGTGCTGGTAGCACGTGATACCTACACAGTGTATCGGAAAGCAATTTAGACCAGCATTTGTTCTTCTTCAGTCAATTATTGGTCCCTATTATGACTATGTGATTGATGGAATAAAACGCGCATCATATCTGCAGAACATGTTCGCTACGACTCGTAGGTCAGTCGCAATTTCATATTACACTGTAGTAGGTAAACAATTCCCCTCACATACGTTCTCAATATTCTCTTCCTCGTCATCCTTGCTCTTAACCAGCAAGATGTTGAAGCCGACCAGCCGGTCAGGCTCCCCGTCCACTTCTGTGAAGCAAGCCAAGCTCACTCCATGAGACAGGTATGTCTCCCAGTTATCCCTGATCGTGGCTACTGAGGTCGGATCTGATGGTATCCCTGAAAGAGAAGCGACAACAATAAATTCACCAGATACCTATTGCACACCAACCATCTGAACTTGAACCTACTAAAATGTATCGTCTAATTAGTAGGTAGGTAGATGTAATACCTACTGGCATAGTTGGAAATAGTTGAGGCTCTCAGGTCGCAAATGCCACCTAACAACCGAGAGGTCCCGAACCGACAGGAGGTCCAGGATCGCCCAAACATTTGTACTGGGTTTTGTCGAGAAATTTCTTAGAAGGATTCACAAAGTTGGCGGTGATACTTCCCCGCGCTCGGCTGCTTCAAAGCACGATAAGCCGTTGTTCTGCGTCTGATTGTCTGATTTTTCTCTCCGATCGTATAGGACTTGCATCCAATTGGCTTGTGAGCCCTGAGCATGAAGGAACAGGGCACTTTCGTTACCGCATACTGATGTAGGTACTTTGGATGTCTCTGTATAAGTAAGCCAAGTGGCTTTCTGTGTTATTAAATATACAATTTTTCCTTTAAACATAGGTACATCATCATCAGCCTATTACAGTCCACTGCTGGACAGACCTCTCCAGTTGTTCACCACTTAGGGCAAACATCTGGAGGATATACCTATAATCGACGCACTGGGCAGGCGGGTTGGCGATCGCAGGGCGTAGCTCCTCGCTCCGGTGACGCTGCTGCCCGTCATCGGCCTGTGGTATTTAGCTGCGCCTTCAATTGTGATGGTTATACCGCCACCGGTTGGTTGCCAGCGCCTCGTTTTTTATTCGGCAGGATGCTCCACGGGCAGGTGATGTTGGCTTGGACGGAAAAGATGATAGGCCGCTCCCTTGCATCCCATTTAAAATACAAACCTAATATATGACAGAGTGGCTCGTCCCTCAGGAATACCTCCTGCATCATGTCCAAATACATATTTGTGTCCTTCTTATCCATGTCTCGGATTTGAAACCTGTAAACATAACCTGTATAAATAAATAAAGAAACCAGAAGATTTACCCAGAACCAGAAGAAGACAAAGAGGTTCAGTAACGCTTCGCGCACAGTCGTTTGTTAATCTGCCCGTTTTGTTTAACCCAAAAAAATGATTTTGATTTTGATCCTACGTCCAGGTAAAGTGGCAAAATGTATGCAAAATAAATTCTACTTAATTCGGCTTTGAGGTCGTCGTGAAGTTAAGGTTTCAACTGCCAAATAGTACCTAGTAAGAATCTGGAGTGCAAAAGATATGGGGTAGTTAAAGAGGAACAAATCATGAAAAGAGACGTACAATTGCGCGGGTTGTCCATCTCTTTCCCTCCCTTTGAATCTGCTCCACACTTGTCCAATAGGGACACTGTCTGGTCTTTTCCAGGGCATGATGGATTGTTCTCCTGTAAATGAAGAATTTGGTAAGTAACGCATGATATTTCGTTAAATATTATAGTAAGTACTCGTAGACCTTGCTCCCGAATTTTTCTAGTAAAGATTTCGCTTGTCACAGATATTTCGGAAACTATCAGACGGGAACTCCTACACGTTTATGGCGATTTTAATTAACAGGCAAGGAAGAGTACTGACTCTTATAAGTACGAGTCGAGAAATCTCGATTATAAACAGCAGGGCAGGACGCAGAATTTCGTATGGATTAAAGAATGTCTCCCTCTCACGGTAGGTAGAAACTTGGCTGTGCCTGTGACGTCAGACGGACTGTATGCTCGTACCACTTTAGCATTAGAAAAATATATTAAGGATAGAACCATAAAAGATAGTTCACGACTTATTTTTAAACAATCGCAGTGCGTCTTCTCCGGAAGATGATCGAACCTGGTTGATCAAACTTTTTTACTAAGTTGCACCCCCAGTCAAGTATTTGACGAATTTAGTATATCAATACCTATTGGTTAGTAGCCTTAAATTTTTATAAAACAAAGCGGTTCGACATACCTATAGTTTGAACGATATAAATCATTTAGTATTATTTTTGATTATGTAGGTAAGTACCTAGCTTATGTTATCATGATAATAATTAACTTTCTGTAATAAATTAAAACTTAAAACTGCTTTATGTTTATTTTATATTTCATCTCTGTATTTCATTCGTCTAATATGTATTTAGTTAAGTAAGTAATATTTAAACAAAACGCGTCTTTTTATTTGTCAATATTTTGTTCTAGTAAGCTACCTACATATTTATAACATTAAATTTTATTTACCTAGGTATATGTATTACCTATAATTATATACTTAGGTAAATATTTATAATGAGTTCGAATACAATTGAAATAACCATGACTACCGCTGAAGGGAAATAAATATTTTTTTTTATTTACAACAACATTTAAATCAGTTCCTAACTTTACTAGATATGCCTACATTATGCCTACCTCATTTTCCTGTTACTAACCTTGAAATTCTTTTATTGAACAGCAATCTCAACTTTCAAAGCAAATTATCTTTCAGAAACAATTTGTAACACTTTTAAACACCGTTTTAATATATTCTCAGTAGTTTAATAAATGGGCAACATTCCACGTGGGTAGCGAAAACAATACTGAGTGTGATGCGAGTACACTTCGGAATATGATAACCAATAAATAAAGTTGTTTTTGCAATATCGACTCTAAAGTTCTGTGATAAGGTCTGTTTAGTTACTTCGTGTGAGATAAATACTTGTAGATTATTTGTACGCGTTTCCAATACGCAAAAATAGTTCTATTATTGAACAACGACCATGTGAACAGTAAACCAGTTATTCATAAATAAATAAATAAAATAAATATCCAAGACATGCCACGCTGGGCCACACATCGCCATCTAGCCCCAAACTAAGCCGAAGCTTGTACTATGGGTACTAGACAACTGATAAACTTACTTAGATACTTTTTTTTTTTTTTTTGTAAATAAATACATATTATACATAGAAAACACCCACTCATAGGTAAGTATTTAATTTTTAATTATGTCTTTTCAATCGTGCACGGTTATGGAAAGCGTCATGGGAATGTAGGTAGGTACTATGGCTTCTTCCAGCAGGTTCTCTTATAAAGGGTTACCCTGATTTTGTATTGGCAATTATTGTAATAATAAATCTTTATTTCATTCAGCTATGAGTTCCAGATGACGAAACGAAACCGTTACCCAGAACATCTAGATCCAGATGAGTGGGAAATCCGTTATTTGTAAAAGCCTAGAATTTTATTATTTTAATCATTCAGAATTATGTAGTTGCTGTTTTTATTGCACGCACATTTAGTATTTTCGTTATTGCATAAAATATTATCTTGCACCATTATGTCACAATTTTATAAAGCGATCCGCGTTTCGGAGTTTTGGTCTCATTATATATGACGATTTGCTGTCGACTCGACAAGAAGAAGAAGATAAACAATAACATCTTAGTAATTGATGGTCCACCAAAGTACATTTTAGGCGCAATTTCTTGCCATATAATATATAAGTAGGTATATTATATTGCATGCATTTAGTTGAAAATTGTACGAGGAGCATTTGTCCAAAGGGGGTAGCAATAACTTCCCAGCGTGCAACGTTCCCAAAAAAAGAAACTGAAACTCAGGGACCTCAAGAATACTCCTTTGGTGTTTTTATATCTATGGGCACAAATTTCTATGGAGAGTGATCACTCACTTGGATAGCAACCATCAACCATCAGGCACGGTTGCCTTCTGTCAAAAAAGCCGTAGGACAATGGATCCGTTCCACATTACAAATGTAACATCACTATGACAGTACGGTAGTATGAATGTGTGATCATATCATACACACAATCTGTTATAATTTCAAGGCCTACCTTCGACGATCTATTATTGTCTTCATTATCAACACGTAATTTTTATTTATTGATAAACACTTTGATTTTTGTGTTGATAATTTAAAGCAGTTCCTTATTTATTATTTATACAAAGGTAAGGTACGGTTAGCAGAAAAAGTAGGCATTAGGAAATCAAGTGTTCTGCTTCATTTTGACGATCGGTTTCGATCAGTTGTAGTGAACTGCCTCTGACTTATGGTCGCGAGTTCGCTTCCCGGTAGCAACATTTATGTGCATGAACATGTCACTAGATGGCGTTGTGTGACCCAGGGCGCGGTCTTTTTATTTATTTATTCATTGAAAAAAAAATTGCCTGGTGGTGAAAATGGGCGTGTTTCACAAATTTTAAAACTTTGGTAGGTCACGTAGCCATGTCATTCAAGTCAATTGAACGAAACTTGAAAATCAGTCTGCATTGCCCGATCGCTGGTTCATTCCGAGTCATTAGAATCAATGTCAATATAAATTGACCTTCAATCATAGGTATTGTGTGTTTTATGTTGTGTGATTTTGTCATAAATATGTACTGAACCAATATTGTAAGAAACAAACTTCACGAATGTGTTCCAAACCACTCGACTGATTCAGTTAGTACCTATGTAGGTACATCGGGTAAATCAAATTTAAGTTTTCTTTATGCCCGATATTTCAAAGTCATTTTTCCGGATAGGTAAGTAGGTACTACTATTTTCACTAATATTTGAAAGCTACATTCTTCAAAAGTATCGTAGAATTAATTTTTATTCAAGCAAACCTAGATTAATCATTGTTTTGTAAAGACGTCCTAGAATTAGACCGTACAAATAGAACCTACTGCGGTCACCGACCCGCTTTCCTTATATATAGGTAGGATAGGTAAATAGGTACTTACTTAAGTACTTAATTCGCTAGCTCAGCGATCCGAAGTGGGTCTTGGCCTCCAGTATTTATTAAGATAAATAAATACTTACCTATGTAATTTTGCTGTCCATTCCATTCCCGCCAAGGTAAGCTTTTACTATGGGTAGGTATCCTACGCCGACCAAAGACAGCGTAAGCGTATACTGATACTTCACTCCCATACTTTAACAGGACGACAGTTCGACACCACAAAAGAAAAATCAGGCAATATCAACGGATAACGTGTTTTCTGAAGCTGTCTGAATACTATAGCTTACGCTTGATTGAAAGCTTATAAAAGCGAGCCCAAATCGCTATGAAAACGGTCGAGAAGCCTCAGCTGGATTCAAAAGCCACCACTTTGAAGAATCATCTTCTTCAAGCTTTGTTTGAATTCAACTCAACTCGCTCTTGTGGGAATTAGGGCGGTAGAATAAAATAAAACATAAGCCAAGTTTCGTACCTTACCAATGTGGACAGCGAATCTACAGAGTAATTTCTAGTCACTGAAATTTGGAACCTATCCTTTGTGCCTACTCTCAAGTGCGCTACTGAAGTTTTGTGCCATCACGAAGCTTTTCAAATAACAAACAGTTAATTCAAAGCTTAATAGGTACCCTTCAGGTTTTGTACCGGATTATTTACTGCTAAGGAAATGCCGCATTAGTTGTCATAATCATCAGCCCGAAAACGTCCACTGCTGGACATAGGCCTCCCCTTGTCTTAGACACAACGTCTGGCAAGCGGGTTGGTGGCATTATTTACTAAAGGCATTAGTTATAAGCCGAAATGACCCCGAAACTTCGGAAATAGGTCCTCTGAGTCGTGAACCTGGAACCAGCGCCGGCGCTTCCGTGCACTGGAGCAACGAGGCGAAGAAAGAAAAAAGTGACTAAATTAATGTAGGACGGACTTTTGTCCGACAGGTCCGCTGACCAAAATAAACAATATTGTTCCGAGAACGCGTGCGCAGGTGCGTGCGCGCAGTGTGGGGACATGCGGGTGAGCATCGACTCTTTAAGTAAGGGTGTAGACCATGGGAGTACCAATTTCATAGCCTAGAGCGGTTAAAACTGTAAATCAAGCCCTCTAAATCAGTCCGAAATCATATATGATTCCGTAGTGCCCTTAATTGCGTGGCTAGTAGGTACAAATTACGTTATTTTATTAAGGGGCAGCGTAGACGATAGACTATCCGTGACGCACTTTTTTGCAATTATATGCAGTAACGCACACGACGCGCAAAAATCTGTCGCGGATATTTCACAGACTCAACGCACACGACGCACATCTTCGATCATTCTGTCGGCAGACCTAGACGCTCTTTTTAAAAATGTCTCAGACGCAGACTCTATCGCACAAAAAGTGTGACGTGTGCGCTGCACCTAACCACCAACCCGAACTCTGGGTGTTGTGAGAATGCTAATGGATGCCATCCCCGAAAACTTACTTGCACGTTCGTTAAAATTTGACATTAGTTTATTGGAATTGTGGCAGTTCTCATTGGAATCTTCGCTCTGAGGTTGCCGAAAACTTGATAAACGGATCGAATACCTCACTACCTGCTTAATGGACGAAGCTTCTCGTTCTTTGAGAAAGAATTCTCAAGTTTTGTAACAAAGAAGATCAAAGGGTATTCAAATGGCTACCCATTGATTAGGCAGATATCTGCATATCGGCAAACCTATAGTGGAGGGCAAAGTGGTATGCTTATAGGTGACACACCTACCTAACCCTCGCACCAATAGGTAGATATGGTCTGTTGGTGGTGAGTTTTCGAATCGTGAGCTTTCCAGCCATACCTAAGCTCCGATGGTGATATCGACTAGTTGTCGATACGCGCCAACACTACCCACAAAGTAATCTTATATTTCCCCAATCCAGAATTACTCTCGCCGCCATTAAACGGGATCACATCCAGACGTTGTTCGCGCGACGCGGGCGCAGCACGCCGCCATCTTAAAATAGATTCGAAATTCGAATTCGCGTTTCGTTGTATCTCGGTGAAGCGGGAGTGTTTTTTTTTCATAAGTTGCGTTTTGATAATCCATCTCAGTGTGCATTTTTGGACAATGATCTTGTTTGGGTAAGTAAGTATTTCTTGTGTCGTGTGCAAATCTTGAGCTTTTATTTTCGAAACAGGAAACAAATTTGAAGTGTTTATGTTGAATAGTTGATGTTATTTTAAATTTATTGGTAAATATAAACAAGTTTAATACCCGCACTGTAACGTTTCCTGTGTGTTTTAAAATAACAGCCATTTTATTTCTTAGTAACTGTAAACTTCTTGGAAAATAGAAAAACAGCTCTTTTTTTATTCAAACATCAATCAAATCCAAACCATACTTTTTGAAAACAAATAAAAATAATATTCCATGTGTGACTGCGGTGCCGATGTGGGTGATTTGAATCATACCTATGTTCTTTTCTTGCACAAAATATGATCGTTCTGTATTCATGTCTTCTCTTACCTCCCTCCGTGTGCCTTTCCCTGTATCCATTCCTAGCCTTTTATGTATGAACGATTACAATATATATAAGTACAGTTTTATCTATTTTTATAAACACTAACAATATTAAGATTTAAATTCATGCACCTATACTATATTTTTCTGACTGTAAGCTTTTCTGATCCATACGACATTCCTATCCTATCTCGCTTCCTTTCAAAATCCATACGTTTCCCTACCTTTTCCTTGTCTGTGGCTAATGTACAAGCCGTACAAAGCCAAAAAAGCAAAAAAAAAATAAATAAATAATATGTACAATAATTAATTATTTATTTGCCTCTCAATAACATTTTTGGCAAAAATGTATATAAAAATAATACACAGAACACCACTGGTTCCCACGTGCTTTAGCCGAAGACATCATAAGCATTGCGAGAATGTTTCTAAAAGTAGGTACCTTTACGTGGTCATAGCGATGTTTTCCCATGGGCCACCTTGAGGTCTTTGAGAAAAAAGTTTGACTTTATTGCTTGCAGTAAGTAGGTAGGTACTAGGCATCTCCTGTGTATCGGAGGTTCAAACACTGTCATTATCCATCCACGTATTTTAAATGACATATCTTCACGTTTATTGTAGATCG
Source organism: Conogethes punctiferalis (assembly GCA_031163375.1). NCBI lineage: Eukaryota > Metazoa > Arthropoda > Insecta > Lepidoptera > Crambidae > Conogethes > Conogethes punctiferalis. Next base: position 4,008,972 of record CM062077.1, on the reverse strand, counting down.
TAGCGTGTATGGCCGGCAATCATCATCATCATGGTCAGCCTTTTTGAGTCCAATACTGAACATAGGCCTCCCCTAAGCCTCGCCATCCACTTCTGCTGCTGGTTTCTCCTATCCACCGCTTTCCGGCCACTCTCTGGATGTCGTCCGACCAGCGTGCTTTGGGTCTGCCTGATTTTCTGCTGCCAGTTCGAGGTCTCCACTCAGTAAGTCTGCGGCTCCACCTGTCATCTTGGCACCTCATCAAGTGTCCGGCCCATTGCCACTTCAGCTGCGCTACTCGTTTGCCGATGTCATAGACTCCGGTCCTCTGTCTTATAACATCGTTCCGAATGCGATCCACGAGCGAAATGGCCGGCAATAGGTAAAGAAAAATATTGTGAGAAAACCTGCACAGCTGTGAAGAAATCTTAGGTTGTGTGAAGTCAACTAATACGCATTTGATCACCGTGGTTGACTAAGGCCTTCTTCTTCTTTTCGTGTCGATAGCAATAAAAAATTTTTAGACCTTGCGTGACCAAATCTCCGCCACACGGACAGCAATTTAGAGCACTTACTGCCGTATTCACAAACGTTACTATGCGTCGCGCGAACGCACAGGTACCGGAAGAGGTTAGGCTAGATGACGATCATCATGAGAGAAAATGAAACTCACTGCCGGCAAACTCGTTTGGCTGTTAAAACCACATAGAAAGCGTGATGAAACGTTCTTTGCATGACATGGTAGGTAATTAACATCCGTTGCCATAGTGACAAATAAAACAAATCCTAATTCCAATAATATTATCTGCACGTAACAAAGCCTGAAATAAAGACCCTCTTTAATCTCTCAGATATTTAATTGCGTACAACACCCATAATTTCCAATAAAACATATAAGACTTGACATTAACGCTTTATTCTGTCTGTTGACCAGAGAGAGATAATAAATATATTCAGAGTCCAAACTATGCGAAATACTTGTGTTTTGTCTGTGGTGTAACCTTCGTTTTAAAATTAAATCGACTCTAAAAGTACCTCGTTTGTTTTGTTTTCTGTGATAACATTATTTGAAAACTTTTGCATGTAATGATATTTTTTTTGCAATAATCATGAATCAAATTTTTATCCTGCACACGCCACACAGACAGAAGAGTTGAATACTACCAGTCGTCTACGTAACTACGGACGGTCGTATCTATCTAGAAACATGGAAGTTCTAGTCGCTGTCAAGGTAGAGGTAGGAATACCTAGAGGAACAAAGTTTCAATTTGTATCTATCAGGAAACAGTCAACAGAAGTCAGGAAGTGGAAAGACCAAGATGGAACATCGTGTAGGAGAAGTTTTCGCCTTAAGCGAGCACGATCCGGAAGTTCCGGGTTTAGGGTAATATAGGAAAGGAAGGGTTCTGGAAGGTCTTCTGGGAGACGCTCCTGACATTCGCTGGCACTCATACTCGTAGTACCTACCTACCTACAGGGGAAATTAATAGTTTGATACTAAAAAGTTTGTACGTGTTTACCTGTGATTGTTGTGGATGTCGTAGAAGACGACTAAAGCAAAGATATGCCACGCTGGGCCACACAGCATTATCTAACCCCAAACTAAGCCTTAGCTAGTACTATGGGTACTAGACAACTGATAAACTTACTTATATACTTTTTGTTTTTGTCAATAAATAGGTACATCGAATAACACCCAGCCCAATACTTACAAACAGACATGTTCATGAACACAAATATTTGTACCACGTCGAGCCCACGACCCTTGAGTCAGAAGCCAGAGGTCACTACCAAATGAGCCATCGAGCCAGTCAGTCATATCAGGAAACGGGCAGCAGCCTTTATCGGGTGTTACAAATAAACCTGCTGCGGCCACCAACCTGTCTGCCAAGCGTAGTCACTAATGCAAAGATACTTTGTCCCGTTTGATCAGGTTGACCAAGAACAGGGTGATCTTTTTGTCGTTGGTTGTGATGCTCCATCAGATGTAATGACGGAAAACAGTGAATTCAGTTGATGGCTCACCTCACCTTCAGTGCATGAATCATTTTCTTTTCTGATTACTACGATGATGGGCAGGGCGGCCTTGTCATCATCACTGGACTGTTGGGGGAGCGGAAGGCTCTCACCCCTAGAAATTAAGCAACGTTGCTGAGGGCGCCCCCTGTGGGGCTCGGGCCTCGGCTCAGATCGTTGCTGGGAGATGCCATACGGACGTATGTTTGGGGAGAAAAGCGACCAGGCTCGGGCCGGTATCGTGAGAAGGTGCATGCATCATATCTGCGCATGTCGTGGTCAGTCAATGTCTCCTGTGCTTGTGAAATGTTACCGCTGTTAGGCTGCTACGGAACTTTGGGTCATCAGGAGTGTATACCTATATGTGGGAATAGTAACACCTACGTATATATAGATACTGTTGGTATATGACATACCTCGTGATACCATGCCTGTCGTTAAAATTTAACGATCTTTCAGGGAACGATCGTTGTAAATACTAATTACTAAGAATTGATCTTGTCAGTCACATCCATTTTTGGGATATTGAATGGGATGCATGGTCCATTTTGATTGATTTCTTTGCCAAATACTCGTAATTACCTATAAGGGTGCTAGTATTCAAATACCTAGGTAGTTACTTATCTACATTTCTGGTACCTTCGTTGAACCCGATTCCCTTACAAGCAACTTACGATTAGGAATCGGGTGATGTATCTACTTACCTATGTGATGTTGTCTTATATTTATTTATTTAATTAGGTATAATAGATTTTACCTACTGTACCTTATTAGGTAGGTATACCCTATATATTCGGCGTCACTTTTGTGAGGTGAGGAGTCTGACCGGGATGACAACTTACTGAGACAATAACCATGATTGAGACCTAGGAAAAGATTAGAAAATACCAAATCTTTATAAACTGTAGTTGTCACTTATCCCCTGAACATTTGCAGAAATAGACCTCGCAGAGAGGTCTGTTGGCCATTAACAAACAAAACACAACAGAATTCTCGTTAAAATTTCAAAACATAATGTGCAGATCGGAATAGTTTTCGTAAACGTTTGTGTAAACGTCACTGGGCGTAGGTGTATATTTAACGTGAGAATCAAAACCCTTTATATCTCTGCCAAAGTTTTATGTAACCACGCAACTCAGATAAAAATGATTTCTGTTGAAATCTCTGTGTATTTTCATGGGTTCATTAACTTTTATTTTGCAACCTTACCCGTTTGACATATCTTTTTATGTTTCGTGTAAACGACACATGCCTGTTTATACATGGTACCTAAAGGTCACAGCAGCCCACAACAGCTGCTGTAGCAAATATATCTGTAATTGCATACGTACTGCGCCCATTCCTGAAGCATAGAAATGCTGAATATACGCGTAGCGTGCCTTGACGGGGCCCCTTTAAAAATTGCTTGGGGGCACATAAGAAGGGAAAAAGGTTTGTCACAAAATTAGGGAAAGTTTATGCACCGCCTGCTCCACCTCCATGGCCTGGGGGGTGGGGGCTCCATATAATTGATACGGCAGATACAGCGGTAGCTACGCCCCTGAAGCACTCTTATTTGGTTGGAGAAACGGCCACATTGGTGAAAGGTTTTAGATACCTATCTACTACTAGATATTAAAGTTTTCTAAATGAATTTTGACAATTCTCGGAAGATAATCTCAACTTTTAATCGGAATCGGATTTTCAATTGTGAATAGCTCTCCTGCAGGTGCAGGAACTTATCAGCTATGCAGACCGATATTTTGTATGCTTCATCTTGCGTGCATTGTTTGGCACATTTTATTTATACAACACGCTAACTAGTCAGGTCAAGGGTGCAGAATATGTTTTAACTAAACGGTACCGGTGCAGACAGACAGACTGACAGACGCCCGTTCTGTCGCCAACACGAGTTGAATATAGTTATTGGTGTAATGTATTGACGATGCATTCAAGGCTAATAGTTTTCGGTAGGTGGGCAATGCAATCATTTCTCGATCAGATCCCGATCTGTCGACATTTTCAAGATCAATCCGGAATGGTTTTATATTTAGAAGTTTTCTTTTCTTGTTAGTAAATTCTCTTTAGGTGTGTCGGATGGTGTGGTCGATAACACAAGGCTAGGGGCTAGAACAACCTCGATGCGAGCAGGATGAGATGGAGATGTGCAAGCATAGACTTGCATAAGTCTTGAGTGAGTATGTACCACGGAGTATTTGCTTCGTGGTATGTACTCCGCTGAGTCTTCAGCAATGGGTCCAGAAGTAAGTACTGGTGATGATGATAAGGATGCCAACCTACCGACGGTCTACTGCTACAACCAAGACCCTTGCCTCCGAAGCTGAAGATATGGCATCCAGGGCAACTGGGACGAAGATGAAGTATACCCGCACACAGGAACATTTGTTGATCCTCGTACGCGTGACAGACTTACACAGGAACACAAGCACAGTTTTTCAAATAATTAAGGCAAATCACCCCGAATAGCAATAGGCCAGTTGCCGAAAAAAACTAATAAGTAGTACGTCTTTTAGATTGTTAAAAAATAAAAGACATGTATTTTTTAATGTGTAAATAAGACCAACAATGGCAAAGATTTATAGCCCATTAAAATTACGCGTGACGTCAGATTTTGGGAGTTTATTCGCAAATGAGTGACGTCAAAGACCCCCACTCCTATATTTTGATGCCTTGTATCTTTGTTATTTTTGTTTAAATGAAAAAAAGAAAAATACTTGTCCAATATATTTTTATATAATCTAAAATACGGACTAAATATAATGTAATTATTTTGACCCTGGAAACATCCCTATTGTTATTAAGCGAGGCGCATTGTGTCCAACAGTGGATGCCTGAAAACTGATAATGAATATGTTAGACACCATGGTTGGATCTGGTGTGAGACCAGTTAACATCTGGTACTACTTGAACACTTAACGCAGGAGTAGCAGATGATGTGGTGGATGACATTAGGCTAGGGGCTAGAACAACCTTGATGCAAAGAGGACGCGATGGAGATTGGTGGAATGGACTTATGCTAGCCTATACTCAGCAGTGGGGCCAGAAAGACTAGTGATGATGATACGGATGTCAGCCTACCGACCTGAAGCTAAGGAAGCTATCGGGGCAACTGGGACGAAGATGAATTATACAGGAACATTTGTTTACCCTCTTACACGCGACACAGACTTACACAAGCCCAGTTTTTCTCAAATAATGACGTCTCAATGTCGGCAATGATAGCAATCTTATGTTTTTGCCAGCAAACCGTTTGGTGTATCTACTATTAATTTTAATGATATGATATTCCACGGACTGTCTAAGGTTTTAAAAAAGTAACTAGCAATGTACTTATAGCAGGGATGTGTTTATGTCACGTGTAAACGGCGTGTTCGCAACGCCTAAATGCAAAGAGAAGCCGGGTTCGATTCTCGTGTCTGCCTAAAAACTAGTACTATTTTACTATGTCACCGGAAAATAGCAAGAATCGCAAGTTGATCAATTTCCTAGGTTGATTAACTTTCGGAAAATAACAAACGGTAGTTGAAATGTATTATTTAACGTATGTATTTTAGTAAAGTGATCAATTTACGGCGTTTTTTTCTTTAAATAATCCGACAAAGGCGAGGAGAACGTTGATTGGTTCAATCATTCACGTGGTGTTATCCCGTCAATCTTGTTTTTTTCCGGTGACAGAAATACTAGTACCTATACCTAATATACTTACCTACTTATAAATACTATTCTCTAGTCTATTAAATACCTACCTGTGTTTAGATAGGGAGATATATGATTCGACGACTATTTTTGTGTGTTTGCAAAACATAGATACTTGTAGTTACAAAACACATTAAAATTCTATTTGGTCTTTGTCTATGGTTGTTAACCTATATAGTCCAAATTCTCCGCATGCCGACCCTCTTCCCAGATTAACGATTCTGGAGAGATCAGTTTCACAACTGATCTTTCCTGGATTGCATCCAAACGGCGTCATAGGTGTGTTAAAAAATGTGTCACAAACCAAATGATGTGACAGGAAATGGGCAAATAGTACAAGATTACTATTAAACTTTACAGAATTTAAACACTTTGCAATAAACACAATGTATCAACACGCATCATCATCATCAGACTCTCGCAGACCACTGTGGAGATAGGTCTCTCCAATTGTTCACCAAGTTGCTCTAATCTACATAGGTAGACCTCTCTTATCTAGCTCTTGCCAGCTATCTTGCGAATCGGTAAACAAGAAAATCTTCACACCACCCGCCTAAGGGCGTCCTACTAGACAGTCCTACCCACATAGGTACTCAATATAAGTTGGGATTTTGCATAGGTTTGGTTTCCGGATTTAGAATAGGATACCCCATTTCATAGTGTAGGTGTCGTAAAAAACGACTAAGGAAATATCAGGAAACGTTTTACCTGGGTACAAATTAGACCTCTGCGGTCGCCAACCCACCAAGCATGGTGACTAAGAATAACAATTGTCATTGGGGCAGGCCTATGGCCAGCTGTGGACGTTTGAAGGCATCTTCATCAGCCTATTGCAGTCCACTGCTGGACGTAGCCCTCTCCAGTTGTTCGCCACTTAGGGCAAACATCTGGAGGATATACCTATAATCGCCACGCTGGGCAGGCGGGTTAGCGATCGCAGAGCGTAGCTTCTCGCGCCGGTGAAGCTGCTGCCCGTCATCGGTCTGTGGTATTTAGGTTGAAGGCTGATGATGATGAATTGTGAGATACTTAGTCAACTTTTGAACATACGACCACAACAGGAGATATATTGTATGGATGACAGACACCGTGTTGCCTATTCATGGCACATGGTCACTAGTTCAGGGGAGGGAATATTGAGTGATTTGTCCAGACCTGATGCATGCTTTACTCCGTCACTCTCACAGTCCAACAGGACTACTTACACTTTGATATGGTTCAAAGTAGCCAACATGTAGGTACGAGTATGTATGCATTGGAATTTTATCACTGACGATTAGACTATAAAGATGTGGATACTAAAATAGTCAAGTGGTCGTATTTTTACCGAATTCCTTAGACTTTTGAGATTAGCAAGATTATAATACTTGCCAATGCTACAAAATGCCATATTGTTCTTTTCAAAGGTCTTTCAACTGTGCTTATTCTTTTGTAATCTATAGTTTATACCTAGTTCAATTTATGTCTTGTGTTTTTACTCTTGAGGTGAGTAATCTGTTGTCCGATGGTAAAAATGCTCTAATTGGGTCGTCCTTTATGTCATTCGGGTTAGTGAACTTTAATTAATTGTTTGTTTCGTGCTTGCGAATATAAATCTTGTACTTTCTCCGTCCTTAAGACGTGCACGTCGTAAAATGTATTTTTTAAATGTAACGATTCAGTGAATGTAATGATAAGCTTACTGGCAACATCTTGAACCTAATGGTAAAGCTTAAGGAAGCGTTTCCACAGCTGCTTCTGTGGGAATGTTAACAAAAACTTACTAATGATATTGCTCAAAACACACATTTGATCTCGGCTCCACCTATGTAATAACTTTATATAAGTTAGCCGCAGCCTCGCTTCTATGGAAACGCACAAAGGACAGGAAAATCCGGCTTGAAGTCTCTTTCAGTGTCTATAAGATTGGTTTTTCTCTAAAACGTCTATAAGATTCCTATTTTAAAAAGACTATAGATCACCATGACAACAGATAAGACGCCATTGCATCGGCATGCATTTAAAACAAAATGGCGGCTATATTAACAAGATCGATAACTTTGAAAGAGATCAGAGAGCGATATTCTATTTGATTGTTAAAAAACAGGTGTGGAGTGCAAATCTTGTTTACAAAAGCTTCAGTTTCGACATGAATCGGGTAAAAATAGAGCAGACTGCATTCACTTTGTGTTAGATCCACTCTACGTACAGTGTAGTAGGTACACAGACTACTTATCTATCAAACTTAATGAAAATTCTTTGTGATCAGGTTGAAGAACGGTTCAAAAAAGGACTAGTTACAGCACCCGGCTTTGTCCGCGTGGCTTTCGGCTTATCTCAAAGTCTAACTCTCGTGTATCTTAAACCGCTAAGGATTGATTTTCTACACAATGCTAATTCATGACATCAATAATTCCAATTTATTTATTTACACAGATTTTTTACAGAGTCATTGACTGAAATAGCTACTTATTTGTATGTATAGTTTGACGTCCGTAGCCTTCATGAATACGACTTCTGAAGCACATATTTTCCTTTTTTTCAATTTAAATAGTACCTACCGTCGGAACAGGGTGATAGGAGAGGTTTCCTGCAAGCCCTACCCTTTTACCCCCCGACTTTGTTCTTCTTATCGGCACACAACAGAAATTGAAGCCAATAATCGTAGTTGCCCGGACTGAACGCATCGTAGCAATGATGGCTACGGTCAGTCTGAGATACATTTCCCCTAACTTACCTTACCGGATTTTTCAGAAGACAATATTAGTTAATTAAGTACTTAGCTATCCTTCTGTGACACATCAGTTTAGCGATTAAATAGTGTTTCATTTTTTTTTTATAGTGGCTCGACATAATGGCTTCCCTACGCTTGATGGAAAGCGAAAGAGAGGCCCAAGTCGCTGTGACAACTGGCAAGTAACTGGTCAGTTACCTGTCAGTTGCCACTGCCACGCCGGCCCAACCCTAACCCCCCACGAGCTCCGGGCACCCTACTCACCAGCAGAAACACGACCCGAAGGTCATTTGGCTGCGGTATTTTATAGGGTGGAGATCCTTCCCCGGACGGGCAGCTCAATTCGAGCGAAGATTCGCTATGCCCTACCCCTTTTTGTACCTCGAAATACTTGTAACGGCTTTCCTACGCCTGATGGAATACGAAAGAGAAGGCCAAGTCGCTGTGATAACGGGCAAATAACTAGTTAGTTGCCACCGCCATGCCGGGCCAACCCTAACCCCCCAGAAGCTCCGGAAAACCTCCTCACCCGCAGAAACACGACCCGGAGGTCATTTGGCTGTAGTATTCTATAGGGTGGGTGGAGGGAGGTCCTTCTCCGGACGGGTGGCTCTTTTCGGGCGAAGAATCATTATGCCCTACCTCTCATAAAGCGTAAGGGAGGATAGAAAAAAAAGTAATCGGACTCGAAACATAAAAGATTCACCGCATTGTAACCGTCTCGGCGCATACGCATGGTGCCATCACGATCGCCTCACGAGTCGCTGTCACATCTCCCTTGTTACAATACCATTGACAGAATGCCATTCTAATTTGGCGACAGCCGATAGGTCAACGGCCGGGTATAAATAAACCAATATTACGCCGCTGTAGGTCATTCATAGTTTCGGTCTAATTAAAGGCAATGATGTAACTATTGGGCGGGAATCGGGAAGGGAATCCCGAAGTGTTTATGGGTCTTGTCGATTATTGATCACGACGTGACAGTTGGATGACGTAGACTAGATACTAGATAGGTAAGTAAATTCTTCTTCTTCCATTATTCCCGTTATCTGGGGTCGGGTCTCCTCACTCTAGGGCGCCAGGTTGATCTGTCCTGGGTTGTCGGTTTTGGCAATTGGGCTTTCTTAAGCTCTTGAAGAATGGCCGCTTTGGCCGAAATAAGTACATACAAGGAGAACATTTACCTACTATTAATAGGTGTATGTACTTATAATAAGTAGATTTCCAGGACCAAATTGGGACACTCCTCTATTTGTTGACACAAATCACCTTATTTTGAGACCATCTGGTTGATGTGCATATTCTAACTAACGCATTTATCATTATACATTCGTGTTCTCCAAGCTTCCAGATGTTTGCATTAAGTGGCGAAAACTGGAGAGGCCTATGTGCAGTAGTAGAGTGCAATAGGCTGATGATGATGATGATGACATTTATGTTTCTATACCTATAATACCTGCATAATTATGATGACACAGATCAACTTGAAGACTTAATTTGTCTCTCATCATACATGCCGGCCTTACATCACTCAATTCACTCCATATATAAAACGCTCAGCCTGCCAGTCTGTCTGTCGGCACATTCTAGCGCCTAGTCTTGGCAGACGGAGAAGTATTTGTTTACTTTATAGCTAGCCACTACAACTATGTAGAGTAGTTTAGATTTGGCTGAAGATCTTTGTTCGTCAAACATTACTCCGTCAATCAAAACTGTTTGATAGATTTTATTTCGGTGAAAGTTTTTTTTAGTTAATGACATTCGGCCTCTTTACGAGATTCGCCTGGCTCAAGGAAGGCTTATATAACTAATAACCCAAAACATGCCACACTGGGCCACACAGCGCCATCTAGTCACAAACTGAGCCGAAGCTTGTACTATGGTTCCTCAACCACGGATGAATTTACCTAGATTGTAAAAAATACATATACTTATGTAATAATCTGCCAACACCCAGACCAAAACAAACAGACATGTTCATGCACACAAATGTTGGTACTGTGCGGGGATCGAATCCGCGAGCACTGTTTCAGAAGTAGCGTTCACTACTACAGAACCAAATGAAATATGATTTCTTGTTCCATTCATATCCACCAAACACGTGCTCCCATCTAAGTAAGCATTTCCTCTTCAGCGATGTTATCCCTCAAGCTCATTTCATGTTAGGTTAGGAAATGAAGAATTCATTCATATTTTGCAACCATCTTAATTGGGGGTTCAATAAATTGTCATCATAACTCCAATCATCCGAATTAAGACCATCTCAATGTGCAACACATTTCCAAACTCGAAGTCCTCTTCCCGGAAAACGCGTGACACATCAAATTAGGCGCTAAAAAGTCCCAAAAACATTCGCACGTCCAGGAAATTGACTCAAATGTTAACCCGGAAACATGACCAGTATTATTGCTCGCCTCTTTTACGTTCGTTCACATTGTTCTAAAATGAGATACGACATTGTGCTTCTGTTCGGAAATGATGTAAGTGGATGGAAGTTGCTTCCGCTCATAGAGAATATGGATGACATTTTAATAGATTTATTGAAATCTTGTACCATCTCCAGATGCACTAAGCGAAAATCTTTTCGGTTACTGAAGTTATTTGATTAGACACAGAGAGAAATCCGTTAAAAAGAAGTGATTTTATGTACGAGGGACTGTTATATTGAAAATTCGGTCTGGAGACTCAAATAAATCACTTTTCCGTAGGCATACAAATGCCCTTGTTTTCGTATCATCAGGAAATTTGGCTTTCCTGGATCGTGTTCAATGTTTTGTCGTCATTGTTCCAATTTCAGGTTGGCCTCTTTAAATGCATTGTTCTCGTAAGATGTGCTGTTTATTTGAGATTGAAGCTTCCCTTGGAAATGGTGGCCAACTAGGTTCAGGCCAGGGATCATTGGCTTGTACCCTGGAGGTCGGTAAATCAAACCCGAGGCTTACTTTCACAAATACCTGTTTATCTACATGTGTTGGTGCGTTTTGATAGAAGCGAGGTTGCGTGGAACTAAACTGAGGCTTACAAAACTTAACCAGTGGCATTACTCGAATCACACATGTAAGTATTCTCCGCACCACTTGAGTGGAACGATAGCATTGGTCTATTTTTTTTTTGCGCTGCTTCGCGCATCTGCCTGTCTGTGTTGATACTCATCCTTAGGATGTCTGCCACAGAAGCGGGACGAGGTAGCAGCGCTCACCGCGAGCGAGGTATTGGAGTCAAACGATTCGCACTTCACGGGTTTATTGGTGTATTCTTTCGACACCCACCGCTCCTCTTGCTCGCTTTGTTTTGGAAGACAGACAGCCTAAAGAGTCACATCAGCAAACTCAACCTTAAGCTGCCTGTCCACAGACAGATTAAGCGGAGCGCGGGTGCAGCGCTCACCGCAAGTGAGGTAGAGTCAAACTATTCGCTCTTCACGACTCTATTGGTGAATTCTTTCGTAACCCACCGCTCCAGCCTGACATGGAGTCACATCAGCCCATGCAAGCTGAAATAATAACAATAGTTAACCCAACTATTCTTCAAGATTTCAGCCCAACCGTCATTAGAGATTAGAAGAAACAAAAAGGGCACTGTATTTTCGCGTCGACTTCACTACGCTTAAAGCTCTCCAATATGCATAGCTAATCTTGGAGATTGGCCGCTCTGTCAAGAGAGATATTGTTATTGTTTATTTAGGTACCTACGTTATTCGTACGGAAGTAATTGACTTTAGTTAGCGTAAATTTGAAGTATGTTTTAAAATACGAATATACCTAACTACCAATTCACACTTTGAAAAACATGGCGACAAAAAGCAGCCAAAATAAACAAAAACTAACTTAATAACAGTGATAAAAATAAACAAACATACATTTTCATCGCGCACTGAATAAATCAGGCTAATCCACTGGATTATTTGCAGAATAGTATTGACCTTGGCTTCGAACCGCCATTTTGTAGGTAGGAATTGGTGAAATCGCGCGGGCAAAATTTCTTTTTGATCTGTGAAGTGAACGTCACGATTCACGACACACGTTCAGAAATACTGAGGGTATTCGCACTGAAAATGCGGTGGAAACTCTGTGGTCCAGTTCTACCCAAATCTACACCAATTAAATATTATAAAGAGGAAAGATTTGTATTTTGTGTGTGTGTATTTTTGTAATGAATACTTACTTAAGCTCCAAAGGAATCTTGAAACGATTTTTCACCATTGAAAAGCTACATTCACCCTCGGTAGCATAGGCTAATGTTATATCTATTGCAAGAAAAGATTAGGGATCCTAAACTTAACATTACGACTGTAATGTAAACCAATGAAATATTTATCTGAAATACCAATGACGAAGCGAGTGCGGGTTCATTAAAAAATGTTGACCTTTCATACAAACTGTAAACAATTACTTATTTCATTCCCTTATGAATCCCTTCTTACTTTTAATCCTACTTAATAGATTTAATCATTTAGAATGCAATCTTATGATAGGAATACTCAATGCACAAATTCAAAGTTCTGGTGGACGGTTTTAGCTTTGCTAAGCGTTTCGATCAGCAAATTTCTGATTTTTTATGTAACCAGTACTAACAGATATTTTTAGATGCACGTTACTACATATTCACTCGACATTGGCAGAAATAGACCTCGCTTTTAAGTCTCCACTCAAAGGCATGAGCTTGGGGGACAGACCAATGCCTGTGTTCAGTGTTGTTAAATCATATTTTTCTCAGGTCGTTCGCTTCTCACAGACCACCGGAGGCCGCCCACACAAAATGCTATCATAAATTGATCAGAAATTACAATCCTCAGCATATTGTCTGGCATCAGTCTGTTATCTTATTATTAAATACTTCAGATATAAATTAGTGAATTCACGTGTCCACAATTGGCGTCAGATTTGAACACGTGATCCGGTGCAACGTTCGTGCTATATTTGCGTTCTAGTTGACTCAATAATTGTCGTATTCGAGTGAAAATTGGTGGCGAACGAAATACGCCTTAACGATACGATAATGTCGATTTGCTGGTGATCGTTTGATAAGAAATCTGTTGTTCTTGTTTTTGGTGTTTCCGAAGTTTACTGTTTTTTTATCACATGCAAAGATATTTAGCCCATTCGGTTTTTGATTAGGTAAATCTTATTTTAAAACCTGATGATTTGCTTTGGTTTTAAAACCTAACGGGGGTTTGGTTGTTACCACTGACTGTGTAGATAGGTATCAATAATAATGAGCTTGTGCTTTATCATGACAGACAGATAGATAGATAGATAGATAGATAGAAACTCTTTATTGCACAAAAAACACAGACATTACAGAAAAACACATTACAAACAAAAACAAAGTACAATTTAGGCGGTCTTATCGCTAGTAGCGATCTCTTCCAGACAACCTTCAGGTAGAGGAAACCAGATTCAACAGAGATGGGTAATCTAGTGCAAAACTATCTATTTCAATAAACACGTAAAAAAAGTCTACATAAATATACCAAGTAATACATATTCCATAGACATACATAAATAAATAAATATATATATACATACATATATAAATTATACATAATAGGTAATATATTACACATATACATACAATAATATTTGAGTATGAATTAAGGAAGATAAGGTAGAAGAGAAAGAGATAGAATTTAGAGAGACAGGAGATGAGATTTAAGCCTAAGCTTAAAAACTGGGAGGGATTGGGAACGTCTGATGAAAAGGGGGAGGGAATTCCACAGACGGATGGATTGGACAGTGAAAGACTGGGAGTAGGATTTAGAAAGATGAGATGGAAATGATAAGAGGAGTTCACGGCAGGAACGCATACCATGATCCGCGGTGGGTTGCAAGAAATTGAAACGCTCTTTCAGATAGGGAGGTGAAAGAGGATTGAATAGCACATTATATAATAGAGATAGAATATCAGATACCTACTCTTTATTGCACAATTTTTTTTAGCACTAGATAAAGTACATAAACCTACATTTGTTGTGCAATTAAGTAACTAGGTATCGGATATATTATGTTCCAAAAAGGTTAACCAGCTTTATCAAGAAGTTTAGGGCCCGCTTAAACTTTTCACTACTTACTTAAGCTCTATCTGTAAAACTCTACGAGGCTGATAATTCTCTGCACTGCCTTCATGTTTTCAACGTCATGTTATTTCATCAACGATCTATTGGTTTCACCTGACGATTTCAAACAACAATGTAAAAATATATCGACCGTAAAAATCCCTCAAAACCGCACGTTCATGCCGGCGAAATAGCTTTGTCCGCCAAAAATAAAAACGTTTTGTTTTCGAACTTTCGAAGCTGCCATTTTCCCTAAAAATGTACTCGAATATATAACACAATAGTAAACTTAATATGTATTACTCAATTGTATGTACCTACCTATGTCTCATTGCGAGAGGCCTATGTCCAGCAGTGGACTGATAAAGACTGATGATGACATGTCTCATGGAAGAGATGCACTCCCAACCAAGACCGTTGGCATCGACCAAATATTGGTCAGACAACCGTTTTCTACACTGTCCATTTTATATCAACCCGACCAACGCGTCCTTGGTCGGGGATCCAATCCGACCGTGTAGAAGGCCTTTTATTGTCACACGGTAGCTACCTACCTACGTAGGAAATTCTTAGAAACATGGAACAAGCTCTACCTACATCAGAGCAATTACTCAGTTAATAAACTTATAAGATGGATAGAGCCAGATGTCAGACAGAGAACAGTAAAATAAAAGACTTTAGGAAAGGTGAAGATCCATTTTTATTAGTTTTTCCTCATACCTAACGTGCCGGGGTTTGGGGTGGGAAAAACGTTTTGCAAAGATGTTATCAAAAGCTTACTGTTTTATAATTTTTCCCGTTTTTGTGTATTAAAAACTAATTTTAATTAAAGTTGATGTTTTAGATATGTATACTTAGTTGGTGCATAATATGTGTAAGTGCAATATTTTGATGTCAAATGAAGGTTGAAAAATGTAATTACATAGGTATTTTTAAAGACCACCAAACAAAAATCTATGAAAATATGACATAAATTTAATAAAGGGGTCAGATTGTAGTCTTAAAGTAAATTATAAACCAATTATAAGTCATCATCAGCCTATCGCAGTCCACTGCACATAGGCCTCTTCAGTTGTTCGCCACTTTCGTCAAATACTTATCGCGATTATGGGTAAAGCCTCCAGATATTCAGCATCCTCCGGATATCCCCGGCAGGCGGGTTGGCGCACGGAGCAATGTATTTGCTTCGTGGGGTTGGCGATCGCGGGGCACAGCTCTTCGCTCCGGTGACACCGCCGTCATCAGCCTGTGTTATTTAACCTTAAATTGTGATAATAATAAAGTAAAATGTATCAGCTACTAACTTTACGTTTCGGAATCATCCGTAATTTTATCACGCAGATTGATCTTGACTTTGAACTCCAGACAGAGTGACCGATCTCATGGCAACCAGTGTAATCATTATTATTCATAAATAACCCAACCAAACACAAGTCCTTATCTAAAGTAGCCATTGGATCTGTAATAAGCACGTATCTAAATCGTTCACATTATAATTTTGACAGCAACAATATAAATTACAAAATACAAGAGCACCACTTCGGTGCGCGCGCTTTTTGACATCTGGCACTAATCCAAAATGGCGGCGAGATTACGGCAAGAGGGTTAAGCGTTTTGAGCATGTTGCAAGCGATACATTGACAAGTCGTAACGTTTATATTCAATTTAAATTCCTTGTTAAGCGGCCAGTGTAACGTAAATTTCGTTTGCAAACAATTAGGAGTTTATTCTCGGGAACAATAACAAAAAGTGTTGATCGTTGGAACAAGTTGTTTTTGCCCGCGTTTAAAATTCTATGTTCAGATTTTTATTTAATAATTATGTTCTTATGTAATAGAAAGACGTTTCGTTCGGATAGACAAATTATAGTACAAGAAATGTTTTCAAGGTTTGCTTGAGAGAATGTTAGGAAGCGAATTCGTGTGGAGGATTTTCTTGTCATATTAATACCTTCCGTGTTATAATTAGGGGTCGTTCGTGGCTATTTCTTCTCAATGTTATTTTCACTCAAGTTTTTCTAAATATAAGTTACCCACAGAAAAATATATTGTACCTACGTATCTTACCTGCCTAGATTTTATATTAAGGCTTTCCAGATCCGGTAATAGTCAATACTTAATAAGCAAATGCGAGCCGGGAGTCCGGGAAACTTGCCTGAACAAGTAGGAGAGACGAACCATCTTTCAAATATCAACTTAAACTTTGCTTTGCTATGACAATAATGTTAACACGGTCATTGGTAGACCGCGGCTATAGACCTATGGTTCATTCCTTCCACCTGAGTAACGGCCGTATTCACAAACGTTCTATGCGACGCGCGAACGCACAGTGCCAAAAAACCCTTAGGTTTTTGGGTACGGCCATAAGTCTCCCAGACTCCCCCTACGTATGAAGTCTAACAGCCAGCATTTGGCCAGGATGATTGAGTAAGATAAGTAGCTATTAAAAATCTATATTTTAAAAAATACCTGTACCTATTATGTACTTAAATACTTACGTAAAATTCAATCAACATTCATTGCCTGATAAATAACGATTAAGTATTAAATCAATATGACCGATCTGATTAGACACGATTTCGCATCTGTCATACTTTAAAATAGATTTTTTATCAGTGATATCGTTATAGTTAAGGATTCTCATGTACAGTTACTACCTAAACTATGAAGTACTTACCTAAATATAGGTACAGATAGTAGGACATTCATGATGACATTCCTTCCTTAGTCGTTTTTTTTATGCAAGAGGCGGCAGACGAGCAAATGTGATGCCGCAACTTAAATCGAGTTCTGGGGTCGCTGCCGGCCTTTTAAATAGGAGACTAGGAGTACATACTTAATGCTCGTTTCATGAAGCCTCCCAAGTCGTAGCTGTTCGGAAAGACTGTCGTAGAGAGTTGGTTCCACAAAACCGATGCGTGAGGCAAGAAGTTCCGTATTTTTCTCACCATGAGTCA
Source organism: Conogethes punctiferalis (assembly GCA_031163375.1). NCBI lineage: Eukaryota > Metazoa > Arthropoda > Insecta > Lepidoptera > Crambidae > Conogethes > Conogethes punctiferalis. Next base: position 3,991,554 of record CM062077.1, on the reverse strand, counting down.
TTTAGATTTTCCCGCTTCACTCCACGGTTACCGGTTCCTATCACTCCGTGGTGTAAGATACTTATCCCCATACAAATGTGTGTTTACTCCTGACCTCAATAAAAATTAGTTTGCTTGACCACAGTCAATGAAAAGAGAGTGAGGTATTTACTTTAATAGGTATGTTTATTTAGACAGGTTTTGATAATTTATCTTGATCGCTATTATAACTTATAAGCATCATCCGAACCCGAAACGGTCTCGATTCCTGTTTGGGTAAGTTTTGGCGATACTTTATTATTTTTGTTGGATTAGTACCGTGAAAATAAAAGTGTACGCTGGAATGCAGCGTAGATAGCCAGTCATTGACTTGGTAGGTATAGACTGTGGGTGGTAAATCGAGGGTAGCAGGGGGTAGGATACCCCTTTAATAGTTAATAGAGTTTCCTATCCTGTTTACATATTAATAAGTTTACAATAACCAAAAAGATATGCATTATTCTTGCAATTTTCAAGACATGATTTATCCCAAATTTTCCATATACTTACCTACTCCCATGGCGCTTGAGTTACTAGTCTAAACTAGGCTCTCCCTAGGATAGGATGTTGTGACTTGAATATGATTTAATAGGTAGCTACTGCCATATTAATCAATCGCTTTATGAGCACAATAGCCTCTCTGTTATCTTCCTTCCACTGTGTCGGTGAGCCAGCCAATTTCGTTGTAAACACATTCTATTTTCACCAGCACCACACGTAATATCAGCAGATTATACCACAAAATATTTAAAGCCTGCTGTCTGTGCAATAATAAAATAGACACCTACTTACATATCCAGTGCAATGTAGTTCCTAGAGTCCGGTATAAAATCACGATTTAGATCTTAACTGAACATAAATTTTGGTCTATTTACTATAGTTAGAGGACCAGATAGGTAAGTATGCATGAAAAACTTACTTTATTTGTAGGGTACCTTCCCTATGAATGAAGTCATAGAATCTGGAACCTTGTAGCTAATTTCCGTGTCTTTAAACAAAACCGTCACAAGTTTAAGTGCAGATATCAAGTTCCTGAAAGTTAATATCAAATGAATGTGCGGGATGTACGGAAGGGACCTATCATCTTATCGCTCCAAGACACCCTCACCTGCCCGTGGTGCATCCTGCTGAATAACAAACGAGGCTCTGGCAGCCGACTGGTGGCGGTAGGTATAACCATCACGATTGAAGTCATAGCTAATCATCACAGGCAGATGACGGGCAGCACCGTCACCCAAAGTGGCGTCACCTGAAGAGGCCTATTTCCAGCAGTTGATTACGATAGGCTGATGATGATGATGATGAATGTGCGAGAACTATCTCGATTCGGAAGACATTCCACATAGAAAATCGAGATAGATCATGGTAATAATCCCCTGCATTCGATAGGTTAACGGTGGGACCTGCGCCGGACCCCTCTGCATTCATGTCTGAGTAACGTCCCGTCGGACTATTTAAGAATGAAAGAACAGTGCATCATGTTTGCGCAACACTCAAGCAACATGTGCTAGATACTTTAGCTAATCAGTGTTAAAGAATGCACGCTCCAGCGAAAATACGGTCAGACGAGTAGGTATCATTACAACAATAGACGGTGTACCCACCAGTTCAATCTATTTCAGTCCAGTCATAAAGGTGTATTTAGGATAGCACTATGAAAATAAATATGTCAGACATTCTCACTGTTTGTGGCACAACGACCTCTGAGTCAGTTCCCTAAACAAAGGTGAAGAAATGGTTGTCCGCGCTAATGGAAACTGGAAATAGGACGAATTAGCTGACGAAATCGATATTTACGTCATTATACTTAAAAAAAGTAACGCCAAATTCAAAATGGCCACCAAGAAACCCGAAGACTTTACGTGGTACTATGATATTAATCGAAGAATATTCATCGATGGACGGATCGCTAGGTTTTGTCACTTTTGTGCAAACAAACAACCGACGTTGAAGGATCGTTATGAATTTAATTCGTAAATACGAGCATGGTGGGACAAACGGGAAACGTTCTTGGTCCAAAAACACGCGACTTGTAAACCGAACAATCATTTTCGATTGTTATAGGTAGAGTCTCTGCAATTCCCAGTAGGACTGCGCGAGATTCTTGCTTCTTTTCGGCGTTCCATCGCGGCTACCGAAACGCACCGTTTGTTAGGTAACTTACGTAAGTAATAACTATTTATTAATCTGCAGTGCCTTTTGGTCACCAAAAAGCGCCAGTGTGATCCCAAAGAGCCCCATACAATGAACTCATAAAATATGTTCCTTTCATCTAATTATAATGTCTCTAGACAATCAAATAAATCTAATAGTAAATTTGCCGTGAGTTAATCCAACATGAAAGAATTTTGTACGCTCTTGTAACATAAGATATCATAAATTTATTGAACGCAAAAAGTTGATGTCAATGACATCAGATCAAAATATTTACTACACTTTTAGTATTTCGGGAATGCTTCGCTAATATTATCCTACAGTGAAAATTAAAAGAAAAAAATCAATGTGCCTAGCACGAACATTTTCGAAAAAGTATGCGTAACGTTACCGTAAACATTTGTATGAAACTTGGTACAGCGCCCCTATCGTGCGTAAGAGGTACTACGTTTACGTACGTTAACGTAGTGTAGTAACGGTTACGTTACGCATACTTTTTTGAAAGTGTTCGTGCTAGGCACACTGTTTACGGTTACGTTACGCATACTTTTTCGAAAGTGTTCGTGCTAGGCACACAGTACTAAAGAAGTACTAAAGTACCTAGATGTGTTTAAAATGTGTAAATAGGTAGGTAGGTACAGAGGTAAAACCTATGTTTAGGTAAGTACACCAAGTGATAGATAACAAGAAGCTTTACCCAGCTAGAACTTATGTTCAATTAAAAGATCATGCACAAAGCTTCGGTAATGAATTAGAATACCGTACCAATGCTTTAAGCCTTTATATTTCAAGTATCCTCTACCCTAAGGTTGTCTGGAAGAGATCGCTTATAGCGATAAGGCCGCCTAAATTGTGCAACGAGTGTCTGTTATACCTAGATTTAAGTCAATTGTATGGTGCGCAATAAAGAATATCTATCTATCTATCTAAGCCTATGGATATGCTGATGAAGCCGACGACACTGCAACACAGAACAGGGCAGGGCAGTTCAGGCAGACATACCTACCTACTCAGGCCTTCTTCGCATGCTGCGACGTACTATACTTACCTACTACACGGACCCGTGTCGCGTCTTTTAAAGTATTTTTTTTTTGTCTTCTGTCAGGGGCAGCGCTGACGGCACATTTTTTGTGCGATAGAGTCTGCGTCTGAGACATTTAAAAAGAGCGTCTAGGTCTGCCGACAGAATGATCGAAGATGTGCGTCGTGTGCGTTGAGTCTGTGAAATATCCGCAACAGATTTTTGCTCGTCGCGTGCGTTAGGTACTGCATATAAAAAATTGCAAAAAGTCTGTTAACTGCGCTGCCCCTCAGTCTGTGTCAATCAAAAAAGTTCCACAGAAGTAGGCAGATCTCGATGTTTTGTGTTTACCTAACAAAATCTGCTTTGCCTAGCGCCGCCTGTGTCTCAGCATAGGCGCCTATTGTTAAGGTTAGGGTTAGGGTAGGTGTGGGGTAGGTAATAAAGAGCAGAGCGTGTTACCGATTCCGTTACCGAAGTGTCTGGTCTAGGTACCTTATCAAATTTTTCAATCTCGGGTCTGATGTCTGATGATCAAAGTACATAATATGCATTACTTTTTTTAATCTCTTCTAATAAATCAGAGTTCTCAAGTTGAAAAGTTTTTGGTTGGATAGAGACATCCGATTAGTAATATTTATTTAGTAGGTAGGTATTATCCGAATCCGATCATTACTCATGCGCCGTAGCGCGAATTCCCTTGTTAGGCCATAAGTTGTGTAAGAGAGACGGTTATAACATAAATGTACTTATTTGAATTAAACTACTTTATGTATCTCGTTAATTGCTCAGTTAAATTTAATTATGTTTTCACTGTTTCATTTGTAAATAATTATAATTATTTTTAGTAAGTAGGTACATGTATTGTATACTCCCTATTGCTGCATCATAATAATAAATGACTTGATAGTCTCGTGGATATTTGCATTCGTGGCCGAATTTCAGTCAGAAGAGTGGTTGTTATTGAAAAACCCTTTAAACGTCTCTGCAATAAAGAATGTCGGCCATCGACCCAATACCCCAAATAACTGTTTACGTATTATGTTATTCGTTACCTGTTATTTACAATACGTTAGCCAACCTGTTTGTTATTATCGTGGTTAAATATAAGCTGTTTGGTGCATCATGGCCTAATGGCTAAAAGTGGTGCGAAGGTTACTAGGTAAACAGCTGAAATCCCATTGCAGTATTTAGGTTACTCTTCCTGTAGGAATATGTAGGACTTGACCCTACGAAAAGTGGAATTCATTCCTCCTAGCTAGGTGATCGTGCTCGGGGACCGCGCACGATATCTACCCTATAAGTAGGTAGGTACCTCTACGGTTAGTCGTGATGAAAACTGTGTATGTGCGTTGTAGGTTTTCCGCAGAGCTTGTATGGATTTACTCCATGTAAGGAGATGGCTTGCCGCAGAAGATACATCGCCATCTGTTGTTAGTAAACAGAACTAGCGCATGGAACAAATAGATGTGCGTATACCTAGTCCGGGAGAATAATGATTCCAATTGGCCGGTATTTCATTTGTAAATTCAAATAATGATTTAAAAGCTTTGTGCTACCTGCCTCACTCCACTACATGCCAAAAGCCATGACATTTTCAATGTAAACGTATATTTATCTTCGCTTCTTTTCACCGTTTTTCCTTGTAACAAATCTTTCTTCCAGTCCTAATTATAGGTACCCTGGGTCATTCACATATTAATTCTTTTGTCTGAAGATATTTTATATATTAAATTTTGAAATACCTACAATCTCTTAATTTACACGGAAAGTTATGATTTATAGGGCTCAACCTGATATGTACTGGTATTTCTGTATCAAATAACTAAGATTATTTTATAGGACGCATCATAGCAAAAATCTCCCACCAAGATCAAACATTTATTTATTGTACTGTGTTATCTTAGATTAATTCTAAGATTGTCACAAAGTTTTTAAACTGAAGTCAACAAAGATCCCGACAATTAGTCTAAACATCATTCATGAGTTAGGTACTTCTCGAAGTCTTTATTTTTTGCCTCCCAAAGCCGCTCAGCGTGGGCGGCCCGCCCTAGGAGAACGGTGTGGTATCGTCCTAACACCTTGCTGCATGACGCCGAAGGGTAGAATTCACGCTACACTAGCGCCAGCGACTCATTCATAACATTTTTTAAACCGGTGGCAAACAAGCACCGCAGCCTATGTAAGTACGCCTGCAACACCAAGGGTATCACACGCGCATTGCCCACCCTAACCCCCGCCTAGCACTCATCCCACGAGCTCCGAGCCCTACTCAAGCTCAGAAATACGACCCGAAGGTCATTTATCTGCGGTATTCTATAGGGTGGAGGCACTTCCCATGGCGGGCGCCTCACTTTGTTTGAGCGAAGATCCGCTGCGCTACCTCTCTTAAAACATTTGCCATCATTCTTTAAAACGGTGCCCAGTAGATAGCTGACAGCTATCTCATAGAAATAATTTCGATTTTAAACCAGGTACGTCCACGATCAAAATGACGCCATCCGAGGGCAATGACATAGCTTGTTTTCCTGTTAAAACAAAAGTAGGAAACGGCCTAGACTATCCAGGAAATGGGTAGGATTAAGACAAATCGGCCAATCATGTGATCAGCTAGCTCGTCATGCGAATGACCCAGGTCTTATTATTAGGGCTAAAACTTAAGTATAGGAACTATTAGGGGCAGCGCAGACTATCCGTGACGCACTTTTTAGTTTAAGATGCAATTTTATGCGATAACGCACACGACGCGCAAAAATCTGTCACTCAACGCACATCTTCGATCATTCTATCGGCAGAGCTGTAGGGACCTTGATGCTCTTTTTTAATGTCTCAGACGCAGACTCTATCGCACAAAAAGTCTGTGACACTATTTTGGGCACCACCACTACAGGGCAATACAGCGGTTATGAGACATTACCCTTGTTACTTTACGTTGCAACATTAAACTTAGGCGTTTCACCCATGTATGTTAGATGGCATCGTTTAAATCATTTACCAACTTTATAGAGACATTCAGCCGAATTGAAAACCTTTTTATGAAGGCGGTTAAAAATTCCGTGCAGTGTTCAAAGCCCAACCGACTTGCTCGCTGGCACTACTTTTCGAATACGGCTTCTGATTAGCTAAAATCTATACGAGTATTATGAGATCAATGGTTAGACGCGCAATGAGTAGAGAGCTCCATTCAAAGGCATTAAAATGTGAAAACCGCCAATTTCCGACTTGGGGGTGTGTTGTAAGCTAAGGGACGATATGACACATTGAGCTACCCATAAATTTGCCACATTTACCAAAACAATTCAAAAAGTCAATAAGTAGGTATAGACCATGGAAGTAAAAAACTACTTAGTCATAATGCACTGAGATCTTTCAACAACTTGTGTGCTGGTGTGCTTACCTCTATAAGAAATAGAAAAATATTTCTTTAATTACCAAATCAAGCTACTATAGGTATGCAAACCAATCATTGTTTAGTGTGTTTTACAATAATTTGAATTTCAAGTAACGAAATCCTGTTGAAGAAATTTAGCAAAATTGCAGTGATGTGTCTAAATATTGCGGATTCAAAAAGGTAGGCGTTATGACGGAGTAGATTATAAACTTTCGTAGGTACTGAAAAAACTATGTTCTTTGTTTTTGGTTGTAGCTCTTTAGTTTGTAGAAGGAAGTTTTGGGGTCTCATCCTATATAAGATAATAACATGTAGAACGTTTGTATTCGTTGAACTATGCGCCAAGATCATTACTTACTTACTAATTAATGTCTAGCGCTATACGCCAACCACCGAATCCTAAAATAGGATATTCCTTTGCACTACGGGCTCGGTGGCTCAATTGGTAGTGACCTCTGCCTTCTGAGCCAAGGGTCGTGGGTTCGATCCCCACACATTACAAACATTTGTGTGCATGAACATGTCTGTTTGTATTGGTCTGGGTGTTTTCTATGTATAATAAGTATTTATTTACAAAAAAAAAATGTATCTAAGTATGTTTATCAGTTGTCTAGTACCCATAGTACAAGCTTCGGCTTAGTTTGGGGCTAGATGGCTCTGTGTGGCCCAGCGTGGCATGTCTTGGGTTATATAATTATTTATTTACTATGAACTTCATATTTTACCTTACCTATATATTCACTTATTAGAATTTTTTATTGTTTTCGTAGTCTATGCATTTACCTATAAATATTATGCTTTGATTTAAATTAAATTAAACAGACGAAAAATCGCTAAATAATTAACTACAAATGACATTTCAACGATTTTAGTAAACCTCTTTTGTTTTTTGGCCAAACATTATGCGTTTTGCCGCGCAGTTATTTCTGGCCACGTAGGTGTAACCTGGAGGGGGGAACCACTAAAATAACACTAAATATACGTCCCAAATATCTATTTTGTGCCCCAGATACATGCATGGTGAATGACAGGACGTATAAACGTTTATCGGAGATCTTAATTGCGTTTGACAATGCAACAGCAGATGATAATTTGTTTTAAGAAATCGAAGTCTTAACATAATCCTATGTCATATAAATTAACTTATGGAAGTTGTCAACATCCTCTACACAATTTTAACTAAGTCTATAATGCAAATAGTCCAATTATCTTTCCAGCTAAATGATTTACCTAACTTAAACCATGTCATGTGTGACCTACAATAATTATTAGTACCTACTATATTCTCCGTGCTAATAGACCACCAAATGGTCCTTCGACCCGCTAAACGCCATCTCTCTTGTTACAGGTGCAAAACGAGATGACCTACAAACCAACATAAGAACAGCCCGCACAAATGACACAACCAGACGTGAAAACTTAAGTTTTTAAACAAGTGAATCCAATGGGAAGTCTTTGGAAAAGAGTTATCTTGTAAAAAGTGACGGTAATTTTTTTATACTGTGGCTGGGAAAGGCCGAGAGATGTCGGTGGTAGCGCCACGGAGGGTCCAACTGGACTGGGCTCCTAATATTCCATGGTAAGTTTTTACATGTTCATACAGCTAAAGTCTGGAGCACAGATAATATGGCACTACAGTGTCATGATGTCGACACTATAGAAATAATTAAGTAGGTATTTACTTAGATAGGTAATGATTAATTTAATCTTGGCAGTTACTGCCTACTGTAGGCAGTCTTTTTTCCAGAACGACCATTTTAATTTTCTAATATCAAACAAACGATCACAATCATCAACCTAAATATTACTTAGGTAGTCTTGTTTTAGGTATATGTAGTACCTATGTTATGCAGTCGTTCTATTCATTTAATACGAGTAGGTAGGTATGTACCTAGCTTACGCCATATTAATTGTTATGCAAATAAGTTGGTATGCTGAAATGATAGCGGAAGGTAGTCCAGTAAAAGAAAGCAATATCGTACCTACCTAGTATTTAGAGACACTGCTATTTATAGATAAAAATTCTTATAGGTATGCGCCAATGCGCCAGGCCAAGCTTTCTGTACAAAAACTAGGGCATTCTTAGAATGCAATAGGAATTCTAGACAAGAAGTAGGACGTTGTTTACTTACCTATCTTATGGTGGCGCAGAAATATTTACCTACATGAGCATCAAGAGAACTCAATTCTTCTTTCGTTTACCAAAATTAGTCGCTATTGCGTCCAAAGAAATAGAATTATAATTTTTTTTGAACTTAGATACCTATCATACATTTCCAGAACAAAACACCTGATATAAATAAAGTAAAATTCACAGAACTTCTACAGCAAAATTTTATTATAAACTTTTTTAAAGGTCACTGAACTCCTCGGTTTGTTCCGTGCGAACTTCACGTGACAATCCAAAAAAAAAACTCGTCCGTCAGCTGAGCGAGTGATGCTCACTTCACGTCAGTGAAAAATTAACCTGTCATGGCTACGCGATCGATCCTCGTTCTCCGCTAAAATCACGGGGAAAACATGAGAAATATGTTGCGCTATGCGCTGAATGACGTCGTCCGCGCGATCTCTAGCTTTTAACAATTATATTTGTCGTAACAGTTCGCCAGTTGAGTGTTTTTTCAGTGAGTTTTCAGCGTTTCTAAATTTATTCCCTGTCAAACGGGGCGACACATAAAATTTTTCTTGGTGAGTTTTCGCTTTTTTATCAATTTTGTAAACGTATGTGTGCTTCCTGCGTGCTGCGGCAACTTTTCCACATCTGCCAAGGTGTTTTATTAAGACAAATTCGCTTGTGAATTGGTAAAAATCGATGATATGTGGGTGGGTTAGCGGTGGAGGTATGTCCATCTCGTTTCGTTATTACCCAGCCGCGGCGAAAAGTGACGTAATCTGCTGTATCTGCATAGTGCCGTATTGCATTTTCTTTAGCCGGTTATTCTATCTGTCTTTGTTTGGCCGATACTGTGATAATTTTAAGTTTTTTTTCGAGATAAAATTAATATTTTTCTAAATTAAACTGCTGCATTTAGCTACACGAGAATATTCCACGTTGTTTTGCTATTAAGTTGGTCAAATTTGTAGTTCCATCTGGCTTCGTATGACATTATAATAAATCGATATAATGTGGATTGACATTTCGATATTAATGTCGCGATATGGTTCCAGGCAATGTTTTCCCCGTAAAAACTAAAAGAAGATTGAAGCAAAACACAATTTAGAAAGTCAATAAGGTGGTATTGAAATTCCAATTAGAATCTTTTTGGAATCGAATTAGCTAATGCCTTTCTAACAAGGCATTCCTAATTCTTTTTGGGTAGGTATACAATTTTGGTCCCATTTTGTATTATTACAAACTTGAGTGCCTATGTAGTTAGGGCCCAGTCATATTAAGAACTCTATAGCTTTTTGGTTGTCTTTTAGAGCATCTTTAAGGCATAGAAAATGATTCACAGATTTGCAACACACAACAAAGTTTGAGGACTACATAAAAATTACTTAAGGAGAATATATTATGATATAATAGCAATATCAATAAGAAATAACATTTAGAGAGCTGAAAAGGTCAAAACATATTCACGGCTGCATCATAAAATGTAATATTGAATCTGTTTGTGATGGATTTGTAAAGAAGATTCTATGTTAAATTTAATGTCTGTTTATTCTATTGTGTCATTAAAATGCAAGGCAGCTTAAAACTTAACATACCCATCAGGGTAGTCTATAGATCAAGACTAATACCTATTTAAAGGTATTCTAAGTTACAGTTATAATTAAATTGTACATAGGTACTTAATGAAGTATTCTTTTCTATTCTAATTGATTCTTAAGGAGCTGAAACTACATTTTATTTGCTTTTTCATCATATCTAGAATACTCACATTGAAGTACTCCAAACAACAAAGTTGTCTTGAGAGTTACTTGTATTGTAACAATCATAAGATTACTGTGTTTCCACAGAAATATATCAAAATTTTACCAATGATTTTGTTCAATTGAAAAAAGATAAAATGTTTATTTAGTGCAAAACGATACATGCCAGTTTTATCAAATAAATAAATAAATAACCCAAGACATGCCACGCTGGGCCACACAGCGCCATCTAGCCCCAAACTAAGCCGAAGCTTGTACTATGGGTACTAGACAACTGATAAACTTACTTAGATACATTTTTTTTTGTAAATAAATACATATTATTGACAGGCTCGGTGGCTCATTTGGTAGTGATCTCTGCCCTCTGAGCCAAGGGTCGTGGGTTCGATTCCCGCACATTACAAACATTTGTGTTCATGAACATGTCTGTTTGTATTGGTCTGGGTGTTTTCTATGTATAATATGTATTTATTTACAAAAAAAAAAAAGTATATAAGTAAGTTTATCAGTTGTCTAGTACCCATAGTACAAGCTTCGGCTTAGTTTGGGGCTAGGTGGCGCTGTGTGGCCCAGCGTGGCATGTCTTGGGTTATTTATTATTTATTTATTTATTTATTTATTATACATAGAAAACACCCAGACCAATACAAACAGACAATGTTCATACACACAAATGTTTGTAATGTGTGGGGATCGAACCCACGACCCTTGGCTCAGAAGTCAGAGGTCACTACCAATTGAGCCACCGAGCCAGCCAAAAAATAAAATAAACGGAGTAACATAAAGCTATATGAAGGTATTGGCACATCTAAGATAATAACATACACTAATAGGGCACCAAAAGGGTAACCACTCAGCATTAGCCTATTGAAGTGGAGTGGAGATGAAAAGTGTGGTTTGAACAATATCATCTGTAGATTTTTGTTAGCTCCGTGCAGTACAACCCCATATATGTGGAATAACACTTTAATAATTAAAATTATAATAAATTATCAATAACAAAATGTACAATATGTGATTAATTTACTAAATTAGCACATATGATACCTACTATGTTTTTACAAAACAGCAGTAAAAGGATGGTCAAAACATCAAAAATAAATGTAAAAGTTCACAATGATTTTGCTGAGTGCACATTAACTTTAACTGTTTATCAATACATGTGTTTTCTTCATTCTGATTAATGATGTACCTATAATAATAGCGGATCCTTCAAATAAGGTGAAAAACCACGAATGGTTTTGCACTGTGGTGGCAACTGATGAGAAAATGTGTTTGGAGGTAGGTGAATTGGGTTTTTCTTTCTCTTAGTAATGGGCAGTGAAAGGAGATGTTTTGGAATACTATACTATAGAAAAATCCCTTCTGTTCATGAATGATATTGACCTTTCCAACACAGTATTAACAGAGGGCATTGTATTGTGCCGTATATTAGATACTTAGCGGAGTCCAGCCAGCAAATTGGAGCTGAACTGTGTGGGTGGGGCGTATGATGTAATGCTTATTGTGGTATAGGACACAGGTACTAACGGTACTGGGTGATTAATGTGTGGCAGTAGCAATTTATAACATTAGTTGCATTGGAAATATTAGCAGTGGTTATCAATGCACCAATGCCTTTGCTATGAGTACCAAATGATGAATGAGTAGGGGCACCTACCAGTACTAATTTAGACAAGATCTACATATAATTGTTTCTATATTGACCCAGTTTTCCCTATAGATATATTTCCTGTATAATTTGGTCAGATGACTGGGAATCTTACCCTAAACCTTGAGATCAGCAGCACCGCTGCGTCCCTCCCTCCCAGTAGGGGAGTTTGAGGGACCTGCCCATTTATGTGGAATGTGTTAGCAAGCCTTTTAGTGAGCATAGGTCTCCTAGGCCCCTGACGCCGCCCGATGGCGCACGACGTAGGGGTCAGGGTTATTAGTATACCCTGCCTCCCCACCACTTAAAGGCAGGGTGCCACCCTTCAATTTCCCGGCGTTTCACCCAAACCCTAGGGATGTCTAAAATCATTTTCCACAGCGAATAAAAATGTATGCATACGCAACACAATCTGAAATCGTCATCATTACGCGGTCTCGCTTGTATAGTCCGATTACTTGGGCTTCTTTTCGTTATCCATCATGCGTGGGGAATGGCACAAGTATAGCATATATATTTAGAGAGTTGTGCAGGCAGTCAGGATATGAATCCATGTAGTGGAACCGATAAGAATGCTAATGATAAATCATGAGATGTAATGATTATAACAAAATTTGCACAATGTATTACATTTTTGTTGGGATACATAGTATGTAACACTAATGGCTTGGGGAATACCCCCATTCCATAGATCAAGGGAGCGCTGTTTTGTGGTGCTCATACTGCTGATAATAATATGCGAAGTATGCTGGTATAGGGATTCCAGGTAATCTGCTTTTATGGGCTTTACATCCGCTCTCAGTTTTTTTTGTTTTATGCAAGAGGCGACAGAAGAGAAAATGTGATGCCTGATGGTAGGCAATAGTTAAGCCACTGAACACTCTTAAGGACATCTTTGGCAGGCTATAGCCCCCTGAGGTTTTTGGATGAGCTGTGGTGGCGGGAATGAACACCTCATTAGAATGTTAGCAAATTCAGCCCACTCCACGCAAAATAGCCGCTCAGACGTCAAGTTGCGGAGATCGGCCCGTTCTACCTAACTGACCACCGAGTCTCATCTTCATTCGTCTGCCCTGTTCCCATTAGGTATCTGGGATCGGCGCAATATGTTTCTATTTCCATTCATCCCTATCAGCCGTCATGATCCCATTCACTCCTTTCTCGCAGTCCATCCATCTTTTCTTCGGGCGGCCTCGCCCCCTCCATCCAGTCACAATCATATTCATTACAGTCTTCGTCACTTGTCTCTCGTCTCTTCTCATTACATGCCCGTACCAAGACAGGCCACCGGGTCTATTGTCATTTTATCATGATCATCATCGGAGCGTTATTCTCGATTGCGTCCCGAGTCTGTGCCTCGGAGCCCGGGCTTTCTTACTTAATCTCCTCCACTTTGGACTGTCGTCGGCGTCTCTGGTGGTGAGTTCATTGGCGCGCATGTCTTCAGTGATGCCGTCCAGCTAGTTCTTCATGTGTCTACCCCTTCTACCGGTGTCCGGAGGAGGCCTCATGCCTAGGAATTTGTTCCCAACATAGTTTGGATGTTTACCTAAAACATGGCCATACCATAGAAGCGTCTTATCTTGCAACTTGTCTGCTATGTTACGTACCTATGTGGAGGTAACAGGGGCAGTTGCTATTGGGTATTTTATATGATACACAAATGTGAGAAGGGGCTATCTGAACTGAATATCTCCAGTCTCCCTATTCGAAAATTCCGAACTGCATAAACAAATACGATTTCGATAACTATGCTTCATCTTTTGGAGCCAAAACGATTAAAAACAAAGAATAGACAGAGAGCACAGGTCCTTGCTTGCTTAACGACCCGTAGTGCATCTTGACCTCTGACAAAATAAGACGCTTTACTTCCATATTTTGAGCTATCTGAGACCAGTTGACGATTTGGAGACCAACTAGGTCCTTCCTTCTCCACTCCGTCTCTCCATGATTGTGGTGCGAGTATTTACTTAGCCGTACATCATGGTACGAAAGTAGATGATTGTATGGCACACACTTGCACGCGATCAAAAGGCACCGGTTTCGATTCTCAGACCCCAAAAAGTTCCAGTAAAGTTCATAACCTGACCTTTACGAAACGAAGTTTTCTCAATTGGCTCGGGTGTGGGTTTTCATGAGACGCCCGTCATAATCAAGATTAGTAGGTAGGTACTGATAACAGAACCAAACCTAATACTTAATTAATTACCTTAATCTTATTTTCAAAGTTTGTAATCTTTGTACACCTAAGCAGTATGATGTATAGCTGTTATTATATGGTGATATAGTTGTTTCACCCGTCTTTGAAGGTAACCTTAGCAATATTTTAGGGAAGTTTAAAAATCAATAACAGATATGCGGGCTATAAAAATGCTAATATTATTGGGGGTTGAATGAGACATCGCCTCGGTAATATTACTTATACACTATTTGAAAACATAACTGGAAACTAAACCAAAAATTCTGTTATTTTTCTAGATACAGTGCTCATTATTATGACGTTGCGTCTTTGAATGGTTTCCTATCGCGTAGGTATACGAGGTATGGTCTACTTGACCTAACTAAAAAATTTACTTCTTTACTGACGAAGTCTTGTGCGATCTATTAATTACACGATGTACCTACTTCTTGCAATTAATAATGAAACATTATAATTAATATTCAACGAATACTCGTATATGCTTTTGTCTTTCAATGATCGACTATGCTAATCCACGATTGACACGTCTGATTCTGAAGATACTCCCGGACAGCTGTGAAACCAGCCTAATAATGGCCGTATTCACAAACGTTACTATGCGTCACGCGAACGCACAGGTATTGGGTAAACCTATAGGATTTTGGGCACTGTGCGTCTGCGCGTAACATTTGTGAATACGCTTGTAAGAGCTGTTTCGACCTCTCCTCACCGACATTAAGTAGAAGAAGAGGAGAGACCTAACACACGTAATGTGTCTTCTTTTTAACAGCGGCGCTGTGGAGAATATTCTTTAAACAACTAAGCTTGGGTGTTCCTACCTTCACCCGGCCCTTAAAATATGAATATCCAAAATCATTATCAAAACATCAGTTGCTATAGTTTAGAATCGTCTAGTCCGCATTTTTGCCTATTTGTGGCGCTGTCCTTAGGTGCACACAGCTAATGAAGAAATAAATAAATAAAAATTCCTTGAGATGGGCAAGTTTCTTATCTAAAACTATTACAGGACTCGCTAAAGCAATCCCAGACATGTGCTTATAATAATACCTTTGAAGGCCAGAAGATTTCACGCTCGAGTGGCGGGTAAGGGAAGGGTCTATATAAAGAGATACTGCGTAGAAAAGTCCTAAACAAGAAACGGCTTTTAAGAGATATTGCGTACTTTTCTATCAAATCATTTAAAAGATGTGTTTACATTTGATAGCCTTTTGAAGTAGGATGGTCCTATGTTAATGCTTAAAAATCATCATAACATAAACAATTTTAATTTTTTTTTCTCATCTCTGATGGGGCATGGGGCTTACCTACAAGAGAGCTATACCTAGATACCTGTCACTAATATTATAGATGCGGAAGTTTGTTTGGATGTATGGATGGATGTCTAGTTCATTAACAGGACTTTTACGCAACTTGTTGACATTATGATGAAGCTAGTATGTCTTTGTTTACTGCGATAGTCTTTCCGAACAGCTACGACTTGGGAACCTTCAAGAAACGAGCGTATTCATATTTAAAAGGCCGGCAGCGACCCTAAACTCGATTGGAGTTGTAAGTGTCCATGGGCGGTGTCGACTGCTTACCATCAGGCATCACACTTGCTGGTCTGCCACCTTTCTCATAAAAAAGGGAACCAAGGGCTTAGTGGTTTGCCTTCCTATTCTGGGAAGCACCCGGCGCCTACTCCCTGGATGCGGCGTGAAGGTGCCTAATGTATTCCCCTTTATTAAAAAGGGATCACGTCTACATATAAAAAAAACATGTTTTGAAAAAAAACCGGCCAAGTGCGAGTCGGACTCGCGCACCGAGGCCGAGGGTTCCGTACAAACCTGCAAGGTTTACAAAATTTTTGCGTTGACTTAGAATTTTTTTTTTCACGGGTTAAAGGCAATTAGATCTATGTATTTGATATGAATGTCAACTTGATAACTCTACGCGTTCATGAGGAAAAAAGTAATAAGTTTATATTTATTAAAGACTAGCTGTGCCAGCGGCGTCGGCGTCGCTCGCGTGGATATCGGGTTTCAAAAATAACGGACTTCCATATAATACCCATCTATACCTTGTGCCTAAGTTTTAAGTTAGACCTCTAGCAATACATTGGTGAAAACCGCATTCAATTCTATGCAGTAGTTTTCGCGTAATGCGCGTTCAAACATACAGGTTTAAATTTCTCGCGTTTTCCTAACACTTCCCGTCACTGCTCCGCTCCTATTGATTGTAGCGTGATGAAAAGTATCCTATAACCTGCCCAGGAGTATGAAGAATAATTGTACCAAGTTTCGTCAAAATCTGTTCAGTAGTTTTTTTTTCTATAACGAACATACAGACAGACAGACAGACAGACAAAAATTTTACTGATTGCATTTTTGGTATCAGTATCGATCACTTATCACCCCCTGATAGTTATTTTGAAAAAATATTTTATGTACAGAATTGACCTCTCTACAGATTTATTATAAGTATAGATATATATTTTGTAATGTAACTAAAAATTTAAGGTTTTTGGAATTTTCCCTTTATGTGTGCTATAAAACGTTGCTTCATGCCAAATTTCAAGATTCTGGGTCGACTGGAAGTACCCTTTAGGTTTTGATTCCCTTGCGAGTTTCAAAATATGCAGCTTAAATTGCTGTTTCTTTTGATTGCATTGACATAGAAGTTTGATTTTGTTACAGCTTAAAGGTTTTATAGACCTGAGTATTTGTTATGAATTTCAATTTAATACCTCTACGCATTTATGAGGAAATGGGTAGTAAGTTTAAAATTATTAAAAAAATATATATTACTAGCTTTTGCCCGCGACTTCGTCCGCGTGTTTAAATTTATACATACAAAAGTTTTTTCCCGCTAACTCCCGTTCCCGTGGGAATTTCTCAAAATACAGCCATAACTAAACTTTATATTTACTAAGGTACCTGCATGCCAAATTTCAAGCGTCTAACTTAAGCGGTTTAGATTTTTCATACAAAAGGATTTTCCCGCTAATTCCCGTTCCCGTGGGAATTTCGGGAATTCCTTTCTTAGTGCACCCCTACGGTACCTAAGCTACGTCCCTTCCAAATTTCAAGTGCCTACGTTTAGCCGTTTGGGCTGTGCGTTGATATGTCAGTCAGTCAGTCAGTCAGTCAGTCAGTTTCTCCTTTTATATATATAGATGTGATGTAACTAAAAATTTATGGTTTTCGTAATTTTTCCTTTATCTATGCTATAAGACGTTGCTTCGTACCAAATTTCAACATTCTGAGTTCACGGGAAGCACCCTGTAGGTTTTGATTCCCTTGCAAGTGTGGAAAATTTGCGGCATAAACGGCTGTATCTTTTGATTGCGTTGGCTTAGAAGTTTGATTTTTTCACAGCTTCAAGGGACAGTAGACCTGAGTAAGGCTAAGTTCATATGGCCGCGCGGTACCGCGCGGAACTACGAACCGCGCGGCACAAGATCAATATAAACGATAATAAGGCTAAGTTCATATGGCCGCGCGGCACCGCGCGCCGCCGCGCGGTGTGAGAGTTCACATGACAGGGTATATACGAGCGCCAGTCTGGCATTAACATTGATATACAATGGACGTGGAGGAGGCAATTTGCTTGTGGATTTTATATAGAAGACTGAGACGTCGCAGAAGACGACAAAGGCGATACTGGGTGCATCCAATATTAAGTGACAGACTTTCTTCAAGCCTGTTTGTCACCTTATACTAGTTCTTCCCAAGACCTTCTTTTTAATATTTTATTTGAATAATCCTTAGAGTTAAGATTCCAAATCGCATCTCTTTTTTCGATTTCGTCGATAAGCAAATCGATAGGCACAATGTCATCTTCGGTACTCATTGCATCGATCTATGTGTCTTTCCGTCTCAAGGCGCGCGGATCAACTGAACAGGTCGATACAGGTTTGAAACACTTGTGCCGCGCGGCAGCGCGCGGTTCTAGATCTTGCGCGCGGGTCAGAGCGCGCCGCGCGTTGGCGTGCGGTACCGCGCGGTAATGTAGACGATAATTATCGTTTATATTGATCTTGTGCCGCGCGGTTCGTAGTTCCGCGCGGTACCGCGCGGCCATATGAACTTAGCCTTATCGTCTACATTACCGCGCGGTACCGCACGCCAACGCGCGGCGCGCTCTGACCCGCGCGCAAGATCTAGAACCGCGCGCTGCCGCGCGGCACAAGTATTTCAAACCTGTATCGACCTGTTCAGTTGATCCGCGCGCCTTGAGACGGAAAGACACATAGATCGATGCAATGAGTACCGAAGATGACATTGTGCCTATCGATTTGCTTATCGACGAAATCGAAAAAAGAGATGCGATTTGGAATCTTAACTCTAAGGATTATTCAAATAAAATATTAAAAAGAAGGTCTTGGGAAGAACTAGTTTTAATTTTTTGCAAAAATGATGATTCCGAAGAAAAAAAGAAAAATTTGGGTAAGCAAATTGCCTCCTCCACGTCCATTGTATATCAATGTTAATGCCAGACTGGCGCTCGTATATACCCTGTCATGTGAACTCTCACACCGCGCGGCGGCGCGCGGTGCCGCGCGGCCATATGAACTTAGCCTAATTGATATAAATTTCAGCTTCATACCTCCACGCGTTCCTGAGAAAAAGGGTCTTGACAGACGGACGGACGGACAGACAGACAGACAGACGGACAACAAAGTCATCCTATAAGGGTTCCGTTTTTTCCTTTTGAGGTACGGAACCCTAAAAATGAGTTTATTACAGTTCTCTCTTGAAAGCGATTATGCAAACATCTAAAGTTATATAATTTCACTGCAGTATTCACATAAATTTTCATTTAATCATGTTATTGAGCACACGTGACTAAAGTCTAATTTAGCGTGTCATCGACCTCAAAATGATCGGCGAAGTAATTACCTACTCCTATAGCTAGTCGTTTGATATTTCGAAAACGTAATAAGGTTTCCAGAAAACGCTTATTGAAACGGCTACTTGTGACTTATAGCGCCTATTTTGTATGAGTGGTTAATTTTTTAACCGACTTCGATTTAACGAAATGTGGTTCCTCTCAATACCAGTTATTTTGTAGAACCATTGTGATGTTACCACACCACGGCTTACATAGAAGCCGTCGTAACATTGATTTCCACCGCGGCGCTAGGTTCGTTTTGTTTACAATATTGCTTCAACAGCTGATGATTTGATGATTTTCAATAACGTTATTAAGTTGTTTTATTTATCATCAAATAAGCAACGATATAGTAGAAACTGTAACCTACTCCCCGATACTCCTTATATTGGGAACTTGACCGCTGAAAGGGGAAAAAGGGATGTAAGGGAGTGACCCATCTTTCTATCCATTTACTCCTACCCATACTCACCTGCCCATGGTGCATCCTGCTGAATAACAAGCGAGGCTCTGGCAACCGATTGGTGGCGGTATAACCATCACGATTGAAGGCGTAGCTAAAAACCACGGGCAGCAGCGTCACCGGTGCAAGAAGCTACGCCAAGCGATCGCCAAACCGCCTGCCCAGCGTGCCGATTATGGGTAAATCCTCCAGGATACTACGTATTTTACGTTTGCCCAAAGTCGCGAACAACTGGAGAGGCCTATGTCCAGCGATGGACTTCGATAGGCTGATAATGATGATGACCGCCAAATAAAACACTTGTTTCAAATTATTGTGACATGAGACCTGATAACTGTCGCCTAAGGTGCAGCGCAGACTTTTTGTGCGATAAAGTCTGCGTCTGAGACATTTAAAAAGCGACTAGGTCTGCCGACAGAATGATCGAAGATGTGCGTCGTGTGCGTTGTGTCTGTGAAATATCCGCGACAGATTTTTGCGCGTCGTGTGGCTTTACTGCATATAATTGCAAAAAAGTGCATCACGGATAGGTCGTCTGTGTGTGTGTGCGTCATTAATAAAATAACTAATTTATCTAACTATTGTTTGGTACTGCAGCTCTTATGGGCACAATCGCACGTAATTTGTTGTCCTATAACATTACATATAAAATGTAGTATATTTAACGTTACCTACGGTATCTGTGTAATTAAATATCAGTATTTATCAGGTAATCGTTCAACGATGTCATAGACTAGTCCCTAACAACCTATTCGGTACTTATCTACCAGAAAAACAAATCAATCTCTGTACACTTAGCCGCCGTGGCCGGAATTCGATCGGGAAAGCATTACTTATTAAATTGTGGTGACAGAAAATTTATTATGTTTCATACATCTGTGTCATTAGGATAAGTAATATAAATTGATAAACGGACATTATAAGATTATATTTTATCAACATTTCATATTTATTGATTGTTTATGTAATTGAGTTGAGGTGACCCAATTAATAACGGCATATGGAAAGTTAGGAATGATAAAACAAACGTATTAGATTCTTAGCCAGCTTCCATCTTTGGACATTAAAATTAAGGCGTTCAAGAATTCACCTCCGCTGCGGTAGAGTTGCACTCAACTCGACTTTGACATTTGAGGGACTAAGCACAACCCATCTTAACTAATATTATAAAGCTGAAGAGTTTGTTTGTTTGAACGCGCTAATCTCAGGAACTACTGGTCCGAATTGAAAAATTATTTTTGTGTTGAATAGACCATTTATCGAGGAAGGCTTTAGGCTATATAACATCACGCTGCGACTATTAGGAGCTAAGAAATAATGGAAAATGTAAAAAAAAACTGGGAAATAATAACTATTCCACGCGGACGAAGTCGCGAGCACAGCTAGTCAGCTATAATGATCACGTACAGATCAGTTAACTAAAAGCTAGCACGTGCACAGTACTCTTACATATGCAGTTTCACTAGACAGTATGTAAAGTACAATTAATTATAACTGTCCCTTTCATCCCCTTCACACGTTGAACGTGCCAGCTTTACTTAACTGACCTGTACTCGTACACATTGAATACGAAACAACAAAATTGCGACAATGCCAAACATTAAGATGTGACGTCTAATAAAAGGGTCACGCTCACCATTAAACCGAGCCGTAACACGCCAAAGCACTGGTTCTCAGTAACTTCTGCTGAGTGAAATCCGCTAACTTGATTTTTGTAATAATAGACCATTTGATGTTGTTTCAGGGAGCAAGAACCCGCTTGCGAGCAAGACTCGCCGTTCAATCATCCGCCACCACAATCAAATAGATCAGGTATGACAATTGGAGACAGCCCAGTGGGTACGCATGGTTCTTTTAACTGCTAAAACCTCTTATCCACTTGAGAATGTTTGGTCTAATTTCCTGACGGGGCCCAGCAACTGGTTGGTGCGGGGGCACCACCTACCACCTACCTAGCACGGGTCCCCGTCGTTGTTGGACGGGAGTCGGCTGGCCCTTCGCGTCGGTCCCGTCGCCTCCCCGAGAGAGAGAGAGGGCCTGTGGGTTGTGGTGTCATGGTAGTCCTAGTCGTAAAGACCCCATGACAACACCCACCCTGAGGGCGCTTGACGGAGGGGATAGAGTTTTAAGTAGGTATTCCCTGCCTCCCTGCCCCACTATCTTGAGCCAAGGTGCCGCCATCCAGTTTGAAGCAAGGTCCCACGTACCCCGTCGTTCCCCCGAATGGCGGGGATGCGAAAATGCATTTTCTCCAGCAAAAATTAAAATGTGCGGCTTAAACGCCCGAAGATGCCTGTGCTCGGGCGTCTCAAGTTAAGCGACTCGGTCAAATGAGCCGCTCGTTTCCCTGAGCATGAAAGTTTAAGTGGTAACAAGGCTTAAAACGTCGCCGTGATCGAACGCTCGCGTGATCGAGGCTGTGAAGACTCGCGTTTTGGCAGTTTCAAACTGCTAGAACGCGAAGCGTACTTGTGCCTATTTCCTTAGAAAATAACTTACATTGATTGCTATCCACCACTACTACCAAACGTTAGGCGTAAAATAACAACTCACTGGCTGACATGCCAGTGGTGACTGAGAAGATATAGCATTAGTTAGTTAGTCAGCTAGCAAAATATACCTGCTTCTCAAATGGGAAGGTATATTTTGCTAGTTTTATTTAGCAGGTATATTAGCTACTGCTAAGCTACATCAGCACTTCAAGGCCAAATAACTTCTCGTGTAATTTAAATTAATAAACCAAGTAATAATATGATTAAGGGCTATGCGCCCAGCAAGGGCTTATTCACAATGCCAATTTCCTCCCGGATTCAAAATCTTTATGACTTATGTCAAATTTTAACGAAACATGCATGAATTATTCGGATGCCGAGCGGAATAGGCATTGCGAAGCGGGACCACCGCTGATGTGGGATGGGACTGTTTATGTTTGCAGAGTCGTCATCGTCGTCGGCGGACACCGCGTCCCAGGGGTCGGGCTCCGCTGCCGCCCCCGCGCCTCGCCCGCGGCGACATGAACCCCAAGTGAGTAGCTTAGAGTGTCCCTTCGCATGAACTTTGCAAATAAAATTATCAGATAAAAGAAAGATATATCTATATAGGCAGAATATCTGTATGCGGATCGTCCTCCGCCATCAGAGCTATTTAGCATCGCTTAGCTCGAATAGTTTATTCTGCTGTTCATACACCGCGCCTTGCGGAGGAATACTACCGAGCCTGTAGTAAGAGGCGACCAAAACGGCCTTTGAGATGTAAGGGAGCGATCTATCATCTTTTCGCACCAAGCCAACCTCACCTGCCCGTGGTCCATCCTGCTGTATAACAAATGAGGCGCTGGCAACCGACAGGTGGCGGTATAACCATCACAATTGAAAGCGTAGCTGAATACCACAGGCCGATGACGGGCAGCAGCGTCACCGGAGCGAGAAGCTACGCGCTGCGATCGCCAACCCGCCTGCCCAGTGTGGCGATTATGGGTATATCCTCCAGATGTTAGCCCTAAGTGGTGAACAACTGGAAAGGCCTGTGTCCAGCAGACGACCGCAATAGGCTGATGATGATGAAAATGGGCCTTT
The DNA here is from genome assembly GCA_031163375.1 of Conogethes punctiferalis. Lineage (NCBI taxonomy): Eukaryota > Metazoa > Arthropoda > Insecta > Lepidoptera > Crambidae > Conogethes > Conogethes punctiferalis. The sequence goes on along the minus strand of CM062077.1, from coordinate 3,968,336 downwards.
GGGGTGGTGGCGCACCTAGGGGCCCTCCCTAGGGGGGCTCCGGTTAGCGGCCCTAAAGAAGGCGACGACACGTGGCTTCGGGCACAGTGGTCAATAGTGTCGTGCACCGCAAGGTGCCGTGAGGATACCAAACCATCCTCCCTGAGCCATCGTCGCTACTGAGCTGTGTGTGTACGTGTAGGATATTATGTATGTTTAGTCCCTCCGAGCATCACGACCTAGACTCAGACAGAGTGCTCGTATCGGACTACTGTCGGATTTAGTGAATATTCTCCTCTTGAGAGAAGTAATACCCCCATAACCCAGGACCCGTTCCCCGGGCCCTGGAAAAATGTTTAGTTGCAACAAGATTCGTCGTTAAATAACGTTGAACGTTAGGTCACATCGGAACAGTTAATTAAAAAGTGCTATTACGTTTGTGTTTCAGAGGGAGATACGGCGCGAGGAAGCCGCAAACGCGCCCAGAGTACAGCCTAACCCTTTATTGAGGTCAGTACTGGCGCTATCTGTACTAATAGCACGTGTTATCGCGCACAACTGGTTGACAACAGCTGTTTGACTGAACAACGGTAGTCGACCTTGGTAGGGCGTTCTGGGTAAGCACGACAATTTGAAAGTTCCTTCATTCCGAAGTGTTTTACCTACGGGACGTAACGAAGATATAATTATCAACACATGCAATAATAAACTATAGCAGATATGAAATGACCCCTTAATAGTATTTGTTTAGTTTGATGAGCATTTTTTGTTGGCATACCTAAGTTGAACAAGGAACCTCTTATGTTGAAGTCTAAGAGAGATGAGATACACTATAACATGTAGTTGATGTAGTCTTATAGTAATGACCGTTTTAGCGAACATGTTCCGCCTGATGAGCGTTTTTTGCCGAGTCATCTAACATCAAAGACTTGGATGTAACATTTAAACATCAACAATTTTCAACATCATGAAGTTCACCTGAACGAAGTCACAGGCACCAGCTAGTTAGTTAGTAATAAAATGTTTGTTAGAGATCGCTCATGTCGATAAGACCGCCTAAATTGTACAACAATATGTGCCTGATATCCTTTTCAGATATTTTTATAGGTGTGCAAAATAGGGGCCATCCACAAATTACGTCTCACGAATTTTATGACTTTCTGACCCTCCCCCGTCCATGTCACTACTGGTCCATTTTGTGGGATCCTTTCTTCCTTATATGTCACACTTCATGGACCCCCTCCCCAGTCCTTAAGTATGACGTAATTTTTGGATGGCCCCTAAAGAGTATCTATGTATCTGTGATCAGGTCCCAAACCCTCCCAAACTTCGGCGGGCGGAGGTCGCGAGAGGCATCCCGCTGCGACACCTCGCGCCGCGCTCACCACATCACCATGGCGTCCGAGGATCTGCTGCAGCCCGGCCACGTGGTCAAGGAGAGGTGGAAGGTGAGGACTGACAGACATTCAAGCGGGCTGAGACTGCCTGGGATGTAAGGGAGCGACCTATCATCTTCTCGCTCCAAGCCACCCTCACCTGCCCGTGGTACATCCAGCTGAATAACGAACGAGGCTCTGGCAACCGACTGGTGGCGGTGTAACCATCACGACTGAAGGTGTAGCTAAATACCTCAGGCCGATGACGGGCAGCAGCGTCACCGGAGCGAGAACTACGCCCTGGGATTGCCAACCCGCCGGTTCCTGTTGCCCTGTTGTCAAGGTTTAACTCGGATCCCGCAGCTTTCCTTAAAAAAGACCCGAAATTGTCCGGTTCGATTCCCGATAGTCTCTTTAGGAAACGGGTTTTGTAAATTTGTAAATGGTACTTATAGAAAAACCTTCACCTGGGGATTGATTTGCATTGTCTGACGCTTTTTTTGTAGGTGGTGAAGAAAATAGGAGGGGGTGGCTTCGGTGAGATCTACGAGGGGTTGGACCTGGTGACGCAGGAGCAGGTCGCGCTGAAGGTGGAATCCGCGCGGCAGCCTAAGCAGGTCCTCAAGATGGAGGTGGCTGTGCTCAAGAAGCTGCAGGGTGAGTGTTGGAATAGAATCATCATCATCATCATCATCCTAGCCTTTTTCCCGATTGTCTCAGGGTCGGCTTCCCAAACTGAGAGATTTGGCGAGGGCTAAACTGGAGAGATAGTAAGAGTGTTGGAATAGAATATAATTAAGTTATTCGCAAGAAACTATAAACAATAAAGAAAGTTTAAAGAAGAGTGGTACATAAGGTTTTACAGAGTCATAGATCTCACTTTTGTGTCTACACTAAAGTGTCTTCATTTTGTAATAATGTTCTATTGTCTATACAGGACCATCTTTAATCTTATTTGAGGCCCTGTGCACATTAGGATCATGAGGCCCCTATGACCTAAGGCTAAATATCGGTTATCATTTGGTAATCTGGCAGGAACTAGGGGGGCCCATTCGATCGCGGGGCCCTGGGCACGTGCCCATAGTGCCCAGTGGGGAAGAGGGGCCTGTGTCTATACCTTATGATAGTGTGGAAATAGAGGAATGCGTCAATGGACTCACCACCTGTCCTGCATGCCCTGGCCAGCCGCAGATGACAAGCGGCCGGCACTCCTGGTCCGGGGAGGGTTATGTAAGCACCCTAAGTCTGCCGTAATCTAATCCATTTGTCTCTGTAGGCAAGGAGCACGTGTGCCGCTTCATCGGCTGCGGCCGCAACGCCCGCTTCAATTACGTGGTGATGCAGCTGCAGGGTCGGAACTTGGCCGAGCTGAGGCGAGCGCAGCCCAGGGGAGCTTTTTCGCTATCCACCACGCTCAGGTAAGAGTCTTCTTGTGTAGAACTATTGATGTCAGAAGAATATTTTTTTTATTTACTACTATGAGCAGAGTAAACGAGATACAGTTGTTCAAAGCGAACATTATAAATATATAAGGTAGTAGAGGAAACTAATTCATAATTCCTCCCTCCCTCATCATTTCCCTAAAAAAAGAAAATAAAAATATATCTGTCCCTCTCACAAAAACAGATTTTTCTTTGGAAGTCTTATGGCGCGTATGTAAAATGACGTCATATTTTAGATATCGTATCTCTTTCTCATCAGCAACTTGAAAGCTTTTCAGAAGCAAGGATATTTTAAAAATTATTCGATATTTATGTATCTAGGCAATAAAATATTTCAGTAGGTTAATCCAATAAATATCGTGCATATTCCCCATATGTATTACAAAATTTTATGCCAACCCAATAGTGGAGTGAATGTGATAAATGACAAAAAAGATATTGAGATGAATCAATTTTCCGTTTGATTGTTCCAGGCTGGGCTTGCAGATACTGAAAGCGATAGACTCCATACACTCCGTCGGATTCCTGCATAGAGATATTAAACCAGTGAGTGTTTCATTATCATTTCATTTTGGAATTTTCATATTAGTCACAAAGAAAATCTCTCCCTGGATAAAGGGAATCGCAATTACGTTACGGTCCACATATTCAAGATGATCAAATGTGTTTCAATCATCATCATTAGGCTACTGCTTGACATAAGCCTCTCCAGTTGCTAGCCACTTTGGGCAAACATCTGGAGGCTTTACCCATAATGGCCACTCTGAGCAAGCTGGGTGGCGAACGCAGGGCGTAGCTCTTCGCTCCGGTGACGCTGCTGCCCGTCATCGGGGTGTGGTATTTAGCTACGCCTTCAATGACTATGGTTATACCGCCACTAGTCGGTTGCCATAGCCTCGTTTGTTATTCCGCAGGATGTGTTAATATGAACGAGAACTTAAGTTAAAGTCTCTAATATGAAGAGACTGGCAGAGTGCTTTTTACAATATAGCACATTGTAAAAAGCACTCTGCCTGTCTGGAGCTTTAGTCGAATTCATTGATTGGGTATATTTGACAGAAAGAGTTAGGTTAATATGCAGCGACGCAAAGGCGCGGAGCATTTTTGACACTCATGTGTCACAAATGCATTATGTTCATACATACATGTACATCTACACTAATATTATAAAGAGGAAATATTTGTATTTTTGTATGTAACGAACAAACTCAAAAAGTACTAGACTGATTTTAATAATTCTTTTTTTTATTAGAAAGCTACATTAACACTGAGTAACATAGGCTATATTTAGTTTAAAAATGTCTATCTGAAACACCCGAAGCGAAGCAAGGGCTGGTCGCTAGTACAATATACATACATGCAAAACGTCACGCCTTTCTCCCAGAGGGGTAGGCAGAGACCACATCCTTCCATTTGCTTCGTCCACATTTATCGATCTCCTCATACATGCTCGTCGGCTTAGAGTATATAGTGTCATCATCATCATCAGCCCACATCAGTCCACTGCTGGACATAGGCCTCTCCCAATGCTCGCCACTTCGATCGGTCCCGGGCCTCACGCATCCTGCACTTGCCAGCCGTCTTGCGCAAATCGTCACTCGACCTGGCCTGAGGGCGTCCTACACTACGTTTGCCGAGACGCGGTCTCGACTCCAGAACTCGTTTACCCCAGCGGTTATCGGTTCTGCGGCTGATATGGCCAGCCCACTGCGACTTCAGCTTACTGATCCGGTATATAGTGTGGTTTTTATAAATCGCTAATAAGAAATTCGCTTCCAGAGTAACTTCAGCATAGGAAGACACCCGGTGAACTGTCGGAAGGTGTACATGCTGGATTTCGGTCTGGCTAGACAGTACACGACTAGCAACGGGCAGGTGCGACCGCCGAGAGCGGCGGCTGGCTTCCGAGGTGAGTTGGCATCACTGCCAGATATTTTTTTTATATAATATCAGACAACATCACATATATTGTACCGAACTTCTATAAAGTGCACTACTGTAAGCAGCTTAAACACTTGTGTTTTGGAAATTGGAACAAAGCTATGTCCAGCAGTGGACTGCAATAGGCTGGTGATGGTGATGGTGGTGATGGAAAAACCACAGATATAATGCTCAAAGGGCATGATGCTGAAAAAAAAGTAATTAGTCCGTCTTTTAGATTGTTAAAAAATAAAAGACAAATATTTTTTCATTTGTAAATTAGACCAAAAATTACAAAGATATAGCCCATTAAAATTACGTGTGACGTCAGATTTTGGGAGTTTTTTCGTAAATTAGTGACGTCAAAGACCCCCACTCCTACAATTTGATGCATTGTATCTTTGTTATTTTTTGTTTAAATGAAAAAAGGAAAAATACCTATCCAATATATTTTAATAATCTAAATACGGACTAAATATAATGTAATTATTTTGACCCTGGAAACATCCCTAATGCAATATTAACCCAAACGCAAATGATGAGTCATGTTAAACAATTTATATAAGGAACCCAAGACATGCCACGCTGGACCACATAATGCCAAAGTAACCCGAAACTTGAACTATTGACCATTGCGTTAGATGCAGCGTTCACAATTATTGAACCCAACCGTCATCACCAATGTCAGTTTTATCGCTAAAAGCCACCGATTCAAGGCAAGGAAGGCCAATTACCACATATACCATGTACGAACACACACACACATACACACCCACACACACACACCCACACACACACACCCACACACACACACCCACACACACACACCCACACACACACACCCACACACACACACAAATATACACACACGCATTTACATTTACATACACACACACAATAACACATCGTCAATTTTGTTTACAACTAGAATATAATATTACATTAGTTTTAGCTGCTGACATAATCTTATGTACTCACTAATTACGGAAGAGGGCGCTGATTATCCGAGATACTATATCTTATGTAGATAGGTATTTATACCTAGTTCGGAAATCAGAGACTTCATAACATGATTGTAACGATGTTTATGTCAATAAAGTTTTTATTATTATTACAGTAGAACTCCAATTATCCGAATTAATGGGGACCGGGACCCATTCGGATAATCAAATATTCGGATAATCGGATTTTTTAAAAAAATTGCCATTGGAGAGAATAAAAGCTACGTTTTGATATTGCACTATTTTTTTATTGAATTAAATGAAAGAAACATGACATTTTCACATGTTTAAAATATAAATAAAATGTACTTATGTACAAGTTTAGAAATAAAAATCATTGTTTTTTAATTTTTTTATACATCTCCGTCAATGTAAGCTGTGTTGCTGTCTTCAACCGTTAAGACAAGTCAAGTCAAGACTTGACGCGCAAACACTGGCTTCGCGGGGGGAAGAATAATAGCGCACTTAGACTTTTTTGGACAATTTTTTGTGATTCCGGATAATCGGCGATTCGGATAGTCGGAGTTCGGATAATTGGAGTTCTACTGTAATTTAATAGCCAAATGTCCATCTCCCCAGGCACGGTCCGCTACGCGTCCATAAACGCCCACAAGAACAAGGAGATGGGCCGTCATGACGACCTCTGGTCGCTGTTCTACATGCTGGTCGAGTTCGTCAACGGCCAGCTGCCCTGGAGGAAGATCAAGGATAAGGAACAGGTTAGTCATCGTCAGAATGCACACTTCCACTTCTGGATATAAGCGTTCCTCAACGACAAATGTCATTGGGATGATTTGCCGCACTCGCCACGTTCGTCAAGCGGATTGGTGACCGCAGTAGGCTTTATTTGTTTGAAATGCTGCTGCACGTTTTCTGTTTCCTCTTCTAGGACATCAGGGGATGTGATTAGATGGCCTTTTTCTAAACCTGGAAACCGCATAGACTGTAGAATGGATTAGTGCAAAATGGTTATTAGACTATTAAGATTTAAGAGATTGCAATACGAAACCGGTAGCCATTGCTAACTCCGGTTAGATCGTTCTGGCGTCTTTTTCTTTTTTAGATCGAGGAGAATGCGTATTCTCCGCCAGCGCCGTGGGATTAACGTTGTATATGTGGGAGTAACGCCGCCCTCCGGAATGAGGAGGGCATCTCCCTGACTGTATATGGAAATGAAACTAAACCCGACTAAACCCTCCGTCAAGCACCTATGGGGGTGTTCTCACGGGGCCTTGACCACCAGGGCCTATGCAGGCCCAACTGCCAAAGGTTGTCTGGAAGAGATCACTCATAACAATAAGACCGCCTTAATTCTGCAACAATTGTGTAGATACTATTAAGAGAGGTAGGGCATAGCGAATCTGCGCTCGAATTGAGCCGCCCGTCCGGGGAAGGACCTCCACCCTATAGAATACCGCAGTCAAATGACCTCTGGGTCGTGTTTCTGCCGGTGAGTAGGGTTTCCGGAGCTCGTGGGGGGTTAGGGTGGGCCGGCATGGCGGTGGCAACTGACAGGTAACTGACCAGTTACTTGCCCGTTGTCACAGCGACTTGGGCTTCTCTTTCGCTTTCCATCAGGTGTAGGGAAGCCATTATGTCGAGCCACTATAAAAAAAAAAAAATACTTTCCTAATTCTAAGTCAATTATTATGTTGTACAATTCATAGTACCTATCTATGACGGTGACAATACACAGCTATCGAATTCAGTTCCAGTTCCGAAGCATTCGAACTTTCGGGTTCTAAACACCCATATTCCTCAACCAGGTCGGGCTCATGAAGGAGAAGTACGACCACCGCTTACTGCTGAAGCACCTGCCGTCCGAGCTGCGTCAGTTCCTGGAACACGTTCAGCAGCTCGAGTACGCGGACACGCCGGACTACGCGATGCTCGCCTCGCTGCTGGAGCGCTGCTGCAAGCGGCGCGGCGTGAGGGACGCGGACCCGTACGACTGGGAGAAGGATGTGAGTCAATTGGGCTTTTTTGGGTCTGTGTACCATATTTGGGACATTGGTTTTGGGGTGTGCCATATATGGGACATTGGTTTTGGGGGTGTACCACATATGGGAAACTGGCCAGGACGTGTGACATATATGGTACATGGCGTATTGTGGGCTATTTGTGTTTTATATGGCGTTTATATAATTAAGGTACGCTGTATCTTTTGCAAATATAAAATAAGATTTATCATTAAAACAGACACATATCACATACTGATTACACAATATTCTTTCAGGCATACATATTTTAGGATGTGATTATGAACTGTCACATAGAACGATACATTTTTGGTAAGAGAATGTTGTCTGTATTCATTACGGTTCCATCTGTGCCATATGTGGGACCCACAATCATGAATGTTGAATGCTTTCATAGGTTGAAACTTGTGAATGACAAAATGTATTCAATATAGTTTAGCCTTTGTAATAATATCACATTTTTTGCATCGAGATATTTAAATCATATCTTTTGTAAAATAGTTTCATTGTTATTTATGTGCCTGCAACAGTCAGTAATATAAACTTGTTGAACTTTGTACGAAATTATTAACAAAATGTAATTTATTTTCATATTGATGGCCAAGAACCAATACTGGTGTCCCTAATGAGGGCGCCTCATTTCTTTAAATAATATATAAACAAACACTGATGTGTTTTTTAAAAGAAATCACTATGCTAATACATAATTAGATTAAGTACTCAGGACACAGCTGATTCAAACTGAGTGCCTAATATGAGTTAGGAACTCGAGTGGATTCTTCATCTTTGCGTTTCGATGCCAAATTGAAATCAAACCTGCTGTGCCCACTACTCCCCCACCTCGACTGCTCCCCCCGTCATAGACATTTACTCACCTAGTGAGCAGGTATTTCCACAAGTTGCACAGCAGTCTAGAATCTGGCAAAGTCGATTCTCAATCCAACCGTTATCCCTACCGTCTTATTAGAGTTTCTGCACAAAATTTACACTTATAGGCTGGTCTCCTTGCAGTATAAAGTATGTAACGTTTGTATTTTGTCTTTAGGCGGGGACAGGATCCCGGACGCGCCCTGCGGTGCATCCCGCTCCAGATCACGCGCTGCCCACGGACACGCAACCAGACAACGTGAGTGCATTAATACTATAACTAGACACATTTTTGTTATACCAGCACGACATAATAGCTTCCCTGAGCTTGATGGCAAGCGAAAGATTAGCGTAAGGCGCTACGACAATTGGCAAGTAACCGGTCAGTCACCTGTCGGTTGCCACCGCCATGCCAGCCTAACCCTAACCCCCGGCTGCCGATGCAGCGCTCACCCCACGAGCTCCGGAAACCCTACTCACCGCCAGAAACACGACCCGGAGGTCATCTAGCTGCGGTATTCTATAGAGTGAAGGTTCTTCCCCGGACGGGCAACTCAATTCGAGCGAAGATTCGCTATGCCCTACCTATATAAGGGTTGCTATAAAGCGACCTTGTCACCATCCTGCTGGTGGGGTGCAGAATGCTGACGTCCCTAGAACGCCTCTACGTTGTCTTATATTTTCTTATCTCCTTCAGACACGGCGTCGTTTAGAAACCGAAGTCACCACTGCCGTGGCAACTGATACTCAGACAAATCTACAAAAGGAGAAGTTGGCTGAGAAACGTGTGCAGCCGGCCTCGCCCAGACACGTCGCGAACACACACCACGTCAATGGATATGTGAGTACCAAGTGAAGTGTGCCATATTTGGCACATTGTTAAAAAAAAATTTCGGAAGGAGAGGTTGCTGAGAAATACACGCAAAGGGCTTCATTGTGACATGCAGCGAACATGCGCCGCGTCTACGTGGGCTACAAAGTGAAGTGTGCCGAAAGTGGAACATTATAAAGTGGGACAACATTATTTGGTACCTGGCTTAAAAGGGCACACTCCTAGAGCCGTAAAACCCAATATTAAAAAAAAACATTAACGAAGTTGACAATTAGCAATGAAGAAATTGGGTGCGAAATCCGTGCCAAGGTGCGAAAGCCATGTATTTGCTGGAGATCTTTTGTAAAACTATATTAGTTTTTTATACCACTAAGGTGGCAAACAAGCTTACGGCCGCCGGCCCGCCTGCGGTTACCGCAGCCTATGGGCGCCTGCAATACCAGGGATATCACTCGCTCGTTGTCGACTCTAAACTAACTAAAAACTAATTTAGAAATGCCTTCTTTGTTTCTGTATTTCGTAGCACAAGGATCAAATCACTGTATGTGACATTGTATAATGTATTTATTTTGTTTCAGTCCGCTACTGATAAACCGACTGCGGAAAAAGAAGCTGAAGTCAGAACGACACCCGCGCCGTCTCCGGACAGGCACGCAAAGGTAATATTAGTCAATTAATTCGCAAGTTAATCCACACTATATTACCTGTTCTCAAACTGAAGGTGGGCTTTAAATAATACCCAGATGGGTTAAATGAATGAAAGAACGAATGGACTGAAGGCATCGGATTTATATATATTTTTAATACGTTGTATTAAAAAAATTGTATCTTAGCTCTTTTTGGCTTCGAATTTATGCAACTTGCATGGCCAGAAGATTGTTTCTTTGTTTGACATTATCCACCGTCAAAAACAAAACTTGGATGCACAGAGCGGTCATTGCATCATATTTGCACAACTTGTTCACTAATCCCCTGCCTACTTGGCTATTCCTCTGCTGTGACCAATTCGGTAGTTAAGATTAGGGTGTATTCAGTGGTGGTGTCTGTTGCAGGAGACGAGCAGCCCGGCGCTGGGCGCGGGCAGCGCGGCGCGGCCCGAGCGCCAGAGCGTGCCGCCCTGCAAGCCGCGCGCGCCCGCGCCAGGTAACCGACCTACTTGGTAGCAATGAGCTGAACTAGGAGTTTTGTAGCGTCCGAGATGATGTCCCATATGTGGTACACAGTCAGAGATGAAGTCCCATATATGATGCACAGTTGGAGATGATGTCCCATATTTGGTACACAGTCGAAGATGATGTCCCATATGTTGTACACAGTCGAAGATGATGTCCCATATGTGGTGCACAGTCGAAGATGATGTCCCATATGTGGTGCACAGTCGAAGATGATGTCCCATATGTGGTACACGGTTGAAGATGATGTCCCATATGTGGTACACAGTCGAAGATTATGTCTCATATGTGCTACACAGTCGACGATGTTATCTCATATGTGGTACACATTTGGAGATGGTGTCCCATATTTGGTACACGGTCGGAGATGACGTACCTATATGTGGTACACTAAAATTCACAGTGCTCCGTATGTGGGTCACATGTGTAGAAACGGTAGGTGCTTATTTACGGCTTAAAAATTTGTACCGTATATACACATGACAAGGGACCCGTAAAATGAGGATCACAAATCGCTACTAACGCCACCTATTGGACATTCCATTTTCGAACACCTTCATTAAACAGACTCGTAGTTCAACTGTAAACAGCCATGAATTGCGTATATGACTAGATGAGATTCTGTATCGGACGATAGGCGTGTGACACTCGTTTCTTGTTACAGGTGGAGGTCCAACGCTAGCGAGACTGCGCGTGGTCACAGCGCCCCCTACATGCGTACAAGATTTGGCCGCACAGGCCTCGCCTGCTACGCCCGGTAAGAAACGTAATAATAATCTATTATAACAGCCTTTATTGCCGTTAGTCTAGCTCTCCTTCGATCTAACTCATCATGATCAGCCTATAGCAGTCCACTGCTGAACATAAGCGTCTTGAGTTGTTAGCCACTTTGGGTAAACATCTGGAGGCTTTACCCATAATCGCCACGCTGGACAGGCGGGTTGGCGATCGTAGGATGTAGCTCCTTGCTCCGGTGATGCTGCTGCCCGTCATCGGCCTGTGGTATTTAGCTACGGCTTCAATCGTAATGACTATAGCGCCACTAGTCGGTTGCCAGTGCCTCGTTTGATATTCAGCAGAATGTACCACGGGCAGGCGAGGGTGGTTTGGAGTGAAAAGATGATAGGTCGCTCCCTTAGATCCCTATCTTAACTAATATTATAAAGCTGAAGAGTTTGTTTGTTTGTTTGAACGCGCTAATCTCAGGAACTACTGGTCCGAATTGAAAAAATCTTTTTGTGTTGAATAGACCATTTATCGAGGCAGGCTTTAGGCTATATAAAATCACGTTGCAAATATGAGGAGCGAAGAAATAATGGAAAATGTAAAAAAAAAACGGGGGAATAAATAACTATTCCACGCGGATGAAGTCGCGAGCACAGCTAGTCCAATCTATACGTATGTGTGTATGTAATACTATCCAATTTATGCGTTTTAGGTGAAGCCGTCAGTCCTAGAATAGTCGCCGATGTGGACAGCGTGCATTCGGATACTCATTTCAAGAGAGGTGAGAGATAGAATCTGCGGACTTTACAAGTGTTTTTAAGGCTAGTGTTCCACTAAGGCTGAGCGAAGACGAGCTGTGCCGCGATTCACCAATCACATGGATTGAAATCCATGCGGTGTGGATTTCAAGCCATGTCATTGGTCAATATGGACGGATAAGGATTTCAAGCCATGTGATTGGTCCAGACATGCAGACGTGGATTTCAATGGTGCCGACAGCTTGTATCCGCTCTGATCCACTCCGCCGCAGTGGAACTGCAATCTAAGAGATGGTTAGTCCAATGTGGCCCAAATTTGTTCACACGATAGCATTGTATTCGAAGTGTACCAAATTCGACAATTTTTTTTACAAGGTTTGTGTAATATTAAAAAAATTGCAACGAATGGCATGGCGATACTAAGTACACTGATTCAACTGGTTATTAGGAAGTGGCGCATAATAAATGGTGTTGTCTGTTCGTCAGGAGGTCGCCGCGCCGGCCGCGCACGCGCAGATCAAAGCTACACACAATTCGCCGTCATGGATGATGAGAATGTGTCTGCTTTACAACAGGTATGTATGTCAGACGTGATTTGAATTATATATATAAGGTGACTGACTGACTGACATAGTGATCTATCAACGCACAGCCCAAACCACTGGACGGATCGGGTGGAAATTTGGCATGCGGGTAGATGTTATGACTTAGGCATCCGCTAAGAAAGGATTTTGATCAATTCTACTCCCCAAGGGAATAACATAGGGGATGAAACTGTATTCCATGAGGACGAAGTCGCGGGCATAGCTAGTTTTATATAATACCAAGATATGCCACGCTGGACCACACAGCGACATCTAGCCCCAAACTAAGCCGAAGCTTGTGCTATGAGCACTAGACAACTGATAAACATAGACACGTTTTTTTTCAATAATAGATGCACTACTTTCCGACCGTGAGTAACACTTCAATTAGCTTAAAATTTGTGTCTGCCTTTTCTCTAATTGGTTAAAATATTTTGTTATTGGTTTTTCTAGGTGACGAAAGGTGGAGCATTGACTCTCGTCTCTCTATGGAAGTCTCAGTTCGACGATTCGGAGGAGACCACAGATAATGAATGGAAACAGGAACAGCTTCAGGTGAGTTAGTATTACTACGAATAGTCTGATTAAAATTTAACATCTATTTCTTGGTAGATTACTGGATTCCGAATCAGTGGTAAACCAGTAATGACTATTCGCAAGTGTTTTTTTTATATCAATCTTTAGCATACAAAAAAGTCGAAGATAAGCGGTTTTCATATTTTTTAAATAGAGCGCTACTCATTACGCGTCTACTACAAATGATATAGATTTCAGCCAATCACAAGTCGTAATCGAAAAATAGTGATGTGCCATACTATAGCGCTCGTAGGTCTCTCATCACCGCACATTTTATTTCGTCTCTTGTAAAGTTGGTAAAAATGTCTTACGCCGTGTTGTTACTTAAGGGACGATATGCAGCTGCATGGCCTTATTAATTTACCGAAGTTGAACAAGTACAGCGTTTAATTCGGGTCGCCTTTGTGGCTCGAACAAACACTCAACCATCCACCACGCATATATTAAAGTTTATAAATGTTTTGTCGTGCCAGTCCCCCGAGCATAGATGCGCGCGGGGGCAGAGCGCGGTGTCGAGCAGCTCGCACGCGCCGCGCACTCAACTGCCCGCCGCGCTGTCCGCGCACCACGCCGCCCCCGCCGCCGCGCCCGCCGCCCCCGCCGCGCCCGCCCCCGCGCCGCCGGCGGCTGCCCCGCCCGCCGCGCAGCCGCACCAGGTATGTACCAACTACATTTATATGTACTGAGTTTTAATAATATACCCTGTATAAGATGTATTAACGACCTGTATTACTTGTGCCAATACCCTCTATAACATATGCTAACAACCTGTATAACATGTGCCGACACCCTGTATAACATGTGCCGACACCCTGTATAACATGTGCCGACACCCTGTTATAACATGTGCCATCCCTCTGATAACATGTACCGACACCCTGTATAACATGTGCTGACACCCTGTATAACATGTACCGGCACCCTGTATAACAATGTGCCGACACCCTGTATAACATGTACCGACACCCTGTATAACATGTGCTGACACCCTGTATAACATGTGCCGACACCTTGAACATCATGTGCCGACACCCTGTATAACATGTGCCATCATTCTGAAGAGGTTCTTAGAGGGTCGGTCTTAGTCACCTCTTGATCACCAACAATACGGATAGCACGTCGCATTTATCATTTTGTTAACACTTGTATTATGCAGCATGTACAACACCCGTTTACTGCGAAATATTAGGCCGGGTTCCCATTACACCGGACCGGCAGATCTGACGGAAACCGGATACCGGACATAGCATTCACATTACACTGAATCCGACAAGAAAACCGGACAAGCACCTCAGTTGAATTTGAACCGGCCGGAACTGGTTCACATTACTCCGACCCGGTGATTTTGCCGGCATTTTGTAGTGACAAACGCTCGGTAAAAATGCCGGGCTCGGCGAAAAAACCTGACTCGGGATAATGTGAATAGCTTCATACAATTTGTACCGCCACTAGGCCTTTTGGCAATTTTACCGGACCGGGAGATTTTGACGGGACGTTGTTTTGTTGACAGGCGTGCGACAAGTCCCCCCCATCGGGCGGGCGCGCGCCCCCGCGACCGGTCGCGGCGGGTGCGCCGGGCCGGCCCGCGCGCTGCCTGCACATCCCCGGCATCGAGGCCTACCCGGCGCTGCAGCCCACGCTGCCCCGGTGCTGGACGCTGCCCGCCATCGGTCAGTACTCTTGCACATCACACGTCTTGTAGAGTCGACAGCAACTACATATTATACACTAACTGGTGAAAACGAAAAGTCAAGCTAAACTTCCACTACTTTAGTTAATGTACTTTAGTTAATAACGTTACCGATTTTTCAATTTTGATGGTTGGCGATCCTCCACTGTACGCTTTATGAGGAACTTCTTGCCTCTCGCATCGGTTTTGTGGAACCAACTTTCTACCACTGTCTTTCCGAACAGCTACGGCTTGGGACCTTACCTTCAAGAAACGCTGGCTGTATTATTTTGACACTCCTGTCTTCATGTTTATCTGCCGGTTAAAAGCACAACTACTAGTCTCGTCTTAGTAAATGTATGTAAGAGGGATTAGAATAGAATCTTCTACCTATCTTGAATAGTTGTAGGTACCTTGAGAACATATGGCGCATTGCTCACACAACAATAGAAAACATAGCTGTATCCATATCCGAATACAGGTAGTTAGCAAACTAATAAGGCTATTCTGAAAAAAATATGCATAATGCCTAATAAATCGTTCCACCAGATACCACCACATAGAAAGCAGGCCCAACTGTATTAGATTTTTCATTTTGAAATACCCTCATTGGTTTGTGGTAGTACCAATCTAAAGTGGTATACTTTCTAGGACTTTCGATTATCTTTTACATTTGCTGACACTTTATTACCTCCTCAGGCTCGCACGTCCGCGACCTGCGGGCGCCGCTGCTGCAGCAGGCCTCGTTCGACGGCCCGTGGGCGGGCGGCGGCGTCCGGTACCGCGTGGACGTGATGCGCGGCGTCGCCTCGCGCCACGCCGCCGACGGGCCCGCGCCGCCGCCGCGCGCGCTCAGTCTGCCGGTGAGTGACCGGTCACCCATCCATCACTCGATGGTTTAGCGGAAATATTCGTTTTTGTGGGGTTTGGATGGCTACTAGTTGCTGGTTCAGTGGTAATAATGTCGAAATGAATAAGGATCGAGGAGATTTATGAGGATTTAGGTAGGCGTAGTATCATTCTAACTTTAGATTTTAAATGGAGATGGCGGCGACTGGTACTGCGTAGACGTCTCCTCGCGACCGGTACCGCGTGAACGTCACTTCGCGCCATGTTGCCGCGCGCGCTCAGTCTGCCGGTGAGTGACTGGTCACCCATCCAACACTGGATGATTGATCGGAAATATACGCGTGTGTAGGTTTCGGATTGCTGCTAGTTGTTGGTTCAGTGGTTATAATGTCAAAATTAATGAGGATTGAGGAGATACAAGAGGATTAAGATGGGCGTAGTAGTAATGTTTAAAATGGACATGGTAGCGTCTGGAATCGCGTGCGCGGCGTCGCCTCGCGCGCTCATCCTGCCGGTGAGTCACCCATTCAACACTCGTTGATTCAGTGGAAATATACGTTTTTGTGGGTTTTGGGTACTAGTTGCTGGTTCAGTGGTAATAATGTCAAAATGAATGAGGATGGAGGAGATAAAAGAGATTGAGATGGGCGCAGTAGCAATGTATAGCTTTAAATTTAAAATGGAAATGGCGACGACCGGTACCGCTTGAACATGATGCGCCACGTCGCGCCATGCTTTAATATATAAGGCCTTGTATTTATAGTTCATTCGCGTTAAGAAAATAGTGACTCATCACCGACTGCCGGAATTTCTAGCGTTTTAATTGGCTAGGGGGTGTGGCTTGGCCGCTTTCTAGCGTTTTAATTGGCTAGGGGGTGTGGCTTGGCCGGCAGTCGGTGATGAGTCACTATTTTCTTAACGCGAATGAACTATAGAGACAAATTTATTATAAATACCATCTACTGAAACCCCCGATAATTACATTCTTCAAAGCGGTGTTAACTGCTGTAAATAACATTTTCATTTCTGTACAAATTAAAGCCATGCGAACGGTTAATTCTCCGTCTGTTTCAGAGCATGTCATCTTCGTCTAGCAGGTCCCCGCCGCGCGCGCCGCCCAAGCCCGTGGAAAACGAGGGCCCCACAGTGTCCTCTAGGTTGGAAATACGCGTTCGCCCCCCGGACTCTACGTCTCCCGGTCATTCAGGTGAGATATCCTCTTCTTCTTAATATCGAAAGCGAAAGCTGATTGATTTATGTAAGGGATATATTGGGATGTAAGATTGCTATTTATTTGTTCAATAATTAAACAAATTAGGTATATATAATAAATATTTTTATCTTGTTATTATTTATTATGTAGGTATGTCTGAATTTAATAAGTTCTTGACTAAGCGTAACTATTTGTTAATTGGGATGATGACTAAAAAATAATTTAATGTCCATCACATAGATTAATGAAAAATATTGGATACGTATTTTTTATTTTGCCTCTTGTTCAAAAACTTACGAAGATACATTGATTTTAAATGTCACATGACGTCACGTTAGAGTACAAAATATACTCTAACGTGACGTAGTTAGCCCCCACTCCGTAACTTTAATGCGCTATATCTAAGTATTTTCTTGTTATTTCGACAAAACAAAAAATACGGGTCTTATATTTTTTTATTATCTAAGAGACGGACTAATTATTTTCTTCATTTTCATACCTTGTCATCATCCGTATTCTAGGAAAATCTGTTATTGGCCTTATTATTGTGTAACACTATTTAATCGCGCGGTTGATTTTCTAACAAATAAATAAATAAGTAAGGGAGCGACCTATCACCTTCTCGCTCCAAGCCATCCTCACCTGCTCGTGGTGCATCCTGCCGAACAACAAACGAGGCTCTGGCAAACCGACTGATGGCGGTATAACCATCACGATAGAAGGCGTAGCTAAATATAATAGACCGATGACGGGCAGCAGCGTCATCGGAGCAAGAAGCTACGCCCTGCGATCGCCAACCCGCCTGCCCAGCGTGGCGATTATGGGTATATCCTCCAGATGTTTGCCCTAAGTGGCGAACAACTGAAGAGGCCTATGTCCAGCAGTGGACTGCAATAGGCTGATGATGATGATTGATTTATATCAAGGCCTCTGTATTAATCTTGTTAGAAACTTGTCTTTTTTTTACAAGTATCTGTAATCTGTAGTCACGAACCTTTGTGACCGCCCTAAATTTTAGTAACAGTTTGTAACTAACCCTTTGAGAGAGGTAGGGTATAGAGACGCCCGGAGAATTACCTCTACCTTAAAGTATACCACAGCTAAATGACCTCTGGATCGTGTTTCTTCATCAAACGGGCTGTACGCTTGTTGCCCTTAGTGATGTAAAAAAAATCGACTGCTTACCCCAACGCTTAGTGGAACGAACCGTAATAAATCGTGAAGTGTTGTGACGTGTTCCAGTCAAGATACACTCTGTGGTGAGCGGCGAGCCGGCGCGGCCTCACGACGACGCCTCCGTCTACTACGACGCCACCGAGCACCAGAGGGACAAGAGGTGAGGGTCTGACAGGACTGGGTGTTC
This sequence comes from Conogethes punctiferalis, assembly GCA_031163375.1. Classification (NCBI taxonomy): domain Eukaryota; kingdom Metazoa; phylum Arthropoda; class Insecta; order Lepidoptera; family Crambidae; genus Conogethes; species Conogethes punctiferalis. The sequence continues at coordinate 3,950,030 of CM062077.1, read as the reverse complement.
TGAGATAGATACTGAGGGGTCGTGCGGGATCGGCGGACAGCTGGAATCGTCATTATCCGCCATCTTAAGTAGTAGGTGATATTTCTTTTAATTATAGCAGCATTTTCTAACAAATCAACCAACTTCGATATGGTAACTAAGAAGTACACCAAGAGATAGATACCATTTATTTATTAGTCAATAAGTACATGCTTCTACATAATACCTACCTACGTACAGTATCATCGTACAAAATGCTTTATTCAACAGCAAACATTCGCATGTTTGGCAAACACGAATCGAACGTAAAAAAAATTGTTGGTGAGGGCAATATAAAAAAGTGCATGTCCAGTTTTCAAATACTTACTGTTCTTCATATAAATAGGTAATTTTTGGAGTGTGCGTATTATACGTCGTCGCAGGGTATAACAACCCTTATGTAGGAAAAGTTTCCATATCACTGCTTCTGGGTTTACTTGGTAAAATCCGAAACACTATGTTATTATATTTGGAAATATTTATCTCAGGTCGTCCACCCGCAGTGGCGAGAAGAGTCAAAGTCCCGCGGTGGAGAAGACTCGCCTCGACGCGATACCCGACAGAGACAGGTGACTCTCAATTTAGTAACCCAGTACTTAGTACTAGTAGTTTTGTGGATTATATTCGCCAACTATGCTATGTGTGTCTAGCGAGGCTAAGCACGAAGAATCCGAAAACTTGATTTGACGTTCATTCAAATTTTGCCATTACCGTACAACATAATGTGTAAAATGTAAATAGCGTTTATAAGTTCACGGAAACTTCGATTCTGTTGACAAAGAAGTTGATGAAGACACACAGTCATATATTTCTTCTTTGTAAAGGAAACGTATTATTAATTACGATCATACATTTGTTATATCGTCCTTTAGAAGCAGTACCCCAGTCAAGAAGGAAACCAGTGGATCCGGCGACGGTTCTCAAAGTTTAAAAGATGTAAGTGGCTTGAATTCCGTAAACCGTCTGCAGACATCAGTCTGGATCACCGCTGTTGACAGCCAACTAAGTTTCCTGCCATGGAATGCCTTGATGTGACCAACCCGAACAGACTCCGCACTGAGGTTGGCCGCTGCAAGGCAACTTGTTTAGATGGGGTTTATAAACCCTTTTGTAACCAGTGTGGAAGCGGTGCCGTTCCCCAAACTATGGCCCAGCTACCCCAGAGTCTTCAGGGCGTCTAGCATTCTCACTCGAAGACTTAGTGACCGTTGTCGATAAAGCGACCTGTGTTTAGGAGTTTTATTCTCACACTATTGATGGTTTGCTGTCGACTCGTATAAGAAGAAGGTATCATCTGCCTATCACAGTCCACTGCTGGACATAGGCCTCTCCAGTTATTGGCCACTTTGGGTAATTTGGCTTTGCTCATAATCGCCACGCTGGGCAGGCGGGTGGGCGAACGCAGGGCGTAGCTCCTCGCTCCGGTGACGCTGCTGCTCGTCATTGACCTGTGATATTTAGCTACGCCTTCGATCGTGATGGTTATATGGCCACCAATCGGCTGCCAGACCGCGTTGTCAGAACCGTTTGATATTCAGCAGGATGCACCACCGGCGGGGCCAGGGTTTTTAGTGGGTATTCTCTGCCTCTACCATCTTGAGGCAGGGTGCCACCCTTTCCATTTTGTAGAGTGGCGTGAGTCCCACGTACCCCGCCGGTATTGCCCCGAACGGCGGGGATGCCTAAAAGCATTTTCCCCGGCGGAAAAAAAAGGTGAGGGTGGCTTGGAGTGAAAAGATGTTGAAGAGGTTAAGATGTCAGGTCGCCCCGTGCCACTTATTAATAAATGTTTGTTTGTGTTGTATATGTACAGCGCTGGTGGTCGGGCACGACGCGGATCCCCGTGGCGATGGGCGAGGGCCGTTTGGCCAAGTGCCTGTCGTGGAGCGGCGACGGACCCCTCGCGCCCGCGCCTCCGCCTCCGCCGGACAACGCCGACCTCACTCCCGGTCAGTACTACGTCATCAATCATCACATAATCATTAGCAACATCACTATCATCGTTACGTTTATTATCATTACCATCATCACGTCACCATCGTCGCTTTCATAGTCACCATCCCGTGATCTTTATTACCATGATCAACGTCACCAATACCACAATTACAATAATTATCAACATCATAATCATCATCGATAACATAATCGCCGCCAGATAATGGATCATCATCATCGGCCTGCAAACCATCCAATGCTAGACATCTCCCCTACCATAAGTCCTATTCTAAATCCAGAAACCATACGGGCATGACGGCACCCAGTTTTATTTTTTCTTCTAATTGACTAAGATGGCAAGGCGACTTTGTCATCCTCACCGGACCGAATTGTTGGGGGAGCGAAAGGCTTTCACGAGATATGAGAGTGGTAAAGAATTATGCATTAATTGTTGTATGTATTGTCCATAGCGCTTCGGCGGCGGCGAGCTAACCCTAACGACAAGTACGCGTCAGACCCCGCCCGGGAGCTGAACCTGCGATTCGCGCGGCTCCGCCACCGCTGCCCGCAACACTCGCGCTCGCCACCTACCAGGTATGTCAAGTGATTTTTACAATGACATATAAATTTCTAATGAGTCATCGCTACACCAAGGAATGTACAGGACCATTTCTAGAGGCCCTAACTCCTATTAGGGCCTCTAGAAAATGTCTGTTTCTAATCGTGGGGGCAGTAGATGGACCTGGGGTCTCGGGTAGTTTCCAGGTGATCCCTAAACCATATTCATGGTTAACTATTTATTTATAAATGTATTTCATCATCATTATCAAGCTATCGCAGTCCATCCTTCTTGCATCCAAGGTTTATGCATTTAAAAATATTTTTTTCCTACCAAAATACATAATGTGATTTATCTAAGGCATTCGATTGTATTGATCTTCAAAGCATTGCTTACAAAACAACATAACTATGGTGTTTCGAGCAAATCGCATAGTTTGATTTAGCTACAACTGACCAGAAGAATAGAAAAGACTAACGGTACATAAAGTAAATTATACTTTTGGCTAGTTTTTAACGTGGGTGTACCTCAGGGTACAATGTTGGGACCTTTGTTCTTTTTAATTTACTCGAATGAATTTTCATTCTTTATTATATTTTTTCCTACGATGATAACCAAGGCGGTCTTTTCATTATCATCGGACTGCGATAGTTCCGCTCCTCGGCTCTCACCCCTAGAATCTTTACTTTAAATATTTGAGAGCTTTTTACACTACAATTTTTTTTTTCAATAAAGTTTGTGTTTTGCGGCAGGAGCGAGTCGCGCGGCGTGCCGTCGCTGCTGATGTCGTCGCCGCCGGTGTCGGGCGGCTCGTCGTCGGAGTCGCCGCCGCCCGCGCCCGCGCCGCCGCCGCACCAGCACCACCACAACGCCGCGCGCGCGCGCCGCTTCCGCCCGCTGTCCATCGCGCCATAGGTACGCACGCCTGCGCACGCGCACCGTACGCGACCACCAGTGTAGCGCCGCCGCCGCACCAGCACCACCACAACGCCGCGCGCGCGCGCCGCTTCCGCCCGCTGTCCATCGCGCCATAGGTACGCACGCCTGCGCACGCGCACCGTACGCGACCACCAGTGTAGCGCCGCCGCCGCACCAGCACCACCACAACGCCGCGCGCGCGCGCCGCTTCCGCCCGCTGTCCATCGCGCCATAGGTACGCACGCCTGCGCACGCGCACCGTACGCGACCACCAGTGTAGCCCGCCGCCGCACCAGCACAACCACAACGCCGCGCGCGCGCGCCGCTTCCGCCCGCTGTCCATCGCGCCATAGGTACGCACGCCTGCGCACGCGCACCGTACGCGACCACCAATGTACCACCACAACGCTGTGTAGAGGCCAGGGAACTGATGCGCGCCTGCCCAGTGTTAGGAATCAGGGGACTGCCGCGTGCCTGTACAATGGTAGGGGCCAGAGAACAGACGCGTTTCGTTCCATCTCGCTGTGATAACACCAAGGGGCTGACGCTTGTTACCGAAACTACTACTCTCCCGCTCTTTATCACGTCATACATAAGTACGTAGCCGAGGCCCGGTATGGCTGGTCCGTAATGTCGGGTCTACGGGACAGTCGCGTATAGTTCTATCGCGTCATAGATACGTGAGCTGACGTGTGTCACCGCCAATTTACTGTCCACCGTGCCGTAGGCGCCCACCAAGGGACGCATAGTGATCGCCTACGGCACCACGACTCCACCGCGCTGTAAGTACATCGCCAGGAGACTGACATTTGTCTATGGATTCTTGAATATACCCCACTCTACATCTGATACTTAGAAGATACTTGAAATGGGATACCATACTTCAAAACCAGACTGGTATTCCTTGTCTGGTACATTTTGTGAGGGTTAAAATTTTGTAAGTACAATTTATTTATTTGCCCCTCTTGTCCACAGGAGCTGACTGTCCATTATGACGTCACGTCAAAGGACCCCTTCTGACATAGAGTCCGATTGTTATATTGTATGTATCACTGCGCCTTATATATAATATATAATCGCGATATATAATGTATAATCTATATAAAATATGACTGGCCGGTACAGAGGTGGAATCTATAGGATTTTTTGTGTGTATATATATATATATGTATATATATATCCCGGGTTCTACGCGATCCTATAGTGATACACATGCGCGTATGGGATGGTTGTTATTTTCACCCCTTTACGCTTCTTTGTTGACTGGCTCGGTGGCTCAATTGGTAGTGACCTCTGCCTTCTGAGTCAAGGGTCGTGGGTTCGATCCCCATACATTACAAACATTTGTGTGCATGAACATGTCTGTTTGTATTGGTCTGGGTGTTTTCTATGTATAATGTGTATTTATTTACAAAAAAAATGTATCTAAGTCAGTTTATCAGTTGTCTAGTACCCATAGTACAAGCTTCAGCTTAGTTTGGGGCTAGATGGCGCTGTGTGACCCAGCGTGGCATGTCTTGGGTTATTTATTCTTACACCCTCGGGATATTTCTTAGCACAAAGTGCATTTGTTATATGGACCACTTGTAGCCGTAAAAGTGTTTCGTTTCTCCTAAAGAAGTCTCGTTGCGGTTTAGGGGAACATGTTACCTACCTTTATGGTAAATGTTACCGAGTTGTAATGGTACTGACTGAGCGATGCATGTATAAACAAAATCCCACTAATATTATAAACGCCAAAGTTTTGTAATGATAATAAACAAACCAAAATGAGAAAAAAGGTCCACACAGCGCCATCTAGTCCCAAACTAAGCCGAGCTTGAACTATGGGTACTAGACAACGGATAAACTTGCAATTGAAATACTCATGTTACCTCCGAGGTGAGAATATTACCAGTGTGGTAACTAATTAGTTATCCTACAGGCTATTTACAAAAAAATCCTACCGATTTTCTCCTCTTTACGGAATGTGTTTTGTGTTGTGATAAAACGTGAATTTTATATATTATACACAAAATATGTATAAAGAGCGATGATGAACAAAAATACAAACATATCCTGTCGTGTTTTATTGAGAAATGTCGAAGGTAGACCAGGGGCTAGCGTGTGAATTCTTTACGATAATTAGTACAAAATATTTATAAGAAAAGAAAACGCCATTTGACGCTATAAATAACTGTTTTAATTATCCAATTCTAATGAGGCTCCTTTTTTATTTGACAAAAAAAATATTTACTTTGTTTTTTTTTACACAATCTAAAAGTCAATTTCCAACTAATTCTAACGACGTTTATAAAATACTAAGGTCTGAGTACATAGTAAGAAATAGATAATGTTAAACATTTACATGCTAGCTCTGGGTCTAGCCATACAGCTAGGCAAAGATGATTTTTGAAATGTAAATACATATTATAATATGATGTATACTTAGCTTGAGCCAGCTTGTTCATAAATTAAGCATAGATATACATATATAGATCATATTTTATATAGATTAATATACGAAAACTGTTATACAATCAGAAATATTTGTTTTACGTCGAGGTTTTCAACAAAAGTAATTTTCTTTTCCGACAAGCCAATTTCGAGCCTTATAATTTTGAAGATACTTTACCTTACCCCAGTTTTACTTTAGCAAATAAAAATTTTTAATCGAATTTTTTATTAAATTTGTGATATTTTTTACTGACTTTGTACGTTTTTACAAATGTTTCTGATTGCACGTTGTTTTCATTAAAAAAAATGTGATTTAGACCTCAAAAATATTAAGTTAGGCTATTTTATACCTTATTTTGTTGTTAATAAGGATGCTAATAGCGCTATCGTGTGTTACTTCGACATAGTTTCAGCTAGAAGTGAGTTTGAGTTTTTGTCTTTAATACATTTTTGGCGACAATGCCGCATTTTGTACGTCTAGTTTGATTCCCGGTCGGATACATTTAAGAAAAAATAATTGTCTATGTACCTAACTCTCAATGTTCATAGTTTAATAAAAAAAACTTTATTAGAAGTATCAAAAAGTCAACTTCAACTTTGAGCTATGCTAAATTCATTTCTTAAACTACCAATCACTTCTAGCTAAAACGTAATCTTTGAATATTTAAGCTGTTTTTAAATATAAAAATGGCTAGATATACTGACATTTGAAATGTATTTAGATCTCTTACTAGGTAGGACTTGCCTTTCAGACCGATACGGCTTTTAAGATGGCGGTGTGGGCGGATGTGTTAAGGAAAGTGAAGTGACTGGACACGTTTTTTATAGATGTTACCGGCGTGTATAGAGGTAACAACTGCTAAGAGATTGATTTGGACAGTTGTCCGTTGCCCTAGCGACTTGGGCCGCTTTTTTGCTTTCCAGCAGGCGACGGGAGGCCATGCTGTGCCATTAAAAAATCCCGCAGGAAATATATTGATAAATTAATATCATACAACATCACATAACTTATATGCATACTTCAGCCACAATATCACAATATAATGGACAAATAGATGTCACTAAATTTTGAACTTTATTTCTTTGAAATCGAGTTCAAAACAAATTAAATATTACCAAGGGTCATACATGATAAAGGGTAATATTTAACATGTCTTTTGTAAGAATTATTTTCTCCCTCCTCGGTGAGGTGAGAAGGTACAAAGTTTGACAATGTATATAGTAACATTTCCGCTCACACTGTGACCGCGCCCTATCAAATATGGCGCCGCTGTTTAGGACATCATACAGGGATAGGATGGTACCGAAGAAAGGCTTATATGAATTTTCACTCATTATGGGGAACAGTGATGAATTATATTTCATTTAGGCTTGGTTCACTGACACTAAGTATTCACAAACAATACTTGTCTATGAAAAGTAACAACATTATGCAAAGTAAGCCATTTACAATGCCGACCGCCACTTAACCGTATTCTGTGAATAGGTTAGAAAACACTTGATCTAGTAGGCTGTATAAGGTCTAGTATATATGAATATATTATATACTATATGTATGTGATTATATTATATATTCACTGACCTGACCGATTATTTTTACTTATTGGTCGTGATGTCGTGATTCTCTTGGTAACCCTGTATTAGTAATGTTTTATCACTGTTCCACGTAACGCGTGAAATTTCATCACGAGACTCAATGACGCTCACTATAATGTTAATTTATTTATTCTTCCTTTGTAAGACATTTATATTTTTTAACTTAATACTACGGTGCGTGTTTATTTATCGTAGAAATGCTATTATTTCTATTTCATTTTGCATATATATATTTTTATTTTGTTATGACTAAGTCAGTCCAAGCGAGCATTTAAATAATATATTTTATACAGGGTGTTCGAAAAACTATATCCCGATTTTTGACAATGCAGATGACACTTGAACTTTTATGACAAATTTGTTTTTTTCTCTGTAAGATCGTATCAATCATTTAGAGTAAAATTAATTATGGTTAATTGTCTAGTGTCGTCTCTGTGTTGTAAGTAATCCACTGTTTAAAAACTCAGCTCAGCTGGTGTAGGGTTCAAGAATTTACCAATGATATAGTTCCACTAAAGTAGACTACAAATGAGTTATGTGATTTGAGCAATTTCATTGGTCAATTTATAACTACGCTCAACTCCGCAACTCAACCTTAGGGTCAAAAAATATAACTGCTATATCTTCCTTTTAAAAGCTCTTGTATCGTTTTAGTCAGACTACAAAACCTACTTTTTCTTTTGAAATGATTAACAGTAGTTTTAAAAAGTTTAGTAAAAATGTGGTTGGAAACCTATGTGAGGTCCCTATAATTTTAAGAACACGCTGTATGATTTATTAACTTGGTGGAAATACTAAAATAGGCATAACATATATATCTAGTGATACTGGTGTTAAGTTAACACCAATACAATTTCCACCAAGGAGTAAGCTTGGACAAATAAAATTTATGAATATGCAAAACAAATAACTTTATTAATTTTATTATAATTTCGGTGCTTCCAATTTTTTTTACATAAATAAATTTTAAGAAAACGTTAACGTAGTTTGTTACATTAAAATTCTGTCTAATTGTAATCTTTGCGATACTTTTCAATAGTACTTCTTAATTACCGAAGACGTATTCTGACGTCTCTCGGTCTATCTATTAATATTAAGAACCTTGTGTTGCAAAGATTTGAATTTCTATTTATTACCTATAAACATAATCTAGTTTCTTCATATAGTCCCATTCTAAAATGCCCATTTTCTTTAAATTATGTACCTATTCCTTATTTAAAGAAACTCTAAGTGACTCACTTTTGTCGTATAATTAATAAAAAGACCTGCCAAATGTATCCTCATATTTGTAATACACAAAATGTCACTTATTAATTAAGGCAAATATATGTTTTTACACGAAATAAAAAATAAATAACCAATGTCCTAGAAAAAGGAGAACGAAAGTAAAAGTTAAACTAATTTGGTGCTTTGACATATTCAAAAAATATTTTGATGTATTAACATCTCCATTATTCCGTGATCTTTGAGAATTTCCTTGAAGATAATTTAAATAACTTTTATTTCTTTCTTGTAATATAGAATTCCACGAGAGAAGCACGCAGAAGCATCATGGCCATCATGGCGGCGACAGCAGTGTACACTATTGTAAATAGTTTGCCTTTTAAATAATGTGTGGAAATAATTTTTATGAAGCTTTTCTAGGACAATGGATGACTTATATAAACTGTCAATCACCTTGATGCGTACACGGAACAATCTAAATGAGTAAATATTATGATTCCGACTGTACAAGAGAATTATGTATTTACCACACATGTTAATTTTTCGTTAGAAATATAGAATTTTTATTATTTTAAGTTCGTTTTTTTTTCTTTTTATGAGCTCGGAGATGGCTCTGATTGGATGCGAATGGATATGGGTCGTTTACACCTTTTCGCATATAATTGGCCTGTTCCATATGTGGCCCACAAGATGTTATGAAATATTTTTAAACAACTATTTATGTACCTAATATGGAACTTACTCAGTATATCTGACAAAGTCGTAGACCATTATATCTTAATTGTTGAGGGTACACACAGCACACACGTCGGGCGTGGCGAGACAGACATAAGGGTTCTGTATTATGCAAATGGCTGCGAAATCGTGATCAACGACCATGACAAGTCTTAAAGGCACCTGGTTATGTTATAAAATAGTTAACAATATAATGTAAGATATAAATAAATATGTAACTTGCTTTCGAACGCTGAAAATGTTGAGGGTCGAGATGTTATTCGAAATTAATCTTTAATTGTTCAAGGCGCACGGTACAAATTCTGTTGGTTCTCTTTTAAAATTTATAATGTCTGGCCGCACGTCTTTTGGCCTCCTTTTTCACAGACATCGCTCTGGCGTTGAGCCTTTTCGGCCAAAAAATGTGTTGCCACGTACTTAGCAGACATGTAGTTTTAAATACATAAGCTGTATGTATTTTGGATATGTATACTTAACATTTTGAAATGTTACTTTGGATGTAATAATAAAAAAGATATTTTTGAAAAAATGGCGTTGAGATAATGCAAGTTTGGGACTGCTGTAGAAAGAGCGAGTGACGCTTGTGATATTTCGATGTGTGCCTTATCTGGGGCACGATAGACTAGTGTTAGGTACCATATCTGGAAGACGTTTGCTATAGTGGTGAGAAATTATTATCATTATCAGTTTAAAAACCGTCACAATGTTGAATATACTTGGAATCCCTTTAATGGTACACGAGTGATATAACCAATGTCCCTTTTTGTTGCGCATCGAATGTCACAAGTGAACACGCACTATTATATGTACAATTTTGAGCTATTAATTGAATTATTAATTAATAATAATAAAACTTCGGCATTTCTTTAAAAATTTTGCATATTGATGTTTGCACACATAGGTTTGACTATTTCAGAGTGAATTATTTAAATAATGTAGTTCTCCTATATGAACAATTTACAAGTAAATGTGTTAAATAAGGTTTGTCCAAACTTGTTTATTTATTTGATCGTTGACTGCTTTATTCACTATTATGCTTTGAATCGAGTCAGAATAATGTTTTTTTTCATTTACTACTTTTACTGTATTATTGGGAATTCATGAGGGTTAATATAATTAAACATTAACCAGCTGTGAATTGAGTAAAACAATACAATAAATCAAGCTCTAACTTTTGTGTCTATTTGGAGTACTACAATATTCAAATAATGAAAATCTCTAAAACAAATGTATAAATAAAAAAAACTATTATATAAATACGTTTTGTAGGAGCCATAAAATTTCTAGTCCTTCGCAGCTTAGCGCATAGTAAATTGTATGTAATAATAATAAATAATAATTAATATTGTTTAATAATAATATAATATCTAGATTAAGTATTATTGATATTAATAATTGTAATGAGATTTTGAAAGGTCTGCAGTACTCGAATATATGTAAAAAAAATGGCGCTGGAATGGTTGATAATTATAGTATGGATATTGTCGCTTTAAGTTGATTCGACCAAATGCGAGTTCGGGGACTTGTAGGTCCAGATTTACGTAAGACCTCGCGTATTTATCAGACCTCTACTGAAAGTATCTCTTTCCTTCTCAAAAACATGCACAAAGCTTCAATCAGGCCAACGTGCCTGATAGATTTCCACGATATTAACAACTTTACACAGGGAAAACAGTTTGATTCAAGTACCTATGGAACCACAGACTACGTTGAATACTTTTGACAATGTCACAAGATGACGTTTAGACCCGTATTTAACTAAATGTTAAAAATGGTTTTGTTCAATATTTCATTACCCATGTGGTGTGGATAGCTCCTAACTATGTGCCGAACACAGTGCCGAATTACTGCAGTTGTCCAAGCTTTGTCTCACATAAATACCTAGCTAACTATGTATCGTGTCCAAATTATGCTTAGCAATGCACATATTTTACATATAAGCTTATTTATTTGTCACTTTGAACTAAGATCTCTAGTTTGGTCGAATCTAGCTTTGTTATTAGTAACGTTTCGTGGGCTGTCTTCGAGAAGCATAAGCTAACGTCACAATGGCATTTGTTGAGCGTTGACGAGATGCTAGTTGAAATATTAATGACATCTTTTTAGGTTTTTTAGAATTCTAATTGAGAATTTTTGGTGCTGAATTAATGTTTACAACATCTGTAGGAAATCATACTTGCAGTGTGGAAATAATTGTGCTATTTCGATATCAACATACTCCAGAAGCAAGCTGAAGATATTTTATGTAGGTAGTTGAGCAGAAAAACCTATACAATATGTGACTAGTTACTACTTAGGTTCTTTTCTGAATTACAAAGTACCTACAGGAAACATTAAGATTTGTCCCATATAAGTCACATTTATTATGATTCAAGGAATTGTGTCAACAAATGTCCATGGCTCTCGGCGACAGCGCACGACACATCGCCATATCTAGTCTACGAAATACTTCCGTCTAGGATCGACGAAAATGCGTTATTTTTGTCACAATAACGGTTAAAGATTATGTAAAAAAAAAGTTGTTAATATTATATGTATATGGATATACTAGCCCCTTTTGTAAAACTGCGGTGACTTTGCGTGAGCGGTGGACGGAGTGCTTATTCGATTCCTTGTTTAGTCTACAAATTACATTGTCATTTACATTATATCTACGTAGGTATTACGAAAGCATGTTAATACTGAACATTTTAAAGTATGGTCACATGTTCAACTGTGTTAAAATAAGCACGATCATTAAAAAATCGATATAGATTTTTGAACCATATTGCTCAAAGCATAAAGTTCAGAACTGTAATAAAATTTGGTGTTACTAAAAAAATATCTCCTTTAAAAATCCTGTAAAATGACCAAGCTTGACAGTTATAATGATCAAATGTGTTGTGATCCCAAAGTTAGCTTTACAGAGCGTTTAAAATGAAAATGGTAAACCTACTTACCATATCATTATAATGCATTTACAGTCAGATACAGTAGTAACTACCAACACTAATGGCTTTACTGATCAATACCAATTCTGTTCTGTATAAAGTACCAAGTTATATAACAACCGGTCCCCAGAATCAATATGATTTACTCAAGTAGATCTATCAATATTTATCTAGATATAAATTTTAAAAAATCTCAGTAGACGGCGATCGTCCACCGCGCGCGCACAGACGGACTAAGCGCTGTTATTATTTTTGAAGGTTGCACGCTCTTACGTTTTATTTTGCCATATTTTTTATATTTACCGAAATATGCACAATGAAATTTAAATAAAAGGTATTTGTCCTTGCATTATTGTCGTTTCATTGAATTTTTCTTCCCCTACAGATAAAATCGAGCAGGTAGTATTTAAAAGAGTAGTTTACAGTAAGTAGGAGGAGGGAGTAGGACCACACGAATATGGATATCAAGCTATTATTCATAAGAAATTACTAATTTCTTTTCTACTTCACAAAAAAATAAAAGAATCATTTTCTTTCTATACAATCATTTATTGCATATCCAACTCAGAGGTAACTTGTTACAAGCAACAACTAAATATACTTTTCAGTAACCCTCAATGCAAGAACATATCATAAATATCACTTCAGGGCATTTCCAATCAAATGAACCAAAATATCAACAAATGTCTGAAAATGTTACAAATATACCCTTCCAACACCCCTCTTTTACTGTATCATGGGGGGTCTGTGTATAAGTTATTTACAAATAAATGCTTTAGATTAAAACTAGGAGGCGTTTTGACTTCGCTAAGTTAACATTAGGTATCACTTATTAATAATAAAAAAATATATTGCTATACGAATTTTGCATTTATTGTGATGAGATTAAGTAGTTATGTAAACCTAAACCTTTAAGTTATGTAAACATAGCTGCACTTTTTAATTTGATTTCACAAAGACATTTCTCTAAAATTTAAAATATAATTAATTAAGCAATTAAGCAATAAATTTATATAATTAAAATGTATATCACAATTAATTTATTAAAAAGATATGAGACCTTATCACATACACTTGCCCATAGCCTGTGCCCATAGCATACCCAAAGTAACGTTAATATTAAGCACTTGTGTTGTGGCAAGGAGATCGGAGACCATACAAATAATACAACAGATAGGTACATTAATAAAATACAGATAAGATACATTGACAAGATAGCATAAACAGAAATACTATGGATGTTTGTCCTGCAGGGCTGTTCACAACGCCCCACTGGATTGGCTAAAAACACATACTATGTTAGATACTATTAGTTATTAAGTTTGTTATAGTGTTAAGCTTTGTAAGTATTTTCTCTTATGTGAACCAAATAAAGATTTTTCTATTTCTATTTCTATCTATATCATAGTCACGGTAACTGGACACTTTACCAGTAATATCCATACTTATTTATAAATGTCACCGGAAAATAGCAACAATCTTAAGTTGATCAATTTCCTAGGTAGTTGATTAACTTCCGGAAAATAATAAACGGCAGTTGAAATGTATTATTTAACGTATGTATTTTAATCATTTTACGGGGTCTTGCCGTAAAATCATCCGACGAAGGTGAGGTGAACGTTGATTGGACCAATGGCTCACGTGGCGTTATCCCGGCAACCAATCAGGGAACAGTGTATTAAGTTACGGGTAATAGTGCACCGTTAAATAGTACATTGAGCAACGATTGGCCCATTTGAGGACGATTTTACGTGTGTCAAAATCGTAAAGTATTAAATGACTGTCAGGCTACCGTAAATTGATCAACTTACTGAAATCCATTGCGTTAAATAAGTAGTGTGGAATTGGGCATTCTAGATCATTTGTCGTTCGTTTCAGCCAGCTGAAACTCACTCCACATGATCTAGAATGCCCAATTCCACATTATGAATGATCGAAGCTAATTTTGAGTGCTTCAGAAAATAGTGCAATAATCTAACTAACTTATTTGTTATCGTTTTTATACCGAACTAGCTTTTGCCCGCGACTTCGTCCGCGTGTTTAAATTTATACATACAAAAGTTTTTTCCCGCTAACTCCCGTTCCCGTGGGAATTTCTCAAAATACAGCCATAACTAAACTTTATATTTACTAAGGTACCTGAATGCCAAATTTCAAGCGTCTAACTTAAGCGGTTTAGATTTTTCATACAAAAGGATTTTCCCGCTAATTCCCGTTCCCGTGGGAATTTCGGGAATTCCTTTCTTAGTGCACCCCTACGGTACCTAAGCTACGTCCCTTCCAAATTTCAAGTGCCTACGTTTAGCCGTTTGGGCTGTGCGTTGATATGTCAGTCAGTCAGTTTCTCCTTTTATATATATATACTAGCTTTTGCCCGCGACTTCGTCCGCGTGTTTAAATTTATACATACAAAAGTTTTTTCCCGCTAACTCCCGTTCCCGTGGGAATTTCTCAAAATACAGCCATAACTAAACTTTATATTTACTAAGGTACCTGCATGCCAAATTTCAAGCGTCTAACTTAAGCGGTTTAGATTTTTCATACAAAAGGATTTTCCCGCTAATTCCCGTTCCCGTGGGAATTTCGGGAATTCCTTTCTTAGTGCACCCCTACGGTACCTAAGCTACGTCCCTTCCAAATTTCAAGTGCCTACGTTTAGCCGTTTGGGCTGTGCGTTGATATGTCAGTCAGTCAGTCAGTCAGTCAGTTTCTCCTTTTATATATATAGATAAATAGTTCCCACCAATATCAACTCGTTGGTTGCGTCATGCATGTGTAAGCGCGCCGGACATACGAGCAGTGCTGCTGACATTGCGACAAAAGTACCTATTGTTTGTGCCTCTTGCACTCGTTTCTGATGTTTTATAATATTCAATATTTTAACATACAATTTGTACAAAAATAGTCTATTGCTAAATGCATGCGAAATACGTAAGTATTTGATTTTTTACTCAAAGTGAGCGCCTCAATAAGTGTGAAACTTAGGTAATAAATTCGGTAGATCAGGATTCTTATTTTATGGGAACAGAAACAGGAAGTAACAACCTCATTAATATTAAAAAACCCAAGACATGCCACGCTGGACTACAGATCACCATCTAGCCCCAAACTAAACCAAAGATTGTATTATGGGTACTAAGTTTTTAAAAAATTATGTAAGATCCTTAGGGAGTCAAGCCCAAAACTCAAATCTCACTCAAAGATAAATCACTCAAATTTCAAACTATGTAACAAATTATAGTGCTAAATTGTACAGTGTAAGTAGTTTGAAAGTTAATTAATGAAGTACCTAACAATATCTACAAGTAGTTATTTCTATTCGATTTAACTTTATTCCTGAATAGTTTATAACATATAATTATATAATTGTTATAACTTTATCTAGCAAAATATATTTAATTAATCAATAATCTGATTGTATGGTTAAAAGGGTAATCTATATAAATGCAATCACAGCTAGCATTCCTACGTAAATAATTCAAGCGTACCTACTATCAATCATTTAATTTTTGGTTAAACTGGTTTTAGTAAGTTGTAATGTTGTTAAATGCCCACCAAAAAGTTGTATTAAATGCTGTTTATTATAAAATATAAATAATGTTTACTAAATATGTTTAATAATAGTGATTAAAATGAGATATGAATAGAAATGTCTATAATAGTTGTTTTAATAATAATAACAAAGTAATTTCTATAAATTAAATAAATGTGGAAAAATACCAAATTAATAAAAGTAGGTCAAATTAAATATGACGTGCTATGAATCCACGTGCAAGTTGTAAATCTGCATGGTAGCAATTTTCGCGCGCGGTGCAGTAGGGCTGATACAAATCTTTTGAACGAAGGCGGCGCGGACACAGATTGAAACTTGGTAACTTCGATTCGTGAGAGCTATAAATATATAACCTGTTACTATTTTTCTTCATTGCAGATGATTTCAATATGTCTATTTTTGGTCTCCGTATGTAAATAACATGGTATAGATCGTTTTCACGCGAAGATTTTAGTATCTAGTAGACGAAAAGATGTTATATTCTAAAAATATTTTGCTAATCAAATTATTACTAAATTTAAGTTTGTTTAAGCTCGGACTAAAAACGCTGAGCTCATAATGTAACTACATAGTTACCGCATAGTAACTATCCCATATTCCTTGCATGATCCATACTTTAACAACCCTATGAAATTTAGCGAATTCGACATTATTCGCGTTATAAAATGAGCGTCCCGGTGATTGTCGCCACATTACCGTGCTACTTAAGTGACTAGTGTGCTCAGTGTGCTCATCAGTGCTCCAGAATATCTGCTCTCCAGAATCCCTGCTCTCCAGAAACTCTGCTCTCCTGAATCCTTGCTCTCACCAAGGTAAAATGATGTAAGTTTTTTTATTAATTTTCTTTGTTTAATTTTTGTTGTAGGTAACTGTTTGCGTGACCACCAAGTTTTTCGTGTAGCAGATCATCATCCATCAGCCTACCTTTGGCTGGTGTGCAGTGGGTTGTGTGACTGTTAAGCATTATTTGTTAGATGTCTCATTGAAAAGTTGATGAGACTTTGAATACTATGTAGAAATTCTTTTATGTTCGCAGGTCTGACTCGGAGATTGAATCCGTGTTTGGAGAGGGTTCCGCTGCCCCCAGTTCTCGTAAATATACGAAAAAGGGGAAGACGCTAACCACATCAAGGTACGTACAGTGCATTCATATTCATTCGCCAACATCGTATTGACAAGCTCGATGGCGGTTTTGTTGCAGCCCTGCCTAAGGCAGCGAATTGTGGGTTCGATTCCCAACTGGGACAAACATTAATGTGATGAACATTTTGCGTTTGTTACATGCCTGCTGATTTAGAATTCTTTAACACAAGTACCTACTTAAGTAACTTAACAATAATAAATGTATGATATTTTTTCCTATTTATTTTTAGATTATAAGTAATGATCCTTGGTGCTACAACTGATGACAGCTGACATTTAATGCTCATAATAATTTAATTTACAGATCCGACTCCGATTGTGAAGTTGCGCTGCCGCTACCGAAAAAGAAACGTGCTTCTAAATCGCCGTAAGTGAATGTTACAATGATTATCAGTATGAGTGTACTTATAATGTGTATGTGACCGTACCTATAATGTTGATTGTAATCTGAAAAATCAGTAAGAGGTTCGTCTGATGATATGTGTGAGTGAGTGTGTGCACGTTGATTGAACTCTAAAATCATGGTACAGTAGAACGCCGATTATCCGAACGCCGATTAACCGAATCGCCAATTATCCGAATCGGACCTAAGCTTAATATAAAAAATTAAAACCAAGTAATTTTTGTTTTGTATTGTTGTAACAAGTCGAAACACGCTCGAGTCCAGATATTTTACACTTTGTATTTTTGATAAGGTCTGCAATGCAAAAGATGGGGTTGCAACTTTATCTGATCGAGATGTTCAAGTGAGCGTTATTGTAGAACTGTGTTTGTTAAACAGTTCGTTTTTTATTACCAGTCTATGTCCGATTATCCGAATTTTCGATTATCCGAATCGACCTCGGTCCCAATTAATTCGGATAATCGGCGTTCTACTGTATGTGGTTAGTTCAGTAAGATGCGTGTGAATGTACCTACTCTTATTTTAATTGATTAATATTTTGTCTTTAGAAGCTCTATTTTACTAATGAAGATGAATGATATCAATAGGCTACAACACTTTATCATAGCGCATTGACAGTAAAAAATAATATTGTTATGTTTCAGAGCTCCGTCAAAGAGATCGAAAGATCTGTTCGGACTGGTGTCCGACGAGGACGAGGCACTAGCGGTAGAGAACTCCCAACGCCGGGGTTCCGCAGCTCACCCGTCGCTGGACAGCAGCCTAACGACAAAGGTGGCCAACGGGTCAGTGCGGCGCTCCGCCCCGCTCACCGGCGCCTACTACGTGGAGGTGCGTGCCTACACCACCAGCGACGCACTCAAGGCGTCGCCCGTCGACCGCTACAAGAAGGCGCTGCTCACCGCTAAGGTACAGCTGGACACCGGCACTTCAGAGTGGGGACATCTTCAAAAGTTTACGAAGAGTGTGCAAAAACTATTTCAAGATAGAGAGCCAATATTCTATAGTAATAGAGTTAATTTTAAATAATTTTAAACGTTTGAATACATTTATTATAATACAAGTATATTAGGTCATTTTAAATATTAATTAATAATTACGTTATTGTTACTAGTGCGGTCTGCCAGTTCTCTTCGCTGGAACTTGGCTGACACGCTCTCGCGTGTCTTGATTTAACACCATGCCTTTCTGTACCGCTTGTTCGGCACGCGTTGATAATACGCATTGGGTAGGGCATTTGCGTAGTAACGCGCACAAGAACAAATGTACAGCTCCGGTAGAGGACGGAGTGGTCACCATCTCCTCTGCGTTCAGAGGTCGTATCGCTTCGTATAGGATACTAGCAAATGAGGGAAATGAGTTGACTTTACTCGAGGTATTCTTAAACAGTATACGTACTAAATTGCTTGGTCTTATAGAAAAATCATTAAAGCAATACATTAGCATAAAAATGAATCTAGAGTATTTTGGCAATTTTATATTGCTAAAAAGCGATACACAAGATGTAAAATCATTTGCGACTAAAAATATGATTATACATCGTAACTTTGATTACGACCAGATATTTGACAACATCGTTAGTATATTATGTAAAAAAGTGGAAGAGTTTCAGGATCGTGATAGCGGTTGGGGATTTTTAAGTAACATACATATTGAAGTTAATATTAACAAGTTTGATCCGTTAAGTGGGGCAGGTTCAACGTATGTGGACTTACCGCTTTATTTAAAAAGGAAAAAAGCATGTATTAACGTTAAAAACGACGACAACTTTTGTTTTTTGTGGAGCGTTGTCGCAGCCCTTTACCCAGCAAAACGCAATAGTGTTCGTACAGCTTCGTATCCTCATTTTCGAGAAGTGTTAAATATTAAAGATTTAAACTTTCCTGTCACTTTGAAAGATATTAAAACATTTGAAAATAATAATAAATTTCTGAGCATTAACGTATACTCCGTAAAGAATAAGCGCATTGTGGGACCCATTTATAGATCAGAATTCAAAAGAAAAACTAGGATTAATTTATTGTTATTGGAAAATGGTAACAAATCTCACTACGTGTTAATAAAAAATTTATCACGTCTTGTGCGAGCTCAAATAACAAAGCATCTTAATAAGATTTATTTTTGTGATGATTGTTTACTTTTCTTTTCGTCAGAACAAAAACTTGATAATCACGTTTGTAGTGGTGTGACCACTGTTCTGCCAGAAAAAGGCAGCTATCTTCATTTTAAAAATTTTAATCGTAAACAAGACATACCGTTTGTGGTGTATGCTGATTTTGAAACTCTTCTTAAACCAATAGCTACTTGCGAACCGAGCCCCTCTTGTAGTTTTACTGTAAATCAGAAACAACACATTCCAGCCGCTTTTGCTTACAACATAGTGTGCTCGTTTGACAGCAATCTTAATCGTTTTGTTTCGTACCGCGGACGCGACTGTGTTCAGAAATTTCTTGAAAGCCTTTACAAAGATATAGAACACATTTATGACATTTTGGGTATTGAGGTGCGAATGATATTTGATGATAACGATGCTGAATCTCATGCAAAAGCTGAAGTGTGTCACATTTGCAATAATATACTTCTGTTCGATAAAGTAAGGGACCACTGTCACTTGACAGGCCGCTACCGAGGCGCTGCTCACCAATACTGTAATTTACAGTACAGCCTACCCAAATTGGTTCCTGTCTTTTTTCATAATCTGGCTGGCTATGATTGTCATCTGTTCATTAAAGAGTTGGCTGAAAGTTCGGGTCCCATAAAAGTAATACCGAAGAACAAAGAGAATTACATTTCTTTTACAAAATTTTTAAAAATGTCGGATGGTAAATTTGTCCAAATAAGATTCGTAGATTCTTTTAAGTTTTTAGGGACAAGCTTAGAAAAATTGGGAAACGGTCTACACAAAACAGATTTCGCGCACTTAAAACAATGTTTTACTGATGAAAGCCAATTTGAATTATTAACCCGTAAGGGCGTGTATCCTTATGATCACATGAAATCTTGGAGATCGTATTCTGAGAAACGTCTGCCTTCTAAGGAAAGTTTTTATAATACTTTGATCGATGAAGGGATAAGCGATGAAGATTACATGCATGCGAAATTGGTCTGGAAAACCTTTAACATTTCTAATTTGGGAGAATATACTGATCTTTATCTTAAAACCGATGTTTATTTGCTGACAGATATATTTGAAAATTTTAGAGCTGTTTGTAAAAAAAATTATCATTTAGATCCGGCTTTTTACTTAACTGCTCCGAGTTTATCATTTGACGCAATGTTATTAAAAACGGGCGTAGAGTTAGAGCTACTGTCCGACTTAGAAATTATACGCCTCGTGCAGAAAGGTGTGCGGGGCGGAATTTGTCTTTGTTCTACCAGACTAGCTAGGGCGAACAACTTTTACATGGAAAACTATGATGGAACTAAACCGGATACTTTTCTCATATATATTGACTGTAATAATCTATATGGTTACAGCATGTGCCAGTCATTGCCAGTAGCCAATTTTAAATTTCTGGAACAAGACGATATTGATAGACTAGATATTATGGACATTTCAGACGATGCAGAATACGGATTTATACTTGAAGTTGATTTGTTTTACCCCGAAGAGTTGCATTGTACTCATAACGACTATCCATTTTGCGCGGAGAAGTTTATACCTCCAGGAGGTAAAACTTCCAAATTAGTGCCAAATTTATACTCGAAATACAATTATGTAATCCACTACGTTCATTTGAAAACTTGTTTAAATCATGGTCTTATTTTGAAAAAAATACATCGAGTAGTTAGATTTAAGCAAAGTAAATTTTTAGCGGAATATATTAATCTTAATACCGAATTGAGAAAGAAAGCAGTAACACCTTTTCAACAGGACTTATTTAAACTCATGAATAATTCTGTCTTTGGGAAAACTTTAGAAGATACTGAGCGTAGAGTAAACATCAAATTAGTGAATCAATGGCAAGACGATACCAATCGAACCAATCGATCTATCTCTGCGGCAAAGTTAATTTCACGACCAAATTTTCACAGTGCTACCATTTTTACTGAAAATTTAGTAGCCGTTCAAATGAAACCGGAAAGAATTATTCTAGACAAACCCATTTACGTAGGCTTTGCCGTTTTAGAGCTTTCTAAAAGTCATATGTACCAGTTTCATTACTCTGTAATAAAGCCTCACTACGGACACAGAGTGCAGTTATGTTATACGGACACTGACAGTTTTATTTATGAAATACAGACAAAAGATGTATACAGGGATATAAAACAATATTTCTTGCGTTATTTCGACACAAGTAATTACTCTTCGCAAAACCAGCACGGTCTTCCGATTATAAACAAGAAGGTACCGGGTCTGTTCAAAGACGAACTTGGCGGACGTATTATGACTGAATTTGTAGGGCTAAGATCAAAATTGTACTGCATCAAAACTGAATCTGATGTTATCAAAAAGGCAAAAGGTATTAAAAAGAATGTTATCAAACATTTGAAGGTATCCGATTATGGTGATGTATTACTTAATGATAAATTAGTGCGCCGAAAAAATATTCTATTTAAATGTATTAAACATAATATTTTTACCCAGACAGTTAATAAAATTGCTTTGTCAAATGCTGATGACAAACGTTTTATAATGCATGATAAAATTTCCACTAAGGCATGGGGTCATAGTTCCTTATTGTAATAAGTGCTTTACCTTATGCTGTAATAAATATTATTGTTACTGTAACTGTAAATTGTACTTAGTTAGTTTTATGTTATAAGATATAAATAAATATATATCATATTTAACACAAAACTTATGGTTTTATTTAAAACACATAAAAATTATTATAACACATAACCTAATTTTCATCATCATCATCATCATCGTCAGCCTATCGCAGTCCACTGGACATAGACCTCTCCAGTTGCTCGCCACCTAGGACAAACATCAGGAGGATATACCCATAATCGCCATGCTGGGCAGGCGGGTTGGCGATCGCAGGGCGTAGCTTCTCGCTCCGGTGACGCTGCTGCCCGTCATCGGTCTGTGGTATCTAAGCCTTCAATTGTGATGGTTATACCGCCACCAGTCGGTTGCCAGCGCCTCGTTTGTTATTCGGCAGGATGCACCACGGGCAGGTGAGGTTGGCTTGGAGTGGAAAGATGATAGACCGCTCCCTTACATCCCATCAACCTAATTTTACGCAATAATAAAATTTGCGCTGATACAAAGCATTCGTTCTTTTTGCAGATTCATCGATTTTGCAATAAAGTAGGTCATCCCCGCCACTAATCATATTCAACATTGGCACTAGAGCTCATTCGTTTCATATTTTTCAACACGTTCGGACAAGCGTCAGATTAAATTACAATGTAAGTATACAATATTTCTAAGAATTTGTCATTGGTATATTATTGTATTTTAATACAAGCACTAACAACTGTTTTACTTTTCAGATCATGGACAGCTCGAGTGATACTAACATCATGCTGTCTCAGTATACATATGATCCCTGGGAGGGGCTAACGCAAGCCTGTCAAGAAGGTATGGATAGACCTGAGATGTCCGAGCCTCACACCTCGCGGGAAAAGAAGGTTCGGCGGAGGGGCGAGGCAAAGAAGAAACGACCTAGTACAGCAAAGTCCTATGTTATCAGCAGGGAGCGCTTCAGAGGCATTCGGTTGATACAGATACGAGTGTGTGACCTGACCAGCGAGCCATCCCGTTTGATGGCGCAGGACCTGGACTATAGTGACAGTGAGGACAATGTGGTGCTAAAAGCGCAATACATAGTGACTGAACAAATTGACGAAATTATGGATATGACTGATACAGTGATAAGAAAAATATCAAAAAAGTTGTGTAATGATTGTCTTTAATTTTAGGTATATGTAATGTAATTTTAGGTATTTGTAGAGTGTATATTGTAATTAAAGAATAAAAGTATATGAATAAAAAAGGTTTATTATTTTATCACCTTTTAAGTAAGTATACATAGGTACGAATTAATTCTTACTTTAGGGTTCTTAAATTAAAGACAGTAATTCATTTTTACATAGTTTATTAAAAAATTATAGAGTCACTTTATTTTCAACACACCATTTCTTTATACATACTACATTTTTTAATGCACAAATATTTTTATGATAACAACAATTATATAACGTTGTGTTATTTGAACAATAAATATTACAAAGCATATTTAGGTTAGGAGCACTTAAATTACTTATATCTAAATTACAATTTTCTTTACCAAATATATCTTGCACCCACTTAACTTTTTCTTCTCCTTTTACTATAATCTTTTTGTCGATTAAATATGGTTTTATAATTCTTCTAAATTCTCTGTAGTCTATATACCCTTCACTCCACCTATAGCCCCTGTTCTTTTCTATCCACCACACATGTTTACGTTCTTTCTCAGTTAGTGAAATATAAGGATATGGAGGCTTTATTAAAAACGTTTGAGTATATTCTAAACTAGCTATAGCAAACTCTTTTACAATAAACTCATTTAACTTGTTTTTAAATCCTTGTAAATCTACAACTATCGTATTGGTATTCATGATATTTTTCTTACAATGTTACTTAGAGGTTTATACTCGAATACACAATCGTTTAAAATCAAACAATATGCAGCCGTCTGGTCTGGTATTTCGGTGTCTGTTTCAAACTCAACTCTCACGTCGATAGAACCTTTCAATGATTCCTGCTGACGAGAACAGTCTATTACGAACAAAGGTGCGATTTTTTGGAATTCTTTAACACCCATCACAGGTTCAGGTCGGCGTCCGTGATAAGACTGTTGAAATCTAGCGTATTGCTCGTATAATAAATCAAATTTATGATCCGAAAAGTTTATATTCAATCCTTCATATGGATAATACGATGAATTTAAAAACACTTTTACATCCCGTATATCACAATGATCAAACTCAGCCATTGATGCACCAGCTTGTTGTTTTCTATTGGTCTGCAAAGCGATCACTACAAATCGTGGCTTCTCTATTTGCGATGAAGTTTTAATCGACCAGGTATGTTTGCGAGTTTTTGGCAGTAATGGATATTCGTACAAGTCCCAATTCCTAAAGGCTACTGTAATAGCTCGATCTTTTTCTAAATATTTTAGTAAATTTATTCTTTCACGATCAGACACTTTAACATGAGGAACACGCCAAACGATTTTATGGATTACTATATCCTCCATGACTTCTCCAGCCTTTAGTTGTACTGCGTTGAGGTTTGTATTACTTCTCAATAGTACTAATTCATGTTTACAGTTTATTAATATTTTTTCATAGTCCTCAGCAAATCCTAATATTTGATTAAGTGGTACCGAAGCGGAGAATACACCATTACGCAATTCATTTGTGCCTGTGGTCGACCAGCCCCAAGCATGAGCGCGTTTTGATTCGCTTTCATTTAACGATAAATAAGATTTTATTGTTGTGGTAATACCTGCATTCTTAATTTTATCAATCTCTATTCCATTTAATTCATATCGAATGTCTTGAAATAAAAACATTAATGGATTATTCACAAAATGCACACCCGATACTTTTTGCTTAGTAGTGCTATCAAAGATGTTGACTTTGCCCTCGATGTACAAAGTGCTGAGTGCAGGCAACACGTACAAGTCTTGCTGATTAATAGGGATTCGTATTTCATCATTCTTGTTGAAACTTGTCACGTATGGTTTATACGAGTGATATTCGAAACTTTCGATACTGTTATCATAAGATGTGTTTTGTGATATATTTAGCATGTTTATTTT
The DNA here is from genome assembly GCA_031163375.1 of Conogethes punctiferalis. Classification (NCBI taxonomy): domain Eukaryota; kingdom Metazoa; phylum Arthropoda; class Insecta; order Lepidoptera; family Crambidae; genus Conogethes; species Conogethes punctiferalis. Next base: position 3,924,817 of record CM062077.1, on the reverse strand, counting down.
AACAAACCGATTAATTTTAAAAAATCCTTATTGCTTTTGGTTAACTTTTTTGTAAGATTTTTTTTCGACTTAGCAGTTGTTGTACTATGAGATGTTCTTTTAGAACTGATTCGAACACAAGATGTGGATGGGTTTTTATTGAAATTTATCATTTTTTTCTAAAGTGTAAGTACAATTGAACTTCTTCACCCCGTAAATTGATTTGCTTATTATCAGCGTCTAACAACCTTATATTGATTGCACTAATTGTGTTTTGGTTTACTGGAAAATATATGAGGTTTTTAGGAATTTCAACAATTCGATATCCAGGAGGTACGTTGGGCACAAATTCATAAATAATATGACTTGGTCTGCCGTTCACAAATGATCCGCTTACCACATCACATTCGATGCGCACAATGGGTGTTGATAAAATACTCACGGGATAATGAGATTCGCTACTTATATTGGCTTTTATCGTCTCACTTCCGAAACCTAAAATTTTACCAAGCGAGCAATCTTTACCGAAGTGAACATCTTTAGAGCAACATATGTTCGTTTTTAGTGTATTATTATTACATGTTAATAACAGCACTGAATCTTTAATGTTATTTTTTAAGTAATCACAAATATCTTTAAGTTCATATGAACCTTCAGGGATTTCAACCATTTCATCTTTCCCATAATAAAACTTATTATTTCTTTCATCTATATTAGGAATAGAATTAAATGTTGAAAAACACAGGAGACCACACTCATACTCGCCACATAGCTCTATCGTTGGCGAATAGTTTGTAGTTAAAGACGCTCCAACTCCAGTTATCGACACAGTGAAAGACATTTTTGTACTGATAACTATTTTTATTTCTATGTTTATTTAAATGATTTTATTTTTCCAATAGTTGTGTAAAAATTGCAAACAAAGATGACCACAATTCACAGTACCAAATGTTTGATGTTGTACATAGTTGTAACGTATTACACATTTTTTCAAATATGTCATTAATTCTAACGGTGGTTTTAAATTACCAAAACTATTGAAATATTCGCAACTGGCATTCTGTTTGATGTAAGCTACCCAATGAGTTCCAGGATTATCTGAACTGTCTAAATTCAAAATTGCGCATTCTACCGGCTTGGGTCGAGATGGTAACGTATCTCTCATGAAAACACCCCGGAAAAATGGTATATCTTTAGCGTGTTTCAATATGTCTAAATTAGTTAGGGCACGATTAGGTAGCTTCTTCTTTAGTTTTTTGATGGATTCAAATATAAACCAGCTCCTTTTTTGTATGGTTTAATGAATAATCCTTTTCCGAGAGCAATTGATTCCATCATTTTATTATGTCGTTCTGACTCTTGCAAACTTTTTTGAGCAGCTTTAGAATCATTTACAGCCTTTGCTATACCAGCTGCCCCTCCAGCAAGTGAACCTAAAGCTGACAGTCCTGCAAATATCGGGATGAGAGGTAGCAGGCCGCCACATTTTGGGATTGGAATGCAGCGCGGCATGTGTATCCCCTTTTTCTTAGTAAACGCCTTCTTTGCAGCTGCATATGCGTACTTGATTATTGTGCGGTTGTCCTTGGATTTAAGTTTCTTTAATTGAGAATGAATTTTTTTTACTTTTGACATGAATGACTTTGCACCAGCACCAGCTTTGAGTTTTGCTTTCATAGCATTTTTCACAATCCAAGCAGCCATCTTTTCTCGTCTTCCAGAATCTTTAGCTTTTAGCCTGTTTTTAGCCATGATTAAAAGTTGTTTATCTGCTCTTTGACGTACGCTCAAATCAGTGTTATTGTAGGCAATATCGTGATGCATACAAGCTTCGTCTAATTTATTAATACCTCGATCACCTCTATTTAACCGTTCTTGAAGCTTTGTTCCAGGTCCACAAAATTGGTAACCAGGTAAGTGTAACTCAAACGGTATCTTATTTATTAAATTATTGACAATACCACTTCCTTCTTTCATTTGTACAGACAAAGTGAGTGTTTTTGATTATAGGAGGATATTTATATTAAGTTATCAATTCACTCTTGTTGACCCAACTGTTATTTTCATCACTCAGACCTAACCATTTGACAAACAATCTGTTCCCCCTTCGTTTCAAAACTTTTTCTATCAGATAAAGGTCAGGAAATTGTGTGTGTTGTAGTTCGTATTCATAGAAAGATCCTAAAATTCGTTGTTTTTGTTTGTCTTCTAGCACGTAAGTCACTGGATACGTATGATTTACTTTGATGATACAAAATATTTCTGTCGACCAATTAGGTGTGTATCCTTTATAAAAGTCACCTTTGTACTTACTAATACGAACATGATCGCCAACATGAAACTTTTGTTTGATGCTTGGCCCTTGTCTATGTGTTTTGATAATATTTAACTTAACCACCATCTGGTTATTTTTATCCACATCAATAGGCTTATATTTTGTTATTCGATGAACTGTGTTATTGTACTTTTGAACTACTTGATCCCAATTTCCTTTAATCCACTGATATCGTCCACAAAGACTAAATAGTTTGTAAAGATGGTTTTTCAATGTTCTTATTGCTCTTTCTACTATCGAAGCTTTTTTCACTGAATACGTAGAATAGTGATTTACATTAAATTTGTTCATCAATTGTTTAAAAGAATCATTGTAAAACTCTTTTCCCAAATCAGTTTGCAAATTCTTAGGTCTTCTTGATGAATCATAAAATATTACTTGCATTGCACTGGTTACGCAATTTTTGGATTTCGATTTTAATGGATGAGTCCAAACGTATTTTGATAAAGCATCAATGACAACCAAAATGTATTTATATCCTTTATTATAACTGGAAAACTTTTGCATATCTATTAGATCAGCTTGCCATAAATCATCTAATCCCTTTAGGATAGTGCATCGACGAGGAAAGTTCCTTCTAGCTGCTTTGTGAAGTTCGTCTACTATGTTTTGTTTACTCATGATTGTTTGACTTTTTTATTTGTATCAAACGATCTACTTCAGACTTTATATAATACGACTTATGTAACAATTCTGAAGTGGATTTTTCAAAATTTTTGAGATAGACTTGTACTCGATCGTTCAATTTCTGCATTTCATCTCTTAGAATTTTGAGTTCCTTGTCTAAATATTCCTTATTTACTGCTTCATCGTCTGTTTTTGGAGATATGAGACCTTTCAATCTTGATGATTGGAAATCATAAACACCTGAATCTGATTTTACTAGTATGCCTTTCTCAGTATATTCTGATAACCGTAGGCGTTTGTGAACGTGATGACCAAATTTGTCTACATTCATTGTTTACGTCTTGCTCTCTGTATTTCAACTGCAGAGATTTTTAAATGTCTTTACTTTATATTTTTATATTTTATAATGCCGGCTTCATACAACTCTTCAATTATTGCAATAATCTCATTATCTAATCCGGTGTTTCCTGCATCTCGAGATGCAATCAATATTTGTAATCGTTCGACCAACTCATTTGGATCATCCCAATAAATATAATCAGTATTTTTCTTAACTTCTTTAAAGATGTCTATACCCTTTCCCTTAGTCAGGCTTTCTATGCTGCTTGTAACATTTTTTGAGAATTTGAACATGGGTCGTATTACGTTCGTATACTTAAAGCCTTTATTACTATTTATTGGCTTGGATGGATCATAATTGCGTCTATGCGCACTGGTATCCAATAATAATAACTTATAATTTTGTAAATCCTCTTCAGTGATTATATCTAAATTAGGCGTTCGATTATACAGTAATTCCTTCAGACCTGGAGTTTTCTTCATTCTTCGGGTTCCGATTTTAAGAGTACTTGAATCATCATAAACTCGAACATTTCCGAGCATTAGTTTTCCTCGCTCATTCCTAACGCCATAGGGAATATCTTGCATTGCTTCAGATGATGTAGACCATGAAGATTGATTTTTTATGCTTGGCGAAGACCGGAATGACTTGAAAGATTCCTTGCTGACATTCAGATCTTCATGAGGAGAAAAAGTGAGGGTTTTATGTATATCATTATCCCAATCATCTTCCGAAGTAGGTTCTTTATCATAAACATCTTCATATGAAGAATCAGACAAGTTATTGCTGTTGATTTTATTTTTTTTCGGTACTGGTATAGACTCAATATCTTCAGCCACATTTTCATAATGGTCTTTTTTTGCTAGTTGATTAAGGGGGCTGATTATAGGTTTGAATATTGTTTCCAAAGCCATATTACTAGAATTATTCATATCTTTTAACATCCGGACCTTCCTTTTTACAGCCTGCGCAGATTTAACGATTTGTTCTTTTAATTTTTTTTCCATATTTGATATAGATTCCACTCTGGTCAATATCACAACTGAAAGTGATCGTTAATGATCGTTCAATACTATATATGTATCAAATGCCATTCTGTAACATCCGTTGTTTCGTTCACAGTCTTTATTTATTACGACATATCCGTACGGTTTATGCCAAACCCGTGCACACATGTCTCTGAACTGAGACCATGACATGTCTGATCCAACATGCTCATTATAAACATGTCTTAAATTTACGTCATCTTGCTTGAATAATATTAATAAGTTAGCATTATCCCTCACAAGTTGTTTCGGTACTTTAGTGTAAGTCTGGTTAATATAAAAACAATCAATGTTTTTATGACGTCCCATAGCAAAGTAATCTCTAATATTGTTTTGGTTTTCACATGCTACATCGTCAAAAACAAAAATTGAGTTAGGTAGAGCTTCATGAGGGCTTATAATCTCATTATTATGATTATATTTGTTATAGGAAGTCCCCGCAACCACATTCATTACTTTTTCTAAAAACATATATTTGGGCTGATACAAAGATTTGGAATACACATAGAGGTTTTGAAAGCGCGGACCATCCTGGTGTAATAATAAACTAATCACTAAGTTGGTCTTGCCACAATTAGATGGCCCGCAAACGAGACATCTAAAAGAATTAGGCAAAAAACTTCCATGACGCTTTTGCTCAGATGATGACACAGGACAGATGCATTCCAGGTTTAACGATGTTTTTTGTTTAAGAAATTTCATCGTTTCGCGTTTTTAACTGTCACGTTCAGATGGTTACAACAAAATGGTTATTATATTTGTATGTCAATACATTTAAATGAATTTATCATCTTCAAACAGAACGTTAGTGCACGACGTCAAAAATTAATTTGTGTGTTGTCGCATGCGGTACTGGTGAGTAGTATGGCATTGGGTCTTTCTATATCATGTGGAGTGAGTTTCAGCTGGCTGAAACGAACGACAAATGATATAGAATGCATTCTATATCATTCTATATCATTCATAGTGTGGAATTGGGCATTCTAGATCATGTGGAGTGAGTTTCAGCTGGCTGAAACGAACGACAAATGATCTAGAATGCCCAATTCCACACTACTTAAATAATAGATTTCAACTACCGTTTGTTATATTCCGAAAGTTAATCAACTACCTAGGAAATTGATCAACTTACGATTCTTGCTATTTTCCGGTGACATAAACAAGAATCTACAAATCCAATTGCTGTAACTCTACAATATTCTCCACTGGCAACTTCAAAGACTGAATTTTATTCTCACTCACGATGGTAACATCATCTCTTATATCGCTATGGTACCTCTTAATATGGTTATTAAGCAAACATTTTCTAACCGATGTGTAATCACAATGCATACATTTATATGGTTTCACACCCGTGTGAACTGTCATGTGACAGAGCAAACTGTCCTTCCTGGACGCTGTATAATCACAGTACTTACATTTTATGACACTCCCTAGGTGAACTGTAGTGAAATGTTTCTGCAACTCATACTTAAGCTTACAAGTATATTCACATTTTGGACACTTGTGCTCATAATGAGATTTCTGATGCATGACTAACTGGCATTTGAATTTAGTAGAGAATTCACAATTGTTACAATAGATCACAACATTAGATTTGCTCCGTTTATTGTGCAAAGCGATCTGATCTTTAGTTTTCGTTGAAAAATCACAGTTGATGCACTTGTACGGCCTGTTGTGGCTCCCGGTGTGGTGTCTTTGAAAATGCCTTTGCACAGACGCTTTGAAGCGTGCTGTGTAATTGCACATGTGACATTGGAAAGGTTTGTCCTTGTCCTCAGACTCAAGGACTTGAATGCTATGCCAGTCTAAGCAATCTGGATCCAGGGTGTACTTCTCAGTTTGAACGTCCATCTCACTATCTTTTGCCACCTCTGACTCATTCATGTGTGAGCAGGTATCACTAGCTGGAGTATCACAAGCATCCCCAGTGCTGCCAAGATTTAAAGCAGCCTTCTTTTTATTATAAATTTCACCGTAATGAGTTACTTTATGTTTCTTACTTTCGCACATATAAAATGTTTCAAAGTCACAATATTTGCATTTCAGCAAACTACCCTGTCGGCTTCTCTGCTTGTGTATATTCAATCTCCACCTAATCTTCGTGGAGAAATCGCATAAATCACACTTACTCATATTCTCCATGACCACATTGTGTATTTTAGCCAAATGCCTAGTTATGTGCCCTTCGAAGCGCGTCACAAACGGACACTTATCGCATTTGTAAAATGTGCTATCGTTATGTCTCTTGCTATGTTTCTGGAGATTGTGACTATATGAAGTCACATAATCGCAGTCTGGAACATTGCATTTGTACTTTTTCTCCAAATGCTTGCGATTGTGGGCATATAAGTTCCATTTGTATGTTGTCGTGTAATCACATTTTTCACATTTGAATACAAGCGGCGCCTTTAAGTCTGCCCCATCATCTGATGTACATTGATGCTTCACAAATATATGCCTCTGTAACGCGGTCGGGTGTTTAGTTGTGTAGTCACATTGGGTACATGAGAACGTTTTGGCACCGCCATGGCCCAAAATGTGAATTTCTAAACAGTTCTTGAAGGCAGTTGTGTAATCACACTGATTGCATTTCATTGAATAGCTGCTTATACGATTGCGTTTCAACCTCGGTTTTGTGCTGCTGTGGACAAACAGGCAGGGTAAAGTTTTTTATTGAGCTTGTGAATAAATAAAACAAACACCAAGTTGTGAAAAACAGCTCTATCTAACTAACTAGCAATAAGGGAGTAACATAACTAGTAACCATATTTACCTATCCTGATTCGACTCAAACACAATTTGGTTGTCTTCCTGGTCATGTTCATCGGACACCTCCACTTTCACCCAAACACTGGCGAACATATTCATCATCTCTTGTTGGTTTTCATCTTGTCCATCCTCCGTTACATTGTTTATGTCTTGTTGTATAAAGTTTGTTTCTTGCTGTAATTTGTTTGACTGTTGTTGTAAATTGTTTGACTCTTTTTGCAAGTTGTTTGACTCTTGTTGCAAGTTGTTTAACTCTTGTTGCAAGTTGTTTGACTCTTGCTGAACATTGCTAGTTTGTTGCCGGATGTCTATTGGTTCTTGTATGTTTCTTGCTTCATTTGAGTCTTGAAAGTAAGTCATCAATTGTGATGTAGTTTTCTCATCATTATCAGACATCATTTCCCTTTACCTGAAAATTAAATTATAGGTAAATCAAATGGTTTATAAATTCCAAATGAAATAGTTTGACTACAGTCGATATATAGAAAAATATGGGACAGAGTGTAGTTTGGTCTATCATACCATTGAGAAGTGATTCCCACTAACGCTCGAAGCCCAAATTATGAATACACAAAGTTAAAATTATGGTTATTTAAATTTTCACGCAGGCAATTTGTATGGGAAACAGGGTCGAGTTGATTATAATCCTCGTTTACGCAGTTAAAGCGTTTGAATGCGTTTAAATCTATTTTTGGGTACAAAAAAACAACTGTGTTTTCTAATGCGATTTACATAGGAAATCGCGAAGTATAAAACATATGATAACTGTTTTCGTTAATTCTTGATCGAATTTGATACTTACATGTGTATTTACAGAGATAAACCGAACAAAAACATTTATTTTTCATCCCCGAAACTCTCGAAAAAATCAATCATGATTTTTTTTGTATATTCGTTCGAAAACTCAGTAAAAATCTGAACAAGTTACTCTTTTAAACCCATGTTTATTCTAATTTATCAAGATTAAAATGTTCATGCTCAGGGTCATATAAAACTCGGCTGGAAGTTTAATGTGAAATTATTAGGTACCTAATGCAAAATTTTGTTTTATCAAAGCTTGCTAAAATAATATTGCGGCATTTTTCGATGCCTAAACTTTTAAACGAAAATGTCAAACTGAAATAAGTTCGGATATCTTTATTTAAGGAGTTTATCTACCTACACAAAGTTTTGTATGTGTGACAGATATTTTGTTCCAATTATTGTATTCATTTTTAAGGTGGTTTCTGTGATTTATGCTATGGAAGCATGAAACGTTAAACAAAATGGTTACAGATTTATATAAAATAACAAAATTAATTTAAAATATTACATTTACTAAATCGAACACATGTCAAACTTGAAAACGTCAGTGACGTCAGTGTCAGTCAGTACCTACTCAGTATTTTCAGTCGATGGGAAATATTTAATTTTGATACTGTTTCGTCGAAAAATTTAGAAAGAAAATTAATAAAAATGTACACAGAAGTTGATGTGTTCGTTGGCAATTACACTCTAATAGACCCGGAAATATACCAGCTGTGGATCGAAGGCTGTTCGTGTACGTTATTTATACTTAAAACGCATGTTTCGCATAGTTTATCAAAATATATTAATATCATGATAAAATCATTTATAATTTCTATATTTAGCTGCCACATTATGAATGCCAGAAATACATGGATCTTTTACAATTTGACTGCATTATTTATATTGTTAAAAATAAGTGTTTTCTATTTACCAAGTTAATAATTGTTATACAAGGACTTTTGGATAGTTTTTAATATCTGTTTTACTATGTATGGCTGTTAATGAATGTTTATAACCGTCAGAAGTATTACACAAAATCAGAGTAACTTGAATGATATTGTTGATTATATGAGAAATTTAAAAGTTTTAAAAATTCTACTTATTTTCCTTTTATTTAGATTAATATGACAACTTATAAAACATACACCAGCAATTGTCATAATACTAAAGAATTTACGGTACATGAAACGATGCTATTTCAATTACGAGTTGTCACACATGCATAGATTATAAACAGGAAGTAGGACACCTTAAAAGTATTAAATATTAACTGGAAGGAAATGATTTAATTTTAATTTACTAGACAAGTTGTTGACAAGTGTACACTGACACTATACTTTGCTCTTTATAGAGCAAAGTCCTAATTAGTGATGATGTAATTTTTGTAAATAACATAATTGAAAAATAAATGCATTAGAAATTAATTACATTAACTCTGTGGTTTACAGCCAGTGAGGCAGTTTCCACTTTACATCAGCGTGCCATCGCTAAGCAGACTGGGGCCTCTGTGGAGCTCATAGCCAGTGATGTACTCGATCATTACAGGTAAGCAGTAGGTACTTGACACCAGTTACCCAAAATGCATGTGATAGTTATCACATTATGTCAGTACATATAAATTCAAATGTATGTATTTAATAATCGAGTGTAATTAAAAAAATATAAATGTAATAGACCTACACCTGTACGCCTGAACAATCAGTGTAAGCAACAATTCATGTGCTATCAATTTTACTCCATCTAATGGTTATAGTACATTAAAGTGTATTTTTAGATATACTAGCTGCTGCCCGCGGCTCTGCCCGCTTGAATATTCGTTTAAAACATAGCCTATGTGTTAATCCAACGTATAAGCTATATTACTGTGAAGTTTCAATAAAATCCTTGCAGTAATTTTTGTGTGAAAGAGTAACAAACATCCATCCATCTATCCAAACAAACTTTCGCATTTATAATATTATTAAGTAGGAATTTATAATATTAGTAGGATAGGATAGTAGGAAGAGGATAGGAAGAATTATCGGTTCAGCTATTCAAGTTATGCACTTAGCAAACACATTTGGCAATTCATTTTTATATTATAGACTAATCTTCTTAGAGATAGTAATCAGAGTGTGTTATTTTATTAATTTCACAGAACATTTGCTCTCCTGGAGAGACTGCTTACAGTTCCATCGAAGCTGTCGGAACAGATGATATTCCAAATTGATGAACCCACGAAACATATGCTTATTGAGAAGTAAGTAGGATATTTTTAAGGAGCTCTGCTGATCTGCTCAGCTCTGCCCAGGACCTCTAACAAACATAGACGATAATGTGGCACATCGGTTTTGTTTTTTTTTTATAAGCTTTATTAAGCTGATAAAAAAACACAGACCTTGCAGAGGAAGTTACCGCTAGTAAAAAAGACTACAGCACTTTCATTTTACTACACTAAGAATACAGTTGTCTGTACCGGTGGCCACACCAACAAGCTACCGCTTCCGTTATATTTCTCCAAACAATTTTGAACTAAATGGCCAAGGCATAGAGTCCATTATCAAATGAACCTTAATAGCTTAACGGATTTGGTTAATTAGATGTGTAACGTGTACATACGTAACAATGATATAATTTACAGGTACTACGACTTAGACGATGCCGTTATCAGAGAGCTATTGGGTCGTAAACTGTCTTCTAGACACAGAAAAGATTTGGATGAGGTCAGTGTTTCTCAAATATTATACACTAGCTGCTGCCCGCGTGAATAATAGTCGTATAAAATATAGCCTATGTGTTAATCCAACATATCTATACTAATATTATAAAGACTCTGTAAAGGCAATCATTATTGTAAAAGTTACCATAGTCAAGAACATTGTGTAAAAGCTGTTGTTGAGTTTCCAATAAAATAAAAATCTTTCCGAAGGCATTGCCGTCACGTGACGGCATATGACGTCAAAGAGTGGGAGTATTTTCGCCACTGAGTGACGTTAAAGACCCCCACTCCTACATTTTGACGCCTTGTATCTTTGTTATTTTTTGGTTAAATGAAAAAAGGAAATACGTGTCAAATATAACTTTATAATCTAAAATACAGACTAAATACAGTAAAATACAGACTAGTACATAATTATTTTGACCCTGGAAACATCCGTATTCCCTCGTAGGTTGCCGAACGGTCGGGCGCTCCGCTGCGGTGCTGCCGCCGGCAATTCGACAACGTCCGTCGCGTGTTCAAGACCGTCGAGGAGATGCCGGGGAACGTGGTCGCCAACATCCGTAGCACTTTCCTGCTCTCTGAACCTCTGGCTAAGTGAGTACTTAGCTCAAAGACATGCAAACAGGACATCACAGTGTAATCGACGTGTATTGTATTAACTAGGCGTGATGCGGATCGCTTACATTTGTTGAACTTCGTCGTCTGCTTAACATCAGACAGGATGCAGTCATTTTGATCTGCTAATTTGAGAGAAGTAGGGCATAGCGAATCTTCGCTCGAATTGAGCCGCCCGTCCGGGGAATGACCTCCACCCTATAGAATGCCGCAGTCAAATGACCTCTGGGTCGTGTTTCTGCCGGTGAGTAGGGTTTCCGGAGCTCATGGGGGGTTGGGGCTGGGCCGGCATGGCGGTGGCAACTGACAGGTAACTGACCAGTTACTTGCCCGTTGTCACAGCGAGTTGGGCTTCTCTTTCGCTTTCCGTCAGGCGTAGGGAAGCCTTTATGTCGAGCCACTATAAAAAAAAAATCCAATCAATATTAAATAAAAATAACATCGGGTTCAGAAAGTGGAACTAAAAGAAACTACTGAAAAGAATCAGCAAGAAAGTTGATAGCTACTCTTAACTCGATATTTCAAAATGCATTTGTGAATGTGAAAACCCGAACCAGAATTTGGGAGAGAAATCGCTATTCAAATAACTAACAGCGCCATCTCTTAACGACTTGCGGAACTAATGTGATGCTTTACAATAAATTGCTGGTGATGTTTAAATAAATAATGTACAAGATTTGCAATAAGATCTCATACTTTTTATATTTATTTTAGAAAATACGGCGCGGTTGTATTTATAGCATGTATGCGGTTTGAAACAGCCAAGAGGAAGCTGCAGTATCTGTCCTTCAACGACTTCTACCACTGTGCACAGGTAAGTCATACCTAGTGACAGGATCAGTCATCACCTGAGATGTTTATGTCCATCCATCCATCTTTTTTTTATTTAAAATTAAACCGACTTCAAAAAAAACACAAATGACCAAAACTAAAAAGCGATAAATAACGTAAGTAATTCTATCCTTAATACATAATTATTTAAATATTTCAATTATCACTTATTTTTGAAGTCGGTGCCAGCCTAACGTAGACTGTTGTTGTATGACGCGCGCGGCCGGCAAATCCACACGACAATATACATTTATTTGTTTGGCTGGCACCGACTTCAAAAATAAGTGATAATTGAAATATTTAAATAATTATGTATTAAGGATAGAATTACTTACGTTATTTATCGCTTTTTAGTTTTGGTCATTTGTGTTTTTTTTGAAGTCGGTTTAATTTTTTTTTTTAATAATTTTATTTCTCTATTTTTAGTTGCGTTAATGTGCTGTGACCTTGAATAAAGGCTAATTAATGTCCTTAAGAGTTTTACTTAGGAATGAAAAATTTTGCTTTAAGTCAAGTGAAGACTTTGCGATCTAGAATCAAGCATATCACTTACCAAATCACCTGCCCTATTAGCCCTGCATAAGTACATACTACTACCTAGTTTAATATCGACCAATGTCAGTACTGTCCCCTAGCTCCTAACCGTTAAGGAGTTCTGTGGCTTCATCATCAGCACGAGATGTTGACGCCCGGAAGCATATACCTGAGTAAAATATGATTACGTAACAAAAACACCATATGGGCATACAATTTTCGGTTGTTGCCCTCAATTTCTCCAGGATCCCATCATCAGATCCTGACTTGGTGATAATGGGACCACCTACGAAGTGTCCTCTATCGAACTGTCGAAAAATTTTTGAAATCCATCCATAATTGACGGAAATATCGGTGAACAAACATAAAAAAAAAAAAATATTATACATACAGACGAATTGAGAACCTCCTCCTTTTTTCGAAGTCGGTTAAAAAGAAATAAGAAATATTTATTACTATTGGACATCACAACAATGCAATAACAAATAGACAACACACAAAAAAGGAGAAGAAAAAACAAATAGAAACATACATTACAACTTTACAACTTTCACATGGAAAACAAATATAAGAAAAATAAAAAAGACATAAACAAAATAATGTTAGAAAAAAGACCGGACGCAGGGTTGTGACGTCCAATGCAAAAGGGCCTCACTCAGCATTGAACTGTGGCCCGCGCTAGCGAACCACGGCGCTGGTTTGAGAAGAATCTCTTCGGTTCTTCACCGTCTTCCATGGAGAGAATGGTGGTGTGCTGTGCATGTTATCAGCTAAACTCCCCTGTGTCTACTGGAGAGGCCTATGGACTGCGATAGTGTACTTTGCAGTCCTCGTCTTTGAAATCTCAATAAAAACGATTTTGTACACAACTGTACCTCTAGAAATGTAGGGAAAATTAAGGCTTTTTCTTCTGGAGTCGATGACTAAACGACTATATGTTGTGAGACCAAAACTCTGAGACGCGGATAGCTCCATCACTGGCGGTCAGCAGGCCTTCGTTCCTGCCTTGTACAGCGAGAATGAAAGCTTATGTTCAAATGAAATCAGCTTAAATTTATTTTCGCTGCATACGACTATTTCGTAACTGTTTTTTCGAACCTAAACCAATTCGATAGACTTTACCGTTTGCTTGCATCAGAGGTGAAGAGAGCTTGACGTTCAAACCATAATCCTCACTAACCTATAGCTATAATTACGAAACTAAAATAATACGACAATTTTTTTCTTGTACGACCATTTACGACTAATTTTTAGCATAGTCAAAATTCGTTTTCATTGTGATTACAAAAGTTAAAAAAAAACACTTACAAATCTTCGAAGCTACCACCGGTTCGGAAATCACCATTCTACTTGGATGAGCATTACAGCTTGAAGCACACCTTTTTTTTTACGTCAGGAATGCCTTTACGCATACACCAGGGCCCTAGGTACGGGACACCTGGGTTATGTGGGACTCACTCCTAAAACGGAGAATACCCACTAAACCTGACGGTGGTCGGCTACGAGCGCTCATCTGAGGAGGGTCGGGATGCCCGTAGGGATTCGTCTCAACCCCTCCTCAGCTCAGTAGCGCTGCGCCGCCTGGTAGAATGGCGGCACACCTCGGGAGGACGTAGTGGTGCCTTCCCGGTACGACGTCACTGACCACGTGTGTCCGAAGACACGTGTCGTCGTCTTCCTCGGGGTTGTAGAAGCACACCTGCGATAGGCTGATGATGATGATGTTACAGGCTATAATGGGCAGCTGGACTTACAGCTGCACCGGCCCGGAGTACTACGACACGGAGATGGATCGAGAATTTCTGCTGGAGCTGCGGGAACTTAGGATCCTGCTGGATAAGGAGAAGGAGCACAAACAGTGAGTGGTTACTCTTGACGCGTGAGGCGGGGGCGTTGAATGGGGATGTGTACTGTCAATGAAGGTTTTCTGATGAAATAAATCCACCAGATGGCACCACATAAAGGACAGGTCCAACTGTTACGTGCAGTGGCGTAGCCAGTATAGGTGGCACCCGGGGCGGATTTTATACCTACCTCTCTTACCGTGGCGGTTATGTTCGATATTGGATCATTTTCACATGGCACTGACATTTACATAGCAACTGACCAATCACATGATAGCTGGACCTGCTTTTTATGTGGTGCCATCTGGTTTTCAGAAAACCCTCATTGTTATACTTTTAAGTAGCTGTCAATACATGATTCCTTCATACTTTTAGTAAGACTTTACAAAGACGTCATTAATTTTATTAAACACGATTAATTATTTAATCGGCTTTATTTAAGTTAAAAGTGTAAATTGTTGGTAGGTTTATCATTAAGTTACTTAGGTGTTCCGATATTATATGATGTTCTCTTTTTACTCTTTACGATTGGTATTTCGTAATTCATTATGTCCAGTGGCTACATCCCAATAAAAGAATAGTTTTTTACACTGATAATTACAGTCGTTAACTTTTTTTTATTTGGATAAATAATTTAAGTCAGTTCAGAAGTAATTTTGTTGTCTTTTGATTGCCATGTCTGTTTTTTATGTATGTGTATTATTTGTTTCAGTTTAATTTGTATGCGTTTGAAGCCGAAACTATTGGAAAAGTCTTACCAAGAGCTCGAGTTGAATTTTAGGTAAGTAGCCTGATTTAAACAAAAAAACATTTTACGTCATATTACTCATCGGATTCCTCAAATCAACATGGTTCAATAACTTTCTAAAGACTAAGGTGGCAAGCAAAGCCTACGGCTCGCCAATGTCGAGCGGTTAACGCAGCCTATGGACGCCTGCAACACCAGGCTATCACACGTGCATTGCCGACCCTATCTGTGCGATTAAAGATTTTAAATAAATCTATTAAAAAGTCATGCGAATTCCCTATTTTAGTTTTTTCTTTCTCTAATCAATGTTATACTTATATATACTTACTTTCAGGCTGTACACGAGAGCATTGGTCGGTTTGGCGTGCAATCTGCATAGAGGGCGGGAGCTACGGTCGCTCTTCATAGACTTATTAGAAAGGTACCTTACCTTTACCTTTTCTTCATAATCAGCCTATTGCAGTCCACTGCCGGACATAGGCCTCTCCAGTTGTTCGCCACTTGGGCAAACATCTGGAGGATTATAACCATAATCGCCACGCTGGGCAGGCGGGTTGGCGATCGCAGGGCGTAGCTTCTCGCTCCGGTGACACTGCTGCAAGTCACCGTTCTATGGTATTTAGCCTTCAATTATGATGGTTATACCGCCACCAGTCGGTTACCAGAGCCTCGTTTGTTATTCGCCATTTGTGTTTATGAACATGTCTGCTTGTATTAGTCGGGATGGATGGATATGGATTCATATAATATGAAATATGTATTTATTTACAAAAAAACTTTATTTAAGTAAGTTTATCCGATGTCTAGTACCCACAGTTCAAGCTTCGGCTTAGTTTGGGACTAGATGGCGCTGTGTGGCCCGGGGCATGTCTTGGGTTATATGTCGAGAATGATTTGCTGAGTACATTTTCAGGTGCATCGAGCCTCTCAGGCTGGGCGGGTGGCCGAAAACGGATTTAGCACAGTTCCTATGCGCGTACGAGCAATGCGCTTTGCAAATGGATGTGCTAAGGTAAGCTTGTCCGTGTGCTTCCCGGATTTAGAATAGGTTCATGCCGTGGGTCTCGTAGAAGACAACTAAGGGAATATCAGGAAACGGGAAGCAGCGTAATAAAAATGAACAAATAGCAGATACTAAAATCATTTAAAAACATTAATAAGAACATAAAACTATATACCTACTTATTAAAAAAAAACAAAATGAAAAGAAAACAATAATATATGTATTATTATATTATTAGCTTTTGCCCGCTCCATACAAACACTCCCCCCCCCCCCATTTTAGGGAAGTGGGGGGCAAAAAGTAGCCTATGTTACTCTCCATCCCTCTAACTATCTCCACTTAAATCACGTCAATTCGTCGCTCTTTTTGCCGTGAAAGAAAGACAAACATACAGACAGACACACTTTCCCATTTATGATATTAGTATGGATACAATTTTACGTTTCCCTGTAAAATTAATAACAGGGTGGAGGTTTCCTTACCCCAAGTAGGTACAAGTAAAAAAATGAGGTTACCAACCCGCCTGCTAAATGCGTTGAAGCGACTAGGTCGCTGGCTTTCATCTCTTTCGCATTCAAACGTAGGGAAACCATTACGCTGTGCAACTAAACAATCGTTCATCCATCACTATGGGTAAATATCATTATTCTATCTAAAGCTTAGGCCCCACTACGTTTTTTCCCGCAAGCGGTAGACCGCGTAACCGCTCGATATGCGCACACTACGGTTTAAAACCGCTAACATAAGTTTAATGTACTACAAATTTGTGCGCAGTTTTTTCCCGCTAGGCATTCAGCGTAGCGCGGTTTTAAAATCAATCGCGAAATTTAAAACCGTCAGTACGGCTGCTCCATGAGTTTCCTTTACTTACAACGTCTGGCGGTTTTTATCCGTGGCGTTTAGTGAATATCAAGATGGCTGGACTGATACTTTTTGTGTGATAATTCTGATGTAAATATGAAATACTTTTCATTAATTAAGAGTTAAGACTACGACATGTGTTTCAATAACTGAGCTGTGGTCCCGCCATTTTGATGTCAAACTGGCGGCGCCACTTACAAAATTTTGTCAATTTTTGAGTGTGGAATTTTTCTGTGAAAGTATGAAATAGTCGAAATTCTGAATTAAATCTTTTCAATATTATTTTCGAAAAACCTGGCGTGGTCCCGCCATCTTGATGTTCACGCGGTTTTGCCGTAGTGCGGCCTATGTTTATATGTATGCCTTATATTATTCATTTAAAATAATTGAAGTTTCCACACAAATTATTTGATTTTCTTATATCATTTTGTAGCCTTTCTTTGGGACATTCTCGGAGGGGTTATAGGTAATTCTATGATTTCTTAATCCACACAAATACTGTAGTGCAATATTTAAAGCTAGTAGAAATCAAGTTTATGTGGCTAGTGTAATCACTGATATGAGACCTAAGAACTGTCGTCTCGATGCCTATTCGATTCGGATTCGAATGCAAACTGTCACATTTCCGAAAGCTAATGTCAAATTTGAATAAACGTCCGAAAAAGTTTTCGAATCCGAGCCGAATTTGGCATTTATTTATCTGAATAGCCGCGTTGGTAGTATACAGCTATGTCTGCATGCGTATCATGCTTAGTTGAGCCGTTTTATTTTATACATTCGAGTTTCAGTTCTAAGTCCCCAAAAACTTATTGTTTTTTTTCTATCTTTGTATGAAAATCTTAATGCGGTTCACCTAATACATCTATTTACCAAGTTTCCACAGTATAGCGCTTTTAGTTACGGAAAAAAGTGGCTGTGACATACGGACGGACAAAATAAAAAAATAGAAAAGGTTTGGTCGACCAATGGAAATTTATGTGTCGAGCCAGATACACAAAAACTATAAGTTCGTCAGAATTGCCTATATAAGATCTTTTTGTACCGTAATTTTAGCAAATAAATATATTCTATTTTAAAAATTTCAGCGGTTTATTTATATGGATAATATTTTCTATTTCAGGGAAGCTGATTTGAAAAGCGTATGGGAGAGGTATATGCGTGTGATAAGTCAGTGTTTGCTTACTATGTATCATCTGTAAAGAACTTTGTATCATCATTAAGTGAGATTGATAGCGGAAGTAGGTAAAACAACACACAGGACACAGCATTTTGCAACGATTTTCTGACATATCAATTAACATTTACTTTATTTTGAAATTTTTTAAGATTATTAATAATTTTTGTTATGGTAGGGTTGCCAACCATAACTTAATAAAGTAGGAATTGAAAAAAACCCTATGTATGATAATGTGTTTTTTGATCCTAGGTCCACACAGGTTGCTAATACGTTGCTTTTCAATGCACGGGATGTATCGTTATGATAGCTCTCGGAGAGCTATCACACTCTACATTGGGCTAGTAGGTATCTATGTAATATACCTATGATGATTATGTAATCCTTCTTTTTTCGAGAAAATAATTTGTTAATAAATCTTCAGAATTCAAATTCGGTTTCAAACTCTTTTGTTTTTCTCGAGGCTGCTAAATGATATTACCTACTTTCGCTAGTCAAATACCGTTTTGCTAATCAGAACTCTTTTATATGTGTAGAATTTTGTTGAATCGAAGAGTAAGCGAAAGCGTTTCTGTATTTAGTGGACAGTGCCTGTATAGGCGTATGGAACTTAACCATTGGGGAGCCTGGTGGGTGAAAATCACACGGCATGCCTGGTGGGTCTGACAGACCCGTAAACAATTTGTTATTTTTATTTATTTTGATGCGTTACAAAACTAAAATAACAAGTTTTAATTTATATTCAACATTGTTTCTAAATGAAAAAAGGGAAAAAAATTAGACAAATTATTTTATAAAGTTTTATTGAGCATCTAAAAACCTCTCATACTTAGGTAACAATAATAGCACTTATCTTGCCTTATTTTCTCATATTCCATAATAATATTCAACAAGTCTTCAGTAACACATAGATGAAAGCAACCAAGTTCTTCCGGCGCATGTTTTGGATGAGGTTTCACTCTAGGTCATCATCAGCCTATTGCAGTCTATTGCTGAACATGGGCCTCTCCAGTTGTTCGCTACTTAGGGCAACACATCTGGAGGATATAAGTATAATCGCTACACCAGGCAGGCAGGTTGGTGATTACAGGGCATAGGTTCTCATTCCGGTGATGCTGCTGCCTGTCATCAGTCTTTAGTATTTAGCTACAATCCTATACAATCGTGATGGTTATACCGCCAGCAGTTGGTTGTCAACGCATCGTCTGTTATTCGATAAGATGCACCACGGGCAGGTTAGATTAGCTTGGAGTGAATAGATGATAGGCTTCTTCCCCTTACATTATTCCAGGTGTTCCGCTAAAAATGTTTTCTGCTCTGGTACGAACGCGAGCACTCAGTGTTATCTTTTTCTTCATGTATTAATCTGTGAGCAAAGTTGCTCAATGGCTGAGACATCTCATCATCACTGTCACTATTTGGTTCATTATGAACTTGTACTTCTTCCTCAGTCTCATATAAATCATGTTGAACACTCACGTGATCGGATTCGCCTTCACTTTCATCAAAAACTATGTCATCCTCAATTTCATCCAAATCATGATCTAAATTTGGCTTGTTTCGGTATTAGTTAATCACCTGACCATATTTAACTGCAAAAATATTACTACGTAAATATTTGGCCACAAAAAGTGAAATAAATAATGGAAAACAAAAATAATTACTCACCAGTTAAAAGTTACGCCGAGTGCCTGGTCGGGTCTCTCGGACCCGAGCGCATATAAAACACGTGTAACTCGAACCTGTACGTGTTTTAGACTGCGGAAGGGGCAGTAATCTAGGCACCAGTCTATATCACGAAGCTACTCAGGCACACAGCGGCGGTAGTTATGAATTTACTAAAATATTGTCGATTCCTTGAACTGACGGGTCTGTCAGACCCACCAGGCACCCCAAGGGTGGGCCAACGCTAAAGAACGGGCGGATGCGGACGCGGTTGCACGCGTCTCATTGAGCGCAACTAATTAGTATGATTTTGTTCTCGAGCGTATGGTAGGTACAGTCAGTTTTGTCAAGTAGATTACCATGTTTGTTTGCTATGTCTCCCGAGCCCACGCGCCTGCGCCGCTCATACTATTTGCACATGCGAGCGTGCGCCTGCGCAAGTGTTAGACCGCCGCTTTTTTCTGCCGCGCGGCGAAATAGTCGTATTGCGCGCCTGGCCTTAGCGTTGGCTCTATACTGTTGTCTCGTAAGGCGCTATGCTGACGAAACTGTGTTGGATTATTATTATCAGTATTTATTAAAATGTCAAACGTTTATTAATGAAATTGTCATTTATTATATTCAACGCTAAATAATGTGAATAATTTTAACGGAATGTTGCGTGCAATTTTGTTTTAAATCATAATTATATTTATTTATTCAATAAAAAACGAACATAATGTAGAGAGATCAGTTCAGTAGATGTATGAATTGTATAGAATATTCATACATATTTTTAAAATATACTTTTTTTACCTATCGTTTACTTACTACTGTGTATTGACTATTGAGGGTATTTCATAAAGATATTTTACCACAAAATACGCTATTTAACTTGAAATTATATATGTACGAATTTCATTTTTGTACCTAACATTTATGAAAATACTGTATTGTTAGAATACTTGTGTCCTGTAAAATGGCAATTTCATCGGTAAATTCTTGCAAAATTGTTATTCTTATTGTTATTATCTGAATGTGTTAAAAATGAGTGTATACTTAAATAAAGAAGTGTTTATTAATGTGTATTTTTTATATCGCTGCGATAAAAATTGTTTGGTAATAATGAGAAAAGTTCCGACAATAGGCATTGATGAATACGAGTACCTATTCAAAATGGGGATAGGGGCTAGTTTTTTTAACGGATACTTTTTACATTCATTCAAATTTACTCATTCTCTTAGTCTATCAAATGTATATTTCCTAATCAGAGTCGAAATTATCACTGCGAGTGAATAGCCCTGCTGTTGGGATGGCAAGGAAAATATCTATAATTTTTAAACAATATTTATTTAAATATTTTTCAATCACTAGCTAAGAGTACAAACGAATATCTGTAATTTAAATATTAATCAATAACATACATCAAATTATTTATCACAACACAACTAACGTAAGTACATATTGATATTTTCGTAACAGTCAAATTATCATATTGTTTTGTACATAGTATTTAATAACTCCTTATTTACAGAGATTTGTTACAGAAATAATACTATAGCCGATACGCTATTTTGACATACGTCAAAATGACATTGGCACTACACCAAAAGGTGATAACACGAAATTATTAAAGCGTGAACTGAGTGAGTTACTACACGTTATTTTAAATTCAATTTAGCAATTGGTTGCATGCAATGATTATTTGCAACGGCCTTAAAATTTGTGTTCTCTAAATGAATTTTAGTACATTTTCTGTAACAATACAATATTGTGCTTTAGTCCACCTGTACTATATAATTAATTATACATTAAACATTCAAGACGCTGCATTGATATACAAAATCACGTACACAATTACTTAAATAAGGTTGTATTTATATACGTAGAAGGGAAACTATGACATTAAGGCGGATCTCTGGCTGGAAGCAAAGAATATTTCAATCTCAGGCCGGGTTCCCATTACGTAAAATTGCCGGAAGGCGTAAATGTATGAAAAAACCGGACTTGGGATAATGTGAACAGCTTCATACAATTTGTACCACACTAGGCCTTCCGGCAATTTTACCAGACCGGCAGATATGCCGGTCCGGCGTAATGGAAACCCGGCCTCACTTGCCCATTTGAAAAAGACAGTCAGCCTTTGAGCCTTGTATATTCTTTGAAAGCTAATATTGTGAATCGTCTCCCCTCAACATAGTATTGAAAAAATCTCTTATTTGACAAACGTCAAAATTTTTGGTTGACAAACGTCAAACTACATTCGACAGTTTGGAATCACTAAAATAATTACGTATTATAAACGCACTAATTAATTTCAAGTAAGTAGTCCTCATTACCCATACCGCTTAACACACACGTCGAGTAATAAATATTCGGTTTTATTATTTATTTATTTATACAATACATGATTCAAAATTCAATGTAGAATATATATAATAGAAATTGGCTTATTTGACACGGCACAGAAATAACAGT
The DNA here is from genome assembly GCA_031163375.1 of Conogethes punctiferalis. Lineage (NCBI taxonomy): Eukaryota > Metazoa > Arthropoda > Insecta > Lepidoptera > Crambidae > Conogethes > Conogethes punctiferalis. The sequence goes on along the minus strand of CM062077.1, from coordinate 3,902,496 downwards.
AACAAGCTTGAAACTACTTTATGTACGAAGCTTAAAACTTAAATGCAAGTTTAATATACTAATTTAAATTAAATTAGTAATAAATTATAGGAATGTATTAATTTGTTAATATGCCCAACTTTCACACCTGGCGGTTTTTAATGTTATTTGTAAAAATCATAGAAAAATTTCCGTTTTTTCTAATGATGAAAAAAGTGTACTTCTTACATGATCAAATAAAATATATAAACCGGAGGATGTTTTAGCATGTGACCAGAATCGGAAATGACTACCCATCTTAAAAACTAACAAATTTGACGTTAATTTTTGACATTTTTGTTTCACAGTAGTGCCTTTTAAGTCAATGTCACTCTGCCAAAACATCCTCGTCGGTCTGTCAAACTTAAGACAGGGAAAACCTTCGTTTGAGGTTGATGCATGCATTGTCTGAAGTATGCATTTATTTTAATTTAGCTGCCTAATTAGATATTCTTTCACGAGAAGAATTTCTATGTTAAACAATTTATATTGTCCGTTTCATATGACAGCTATTCGATGATGTTTTTCTCTACAAAATTACTTATCTTATTTTACTTGTCAATTTATTTATTCTTTATTTTTCTAATTATTCATGTCATTAATTTGTTAATATTTATTATACGTTCCTAATAGGAACTTCCTATCCATGATTCAGACTTACTCATTCAAGCATATCCTATCAAGACGTTTAAGAAAGTTAAAGATCCAAAATTTTAGTATTAAGTACACGAATTTAGCAACACCAAGGCACTCATTTTCTTACCCGGAAACATTTAGATTAGCGAAGGAGATTTTAATAAAAAATCTTGTGCCATATTTTTAAAGATATGTGCGATTTATGTATACGATAAATCGTGTTTTAAAACTACCCACAAATTCGTGTATTCATCTTGCTGTTGTAGTTTTTATGCAGACTTTCATCTACTTTTCAATTAGCTTTTTATATTTGAAAGGTGTTTTGATCGAGAAGTTCTTATTATACCTAACTAGCTGTGCTCGCGACTTCGTCCGCGTGGAATAGTTATTTTTTCCCCTTTTTTTTTTACATTTTCCATTTAGTTCTTCGCTCCTAATAGTTGCAGCGTGATGTTATATAGCCTAAAGCCTTCCTCGATAAATGGTCTATTCAACACAAAAAGAATTTTTCAATTCGGACCAGTAGTTCCTGAGATTAGCGCGTTCAAACAAACAAACAAACTGTCTTGCCTTACTTTTGTGTCTCATCTTTTCTCTGCGGTCAAAGGATTAAACTAAGTAATGTAGCGATATGGGATTAATGTCAAGACAGTTATTTTAAATTTACCCGAAAAAGCGTTTATGATTGTAGAAAGGTTAAGCAAAGCAAAAATTTAACAAAATTCCATATAAGAGTATTTTCGTAGGACACTCCGAATATCTACCTTATAGCCTACAGATCACAATGTTTCAGTTAAACGGAGTTTACACCTATTCCCTCTCAAATACGTTTCACATCCAATCTCTAGTCAGTCGCCTGTTGACAGCTGTCAATTTTATCATACTTGACTATGTACTAAATGGTTTGACACATGCCGTAACTTTTGTGCGACGAGTGTAAATTTTTTCCAATTCCGAAATAAATAAATTTTCGAAATAAAGGGGCTGTGCATACTGCCTATTTCAACTCGGATTCAGAAACTTTGAATGGACGTCATACAATTTGACATTATTTGTATTGGATGTCAAATTTGAATGACATTTATTTAAAGTTTCCGTATCCGAGCCAAAATAGGCGGGTACTGCCTGCTCTGATGCTGATGAGTTGTTAACAAGCCCATTATAGAAGGTCAAATTTAGGATTTGGAATTCCAGCCCACTTTTGGTACATTTTTTTTTTCAAAAATACGGCCAGTGTTATAAAGCTTTAAAAATTGATTAGTTATTACAAATTATGTGTTTAGGCGTAAAATCTCTAAAACGTCACATTGGCAGTATCTTCAAGGTTGTACTATAATAATGACTTATATTTATTACATCTTTAGCAGCCTGTAACTCGAGAACCTGACGATTACGAGATTTTACCAACGTATATTTTAGATACATGTGTATTTAATGGGATTTGAAGATTTTTGACGGTTTCAGCCGTGGCCGTAATTTCGAAAAAAAGTCAAAATGGCATATAATAGGTGAGCCCGGTTCCATGGGCAAAAACCCAAACCCCTTGCCCTTTACTAAATTTGCTCGGGTCGAGTGTCATGAGATGCCATCAGTAGTTATTATCACTCAATTATATCAACTGAAATATTAATTTCAAACTAATCGACGAAAAATTTTTTTTTTCTCAAATTTTATCATCTACTCGAAGAATGAGTGCACAGGAAAATCATGTTAAAAATTATCAAAAAAGACGTTTTTTCATAATGTATGTCGTCGCCCTATCGTTAAATTGACCATTTCATGAAATGCTCGAGAATTTCATGATATACGCAATTTCAAATGCAACTAAAACGTAATCGTGAACGTTGCCACCCACTTTTGGCTACCTCGTAAAAACAGGTTATCCATAAATTTATATCTAAATACCTAAGTTGGAACTTGATATTTTTACTCTCTATGATATTACACTTTCTTCCATATTTATTGTGAAACATAACAGCTGTAGCCAGCGGCCGCTATATTGACACAAACGCAGCGCTTCTAGCGCCGCTAACGGTCATTTACATAACTATTTCACGAAATTGTCAATTATGTAGTCTTATGAAGTAGCTCGGTTTGTAGTTGAAAACATACAAACAATTTCTTATTTGGTCATTGACCTGGCCAAAGCATATCATGATGCGGGCAATAGAAAGTGATATATTTCATGAAATGCGACTATTTCATGGAATTCTCGAACATTTCATGATGAGCTAAATTTTACAATAGGGCCACGATACTATTATGCTATTTGAATTTATTCAATCAATTTCGTTCACTTATTAGGTTATAACACTATAGTAAAGATTTAAATTAAACTAAACCAGAGCTCACTCATGTAGAATTTAAATTTTCCTTGTTTTGTGACTTTAAAGTTGAGCGCCATTCAACCTTAAATTTAAAGTTTATTTTATCTCTTGACGATATAAAGGACATTATTAAATATAACATACATTTCTGTTACACCGGAATATAAACACTACTAGCTTAGTAGTTTTTGGTAGTTCCTTAAGTCTTACTTTCACTATAATAAAATTCGATTTTCAAATATCTACCATATCACTTGACTTTTTTTTTTATTTTTGTACTTTTAATTTTACGTTTTAAAACAAAATTGTCATTTCGTAAAAAAAGTCCAAACAAATTTCATCGTAGGTACGTGATGTTTTTTTTTTAATACATTTCTATATGTTATTTTTAAGTCACTTTACACCTATTTTTCTAAATTTAAATAAGTTCTTTTTTTTACACACTTCTTATTCACTGAGATATTTACATGGAATAATCAGTGGGTTTTGGTATTTTTGAGCTGTGAGATTGATCCTTACGGGTATCGAAATACGTGTCAAAACTGCATATAAATATTTATACATTCTTGACACATATTTTAAGGTAACGTAGCGAACAAAAATTGCGAGATGAATGTAGCGCGAAGTGTATTCTTTGTATGGTCTGGGTATTAAAAATTGATACACAATACCAAATAAAGGGCATACCAAAATTGCATCAAAAATAGCTATATTAAAAAATATATATTTAACAGGCAGTTGAGTAAAATAACAGATCATTTTATGCTTTGTTTGGCACGAGTGTTCGTTAAAAACAGTTTTTTTAATTTTACGAAAAATAGTTATAAAATCTTTTAAATAATACTGCATATCGGTAACTAGAGTGATTTAATTTTAAACCGACTATAATTTATAATAGTTCATTCATAAAAAAAAACTACTTGTAACAAAAACTGTTTTATCTTTCACCAGTGGGCACTACGGTCGAGTGGGGGGCCTAAAAAATAAAATAAATATTTTTTTACTTTCAAATTCTTTTTTATTAGTTCTGCTCACTTTTTGTACCGATATTTCTAAGTTCTTTCTTGAAAAATCAAATATTTATCGAGAATATTTACCACAACATGACGAATATAATTAGGTATACAATTAAGTTTCAGAGCCCCCACGCGACTTTACTCCCCCGAGCGGCGAAACATCTCCGCGCTACAAACGCTACGCTCGTTTCGCTACGCTACACCGCGCTTCTACGCTAAATACACCTGTCTCGCTCACTCCAGCGCCGCCAGAGAGGGATGGCCTACAGTGTGAGAGCGGCGCATCCCTCTCATATGTCCACCTCGCATATTTTCCTCTTCTGGGGCAGGCCGAGTTTGTCCTTCTTCATCACCTCCTGTTTTAGACGCAGGTAGGTCTCTAGTCTGGATAGGGCGTATTCCTAAACAAAAAAAAAAATAGATTTTTAAACGACCTAGTCCGATGGTATGTATCAGCCTACCGCAGTCCACTGCTGGACCTATAGGCCTCTCTAGTTGTCAGGCGATCGCTCCGGCGACGCTACTGCCCGTCATCGGCCTAGTGCTAATTAGCTAGATACACCTTTAATTGTTCTGGTTTTACCGCCACCAGTCGTTTGCCAGAGCCTCGTTTTTACTCGGCAGGATGCACCTCGTAGCTTGGAGCGGAAAGATGATAATAATTGTGTCGCTCTCAAAAAACACAAAAACTATTAAATCTATGCTCACTCACCCAATATCCGAACGGGATCTGGCTCTTGGACGCGTTGACGACAGACCATAGACTCCAGAAGAGGTGGCTGGCGAGAGCGAACGCGTCCACCTCGTGGAGGAGGTGGTTCACCTCGTCTATGGACGGCGACGAGGCGTCCTTGGCATCGGACAGGTTCGTGTGGTAATGCTTCAGGTACTCCTTGATGAATATCTCCTGGAAGAGGGAGTGGGGGGTCAGTGGTCAGCCTATGTGATAACAGACTGTCGAATAGTCTGGATATTTACTTAGTGGCCTTCTCTGTATAGTATAGTCCGTTCGTCTGAGCTTGATAAAATACTTTTACTGGTGACGTCTATCTAGGCACCAGTGTCATGTTAGGTAAAGCGTGAAATATAAGTAAGTCTTTCTGTGTTTCAGGGATAGCTAGGTGCATTTAGAACTGACAACTTAATTTTTTTCATTTCAATAGTATTTTTGTTGCATATTTTATGGTAGAAAATTGTATGTGTGAAAGAATTTTTACAAACAGCCCTACATAATGTTAGCTTTCTTTTGATTTCTTCATCACTTGAGTTAGAATAATACTATGTTTAAAATGAGCTTTACTGATGTTCTTATTTAAACATAAATTGCCAAGTACAGATGAACGGACTACGCGTAATTTCTAGAACGGACTCGTTTTTTTTTTTCACGCGCTGTATGTGGACGGCATAATACAAAATAGCCCTGCTCGCCGTTAGTACAAGCAGTAACAGATACAAATAATAAATAGTAACTAAATCTTATGTTACTGATACCGTAACCAAAATATATCTGATAAAGACTAACATAAAATGATCAAAATTACATTCCTGTTTATCACACGAATATACGATCAATGTAGGAATCGAACCCACTTATCTTTGCCCTCTGGACGGGATATAGAGGGTTGAACATTTATTACACAATTATAATTATAAAATACATAGAGAAATATAAATTTTTAAAAAGCAATGAATTATACATTAAGTATTCTATTCAAAAAATTATAAATCAATTTCCATTAGAATGCTGATGTAAAAGCTGTGCCTTTAAATTAAATAGTAATAAATGATTTTGATAAGTGATAGTTGGCATAATTTATGATCGATCACACAAAGGGCGAGGACGCGGCGTGTATCATGATGCGACTTGCAATAAAAGAAAGCTAAGGATAGTTAGGTAACAAAAACTTACGAAATAAAGTTATTTAGAAGGTAACTGCTGTTACTTTTTTATTTGGATAAAAAATGATGGATTATTGGATAAAAATGTGTAATTACCTATAAATTCTATTTTTAAAACAGCTACTCTTAAATTTGGTTAATCCATAGTGTGGATGAAGCATTGTCAATCTTGTACATATTATAGGACCGTTATGATTTTAACAATGACTTTCATATTTTATAAATTCTAGGCGTCGCGTCGTCCCTTATAGCCCGTTGTGTGATTTTAAAACTTTTAGAGGCAATCAATATATTTGAACTATTTTTATTTAATACATTTTTTTTTTGTGTTATACAATTGTAATTTCGTCAAACATTGTAAGATAATAAAATATTCATTGTAAAATAATAGTTTTCATTTGACACCTATTATTTTTTACAAAACATATTTTAATATAAAAAAACAACGAAACTGATTGTGAAGTATAAAATAAAACGTTAATAATTTGTTACAATGCTTGACAAAATATGTTTGTCCATCAAAACACACCACGTACGCTGGTAGCCCAAACATTTTAAAATATTTTTTGGAAAAAAAAATATCCGAAAATATTTTTAAATATTTTTTGTTAATTTTTTTTTCACAAAAGATACACAAAAACGAAAAGGCGACCAGCGATACTTAAAAAAGAAATAGAAAATTGACTCTCATTTCGTTTGTACTTTTACTCTTGAGAGCGCCGGCGCCATCTTGGCTTGTCTATGACACCGCCTCGCAGCCCAGTTGTCTATGGCACCATAGAGCATGCCGCCGCGGCTAAAAACCAAGCATAACACACACAAGCTGCGTAGTGGCTAATTTCTTCTACGGTTACCCCAGAAAGTCAATGATATAATATTCTTTTTAATATTTAAGAAAATGGTATTTGTTGCAACATCTGATTATATTTTATATATGCTGAATAATTAGGTAGGTATGTACCATATACATAAAGTCTATAATTTTTTTATGTTTTTTATTCAATGTTGAAACAAATAACTAAAAAAGTTTTACTGTTAATGTCTAACAACTATCGTAAAGTGTGTCTAAAAACTTGCAAAATTGTAATATTTTATCAAACTTAGCTTCTTCAAGGTGAGAAGTGTAAAAAGCAATTTTAATGATGAATAGTTTACCACTAATCACCTATTTTGCGCTAAAGACAGCTAATTATTGTTGCGTAAATTACCTCACGTATGTTTTCCTTCATTAATAATGACAGAGACACTTAAATTAATTTCACTTAGTAATAATGATACAATAACTCACTTTGTGGTTTTAGCGAGACTTGTGTATTATAATTTGATAGATCGCATTTTATGCAAGTTTTTTTTGATTCTGCATAAAATTCAACGAAATGAAAGACAGTCTATGATTATAATAATTTGAAGTGTCTTTAGCTCTAACAATAGCATTGTTATCGTTTTAGCTATTATGTTTATCCTAGATGGGAGTCGAACCCATAACTCTCGGTTCTAAAAGCAAAAACCCGGCTAGTACATTTCATGACTATTATAAAATTATTTATTAAAATATAATCTAGCCACAACATAAATTTTACGTTAAAGTACAAGTATATAATTTGAAAAGAACGTGCTATTAATTAAATTGTGACCCACTTTGAATGTTGAATTTTTAAAAGTTCTATGAAATGGATAGCTTTGTATGCCTAAGCGGTGTATGTATATGAATTACGAACCTTTACGTCATGACGTATGGATCATATTCGCTTCTCTGGAACTTTAAAAATATGATGAAAGCACGAACGAGCAATTTTGTTCCCAAATTTAAAAAATAAAACATTAGAAACTTGTTTAAATACCGAAAATATAGAATCGCATGAAATATTGTAAAGTAATTGGTATTTCATTACAAATAACGTTATACAATTAAATTATTTTAATAAAAAAATTGCAAGTGATTTTAAGTCATTTTTTACTAAAGATCGGTGGAAGATTAAAATTATAAAATAAATTATTTACTTATTATAAGTAATAAATAAAAAAAATAGTCTTGAACAAAATTACTCGTTTTTGAGAAGAAAATGATCTTAGCCTATATCTACGATTTAGAAATAAGCCATTTTTGTTTCGGAAGCAAATTGCGTGTCCAGGTGTTAGTAAATCTTAGATTAATCTGAAGATTATTTTTATATGATCCCCTTTAAGCAAAACTTTGTGTGGTCGTCTAATTTCCATAGGTATTTAAATATTCTGTATTGTTACAAAAACAAATTTGTATTAAAAAAAAATGAAAAGTTTAAATTTCAAAAGTAAAAAAATATTTTAGACTCGCATGAAAAAAAAATCTTTTTTTTAAATAAATCAACTCACCTTTTGCTCCAGTGTGGGACAGTTCTCTTGGTTCTCGAAGTAGAAAGGATGCTCCGGGTTCGTATAATCGTATCCCCATTCTTGGAAGTGGTTTGCGATGTCGAATCCTCTATAATTGTACGCGCAGTATTCAAAATCTATGAGCACCAATCTCGGCTCCCCGGAATCGGAAATGTGGCTCAGAATGCTATCAGACGTATTCGCATCCTCGTACTGAGACAACGGCTCCACGTGGCTGATTCTCTTCTCGCGACAATTTTCAGACAAGCGTAAATTTTCGGTCGAGCACAGATTTTCGGCCGAGCGCATGTTGTCGGGCGAGCGTAGATTTTCGCTCGAGCGCAGGTTCTCGGTCGAGCGGATTAGGTCCGGATCGGAGTGTGTATGGTTGTTCTCTTTGCCCGATTTCGGTATGTCCGAATCGTATGTTTGTACGTAAACTGAGGAGACTTCGTCGTCTGATACTGTTACTACGTCTTCCAGCATCAAGATATTTCCTGGAAAGAAAAGAAATACAGTATGAAAACTTGCCTTCCGTACGCTGCTTCTAGTATGATAATAAGGGCCTGATAAAAGTGTATATATTTGTTGTTTTGTCTATCTGTTTTATGTAATATGTAAATTTGATTATGTATGCCAAAAGGCTGACCAAAATTGTACTTTGTTTGATAATATGGAATTCTATTTCTGAAATAAATAATTTGAATTGAATAAAAATAAAAATATTGTTTAGTAATTGGTTTTATATCAAAATATGTTGTAAATAATGTAGCTTAAAGAGTAACACTCATATAATGTTTTATTTGGTTAATTTCACACTTAATCTTTCTTCTTGGTTCTTTGAAATCTCTTGGGCCAGCAACGCACCTGTGACTCTTCTGATGTTGCTGTGTCTATGGGCTTACCTTGAGGCCCCCTCTGTCATAAAAATAATTACTTTCCCAATTAATTTTGATGGCTTTGCGAAAAGATGTTGTGATTTCTCAAATAGGTCAAATTAAAAAGTTCGTTATGGCAGCCATAAAATAAATTGCAAAATCAAATATTTATGGTCGACTTCCTTATTATTTCATACTAGCAGTGAAGTGTTTCTACATCCTTTTTTTCGCAATAAAAGGCAGCCTGTGTCCTTTCTCAGGGTCTAAAGATTGTCTGTGCCAATTTCATCAAAATCGTTTGAGAGGTTTAAGCGCGAAAGCGTGACAGACAGACAGAGTTACTTTCGCATCTTAACTAATACATATTATAAAGCTGAAGAGTTTGTTTGTTTGTTTGAAGATTTCGATCCCAATCCCATTTGGTTCAAGAGTACCTACCCTGGTCCGAATTGAAAAATTATTTTTGTGTTGAATAGACTATTTATCGAGGAAGGCTTTAGGCTATATAACATCACGCTGCAGCTATTAGGAGCGAAGAAATAATGGAAAATGTAAAAAAAAAACGGGGAAAAAATAACTATTCCACGCGGACGAAGTCGCGAGCACAGCTAGTTTATAATAAGTAGGGATTCACTGACCTTCCTGTAAATCGTTGTGGCAGAATACGACCGGCGATTCCACAGTCGCTATGAACTTCTTCAGCCAATCTATCTCCTTCTCGAAGTCCACGCTTCGCAGACGCTTTATGATGCGCTGTTCTTCCTCGCTCTGTGAATAGAGAATAATATTAAGAAGCCACACTTTGGAGACAGCAACAAAAGTGATGTTGACAACAGTCGTAACAAATCCTGTGTCGCCAGTAGGCAGCAACTTGCAGGGGACTCGGGTAGGGCAGAAGCGTAGGTACTGCCACGTCCCTGCCTGCCCTGGCCCGCCGCAGATGACAAGCGTCGGCACTCCTGGTCCATGGAGGGCAAATGCCTCTACCCTCGTCAGCGTGGTGTATGGCCCTCACATCTCCCAGAATGGGAGGGCATACCCATACACCCCTCGAGTCGCAAATGCCAGCAACTTAGCGGGACGTGAATAGCGCAGACGCATAGGCATAGCCACGTCCTGACCATATACCTACAGATGACAAGCGGCCGGCACACCTGACCCGGGGAGGGCAAATAAGTCTACCCCCTGCTTCCCGGAAGCGATGGACACCGTAAAACAGTGTGAAGGATTGCACGCGATCACGCCCGTCATGCAGGGCCGTTAGAGAGGCGCAGCTTAACGTATCATCATCATCATCATCAGCTTATTGCAGTGTCGCCAGTGGCAGTAACTTGCAGGGACTTGAATAGCTATCCAGACTTACCGCCCTCGCGGTCCCGTGGGCGCTGGTCGCGAGCCTCTCCTTGCGCACCGTCCGGACCCACTTGCCCATGGTCTTCCAGAGCCAATTGGGCTCCTTGGAGAGGGGCACGTCCATAGAGTGGATAACGTCAGCTCGGCTAGCTCCTTAGTCAGGAGAGCTCGCAGAGACTAGGATAGCGTAGCAGCCTAGGTAAAGCCATGTTCCTGCCTGCCCTGGTCACTGATAGGTGGCCGGCACTCCTGGTCCATGAAGGGCAAATGCCTCTACCCCCGACAGCGTTGTGGTTGGGACTCACACTTCGGAATGAGAGGGCTCACCCACTACACCCCTCGAGTCGCCAGTGGCAGCAACTTGCAGGGACTTGAATAGACGTCCAGACTTACCGCCCTCGCGGTCCCGTGGGAGCTCGTCGCGAGCCTCTCCTCGCGCACCGTCCGGACCCACTTGCCCATGGTCTTCCAGAGCCAATTGGGCTCCTTGGAGAGGGGCACGTCCATAGAGTGGATGGCGGCCGCCTTCTCGGCTATCTTCATCGATAACGCCGGCTCGGCTAACTCTTTAGTCAGGAGGGCGCGCGCCTGTCGACAAAGGTGGGATAAATTAGGGTGGCAGACGTGTAAGCGGCCCATCTGATGTTAAACGGCTACCGCCGCTTATAGACTCTGCAACGCCAGGGGCACAGCCAAGCCACTGCCTACCGTTAGGAAAGAGTCCTCTTTAGACCACGTTTGAAGAAGGACAAGTCGTAGCGATCGGGAAACACCGCGGCTGGGAGCTCATTCCAGAGCTTACACGTAGGCGTAAAGAACGAACGTTGGAAGCGAACAGTTCTTGAAAGAAAGGTTTCCAAATGGTATGGATGGACTCTGCCGCGGCGTCGAGTAGTGCGATGGTAAAATGGTGACACTGGCATAATGTGAAACAGTTCCTCAGAGCACTCTCCATGAAATAGTCTGTAGAAGACGCAATGGTCTTACATCCCAGAGTGTTGAAAATATATATTTCGGCGCGCACTACGACTTTGTGGCCGCGAGGCAGAAAAGAGCAGCGGCATAATGTCGCGCTGTAATACTGTAGCGTGTGCTGTCAAGTGCGCGCAATACAATTGGTACAGGCTAAGGGAGTGGCCTGTACTGTTATAGGCTGATGATGATGATGAAGGGAGTGGCCTGTAATCTTTTCGCTCCAAACCAACCTCACCTGCCCGTGGTACATCCTGCCGAATAACAAACGAGGCGCTGGCAACCGATTGGTGGCTGTATAACCATCACAATTGAAGGCGTAGCTATTTAGCTAATTCGCTACTGCCTGCTGTTGTGGTGCGGTAGGTATGTGGTTTGGCTGGCTATGTTTACCACAGACCGATGACGGGCAGCAGCGTCACCGGAGCGAGAAGCTACTCAACGCGATCACCAAACCACCTGCCCAGCGTGGCGATTATGGGTCATCATCAGCCTATTACAGTCCACTGCTGGACATAGGCCTCTCCAGCTGTTCGCTACTTAGAGCAAACACCTGGAGGACATACCCATAATCGCCACGCTGGGCAGGCGGGTTGGCGATCGCAGGGCGTAGCTTCTTGCTTCGGTGACGCTGCTGCCCGTCATTGGTCTATGATATTTAGCTACGCCTTCTATCGTGATGGTTATTCCGCCATCAGTCGGTTCGCCAGAGCCAGAGAGAGAAAAGGTGATAGGCCGCTCCCTTACATCCCTTACATGGCGATTATGGGTATATCCTCCAGATGTTTTCCCAACGTGGCGAACAACTGGAGAGGCCTATGTCCAGCAGTGACTGAAGATTACCACTCTGAACTTTATGGACTCTGGGATGATAACTGGAATATAGGACGCACTTTTCCGAAAACCGCCCCGCCCAAGCAAATCCTTTTGTTCACCTCTTTCTCAAAATTATGGCGTTTAAGTTGATACGAGTTGTACCACAGCATAATAGGTCTCCTTTCGCCCGATCTCGCTACGGCACGGGCAGGCAACCAAATTAGTCACCTGTCAGTTGCCACCGCCACTCTGGCTAAACACAGACTGATCCGAAAAATCTAGGAACACACCTCACTCATGTAACTTCTGAGATTTAAAAAAAACGCGCGCATTCTTTTGTTATCGCTCGTCTGCGCGTGAGCAACGCAAAATGGTCTTTTTTGGATTGGTGTGCCTTACGCTGTGGAGTTAAGGTTGAATTTGTTATGTTCAGTTTTGGATAGACACTCCGATACGTTTCGACCCTGCGCTACTATACATTGGCCAAAGAACAAAGTCGCTGACATCAGCTAGTACAACAATATGAACCACTCACCGGTATGTACTCCTCAATCCTCCCTCCGGAGAACACTCCGTGCAGTTTGGGCCCCAGCCTCCTCTCGGACAGCAAAGTGAATATGACGGACTCGGTGACTATGGCGTCCATGGCTCGCTCCCCGTGGACCTGCCCGTAGATGCGGAGAAGGACCTGTGGGCGAAGTTATGTTTAACCTTTTCATTGACAAGAACACATCATGTAAGGGATATCATCTTTCCGCTACAAGCTACTCCACCTGCCCATGGTGCATCCTGCCGAATAACAAACGATGTTCTGGGCACTGGTTGGAAATAACTCAAGACTTGAGTTATTTATAAATAAATATCCCAATACATGCCACGCTGGGCCACACAGCGCCACCTATATAGCGCCAAACTAAGCCGAACTTGTACTATGAGTACTAGACAACTGATAAACTTACTTGATACTTTTTTTTGTAAATAAATACATATTAAACATAGAAAACACCCAGACCAAAACAAACAGACATGTTCATGAACACAAATGTTTGTGCTGTGCGGGAATCGTACCCACGACCCTTGGCTCAGAGGGCAGAGGTCACTACCAAATGAGCCATCGAGCCAGCCATATATTATACACATAAACCTTCCTCTTGAATCCCTCTATCTATTAAAACAACCGCATCAAGATCCGTTGCACAGTTTTAAAGAAATAAGCATACATAGAAACAGACAGAAAACAAAAGCGACATTGTTTTTTACTATGTAGTGAACTCACCTTCCTAGGCTCCTCGATAGTGAACGAGTTGCACCTATTGATGCCTTTGTTGAGGAGGCGGGAGGCGACAGTCGTCAGCGACTCGGGGTCCTCCTCGGGCGAGCTCTCCCTCTGCGCGTACTTGAGGTGGGAGGTGTCGTCCGGGAGGGCCACGTAGTACAGGAAGTTGGACAGACCGCCACTGGAATAGGAGATGCACGTGAATTAATAAAGAAGGAAGTTTTGTAGCAGCTCGTTTTTTTAATATGACAGAGGGTGCTAACGGACTTGAAGGTCATCATCATCATCATCAGCCTATTACAGTCCACTGATGGACATAGGCCTCTCCAGTTGTTCGCCACTTAGAGCAAACATCTGGAGGATATACCCATAATCGCCAATTCGCCACGCTGGGCAGGCGGGTTGGCGATCGCAGGGCGTAGCTTCTTGCTCCGGTGACGCTGCTGCCCGTCACCGGTCTTTAGTATTTAGCTACGCCTTTAATTGTGATGGTTATACACCGCCATCAGTCGGTTGCCAGCGCCTCGTTTGTTATTCGGCAGGCTGCACCACGGGCAGGTGAGGTTGGCTTGGAGCGAAAATATGATAGGCCGCTCCCTTACATCCCACTTACAGGCACTTGTGGAATCTGTAGGCTCGCTTTTTGAAGGTCCCTAAGTCGTATCCATTCAGGAAAATTGCAGCCGGAAGCTGATTCAAAGAACAGCAGCACGAGGCAGAAAATTGCGCGCAAAACGCACTGTGAAAGTGTCGTTTATGACCAAAGATGACTGGGACCGCTCAGGATTCTGTCTAGCGCAGCTTTTGATATACATCTATGTATGGCAATGTGAAAATAAATGAATTAAAAAAAAAGATAATCCCTACCAAAATTAGCAAAACCTCTCGTGAGACTCCGTGTGTCGCCAAAAGATGGCGCTAGCGGCGCGATACATAACGATTCCGCGATGTAAGTAGGTGTATTGGGAGGCTTGCATAGATTAGGTCACGCGTAAAGTGCAGGAGGGAGGTCCACGATGTGACACGCAAAGGAGAAAGAGGAAAAGTGACCAGCTGTCACAAGGGAGACAACTCAGTAAGGTCAGCCTAAACGGAAGAGAGTTCCACAGATTTGTTGGTGATGGATGCAAACGCCTAGCCGCCTATAAAATACCAAGAAGTCCTATATTTGGCCAAACGTTTTTAATATTTTTTTTCTACCGCGTATAGGAAAGCACGTTAGGTTGTTGTAGCTGAATCGAAGAGCGATGAAATATAACACGCTTCTTGTTGGTACAACTGGTGCACTACCAGTATAATATCTCTTGCGCACTTGATTAGTTTACTAATCTTGCCCGCTATTGTCAATATCAAATCAGATACTTAAAAAAAAAAAAATTCTAAAGAGCTTTTGCTTTCAGTCATTGGGCGAATGAATGAGTGAAATTACGTGTGTGAAGATAAAAACGTATATTCAACTTTTCCATTAACACGTATTGTGTTATCACAATTCGAGTACACACACCTTATCTTTCATAGTATTTTTCCTCTGTCCCACTTAACGTATTGATATTGATCGCTTTGCGAAATCATTGATCTGTGTATTTAATCTATCAATGTCACTATAGTTTTTAATCAATCAAGGACGTGTTTTCTATTTGGGTAAAGGTATCGGTACCTAATTATTGTATTACACATGCCATTAAAAATATTATGACCGTCACTGCCCCAACTACAGATAATCGATTAATTGTAGGTGATAAATTAAACATATTGATTGCAGTACGCAGTCATACTACAAAACATCTGTTGGAAATAAACCTGAAGGAAAATCGCCCACATTTTGTTAGGTGCGAGAGCCTTCCACTCCCCCAACTGCCCTGCCCATCATCATCGTAGTCATTTAGATCAAGAAAACACATTTTGATAGGTTGTCTCTTCCCCATTGTCCGGTGATAATGGTGATAATGACAAGAACTAAGGCTATCATCGTAGTCATGTAGGAAAGAGAAAAACACCTCAGATATTCGTTCCTACAAAAGAAACGGTTGTGTGTGAACTGCTTGTTATAAAAAAAATCTTTTCAAAGCACACATATAAAATTCTAAGAAACAAATAACATTAGTACGTCTAGAGACGACGATTATTCTTGACCTTGGATTGCACCTGAATTTTGTGTAATACTCTTTGTTGTTTCCGATCAGATTGTATGTGTAAAGCAATTTACAATTCCTAAATTACTCGTAGATCTTGGTCTTCTACCATGGTCTTTTGCCATCTCATAGTAACCAACAACCTAAATATGGAACCTTTTAACCTAAGCCAAATAATTACCAAAGAAAACAACCTTCACGAAGCTCATGAACACATTCGTAAAGGAATTTAAAGTCATCAATAAAATCTGAAACCTAACTGTACATTTAACTTAATCAAAGACCATATAGTAATCTCTTAAATATTCCTGTATCCTTTAGCAGGAATAAAACTAATACAATTAGCACACTGAACTTCACATTGTAAAATAACAAACTAAGCCTAATGTAAGAATGTAAGGGAGCGGCCTATCATCTTTTCGCTCTAAGCCAACCTCACCTGCCCGTGGTGCATCCTGCCCAGCCTATACAATCTTAGTACAAATTGTATGGCAATCACATAAATACAGCTGACCAAATTTAATTGTACACAAATATTTAGATGCACACATTAGAGCTTATATCTTTTCAATTTACCTGGGTTATACTATGTTAGTTCCATATTTGAATTCTAGGTGGAGTTTATATTCATTGATTAAAGTTGGTATCTATTTTCTATACAATTGTAAGGATTAAATTGCCTTTCAAATTCGGTAGCATATTTTAGTTGCGACGTTTCGACAATATTGTACAGTTTGTGAAGTTTTTTTTTATTACGGTCTTTTTATTTAAATTTAGAAGCCAGATGAACGCTAGTTATATTTCACTTTAATTTCATTTATTCCTTATATAATATATTACTACACTTAATTTATTGAATATTGCGTTAAATAACGTATTATTCTCCATTTTCAGTATTTAGTGATTTTGAACTGTAAACTATAGATTCAAATTTCTGGCAACACAGTATAAAATGGCGTGTTTTGGAATATTCCTCCAGTCAATATTAATTTATCAAGTTTTCAAAAGTTTGTGCTTTTATTAGAACTTGAAACTCCTAGCATTTTTTAAAACGGTCGTACAAGAACCAGGCTATAATGTGATTGCTAAAGTTTGTGCCCAAGGGACTAAAATCCGCAAGAAAATTGTAATTGCAAGAAACCCGCGGAAAGTTTATTCTACATTCGATAGAAAATGTGATTTTAATAACTTAAATGATAATGAAACCAAGATTCTAATTTTATAGTGGTGTGTGGTGTGTAAAAATGTGAAAGATAATAAAAGTTTCTATGATTTTACACTTATCTTTTATTTTTCAAATGTTGAATGATTTGCCAACCTTATTGTTAGTTTGTGTTTCTATGCTTAAGTTAATAAATAATTAAGAAAAATGTGCTTGCGGTTGGCAATTCATAGCAAAAATTCATCATTCCTTAATGAAATAACTGTACAGTACTTTTATTTAATTACAAGACCAGAGTGTATGCTGTAGTTTTATCGCTCTAGATATGTATATTGACGAAAAGTTGCCGTAAAGTACCGTCGTGTGGCGCTGTATTTATGTTGCCTCTTTTGACAGCCAAGATTGGTCTCTATTTCAGTATATTACAAAGTACTCTGTGATCCTGCCGAATGACAAACGACGCTCTGGCAACCGACTGGAGGCGGTATAACTGTCGCAGTCATCTGGTTGAATCTGCTATTCAATTGAATGACTAGCGCGTTCATTGAATGACGACATTTAATTGAATGCCTAAAGGACAACTCGTCAAGTTATTGAATGAAACGTTCAACGTCTTGACTGAACGTCATTTTAGCATAGTCGTTGAATGGGTAAAAGCCGACTGTATAATGTTTAGTTTTTAATTTTTCTTTAAAAGTATCCAGAGGCGGCGTATTAATAGGTAAATCCATGCTGTCATACTATTTTATTACGTACTAGCTGTGCCAGCGGCGTCGCTCGCGTGGATATCGGGTTTCAAAAATAACGGACTTCCATATAATACCCATCTATACCTTGTGCCTAAGTTTTAAGTTAGACCTCTAGCAATACATTGGTGAAAACCGCATTCAATTCTATGCAGTAGTTTTCGCGTAATGCGCGTTCAAACATACAGGTTTAAATTTCTCGCATTTTCCCAACACTTCCCGTCTCTGCTCCGCTCCTATTGATTGTAGCGTGATGAAAAGTATCCTATAACCTGCCCAGGAGTATGAAGAATAATTGTACCAAGTTTCGTCAAAATCTGTTCAGTAGTTTTTTTTTCTATAACGAACATACAGACAGACAGACAGACAGACAGACAGACAGACAGACAGACAGACAGACAAAAATTTTACTGATTGCATTTTTGGTATCAGTATCGATCACTTATCACCCCCTGATAGTTATTTTGAAAAAATATTTTATGTACAGAATTGACCTCTCTACAGATTTATTATAAGTATAGATAAGTCAGTTTAAAGTAAATCTAATCAAAAAAATATCAACACTCAGGTGATCATGTTCGACGCCATATTTGTTTTAGTGACTACTAACGCCGCGCGGGAAAAAAATGAACTAAATTACAATCACTTGACTGCTTTTACGTCCGCTCTTTTCAAAGGGCTATGTTTCAATCCGCTACCCAGTTGGACGTTAAGTGACGCGTGTTTAGTCAACGTTCGGTCTAGTCATTCAATTGAATGTCGTCATTTAATGAACGCGCTAGCGATTCAATTGAATAGGAGATTCAACCAGAAGACTGCGACATAACCATCACAATCGACGGTGTAGCTAAATACCACAGACCGATGACGGGCAACAGCGTCACCGGAGCGAGAAGCTACGCCTGGGATCGCACCCGCCTGCCCAGCGCGCGTGGCGATTATGGGTATATCCTCCAGATGTTTGCTGGAGAGGCCTATGTCCAGCAGTGGACTGCAATAGGCTGATGATGAAACTAAGCCTAATGAACCTCTAAATTTGATGGTAGAATCGGTATCAGAATACGATCACGGGATGAGATTGGGGTGGTTATTATTCTATACCCGGAAACTACAGAATCAAAGATCCTACGTTATCGCGTTAGTTATTCATTGAAATTAGTTTTCGGTTATTTCACAGTTCTCACCAGAAACCAAACGAAATCCTTACCGAATATTTGATTGAACGAAACCATCTGAGAAGAAATATTTCAGATTCCGAAAGCATTGCGATAAACTCCACGATCACGTTTGAACAACACGTTTCACTACAATATCTCCGGCGTACTCTGCTAATCTACATGGAGATTCGCTGACCGAAATTCTATAAAGCCAGTGTCATTCATTTACCAATGCCTTTATTTACTCTTTGTTATTATTTTATTAACCATATTTATAAACAGTTCGGTAATGAGTGTACTATCATGTTTATTGGTGCATTATCTTGTAGGTGAATGACGTTTAAACGCAGCAGACGGATACTTAAACAGATATATAATGTAGCTTGTTATGATTTGCTTGTATCTATGCGCCCTTGTCGTGGAAGCACACACATTGCATACCTTCTGATCTGATCTCAAACTATTTTAACTAACGATTTTTGTAATAAAAGTATCGTCGACCGTAGACGTAGATGATCAGTTTTATTACACAACCGACTTTTTTATTTTGATGTTGTGATCATCATCATCATCCTGAAGACGTCTACTGCTGGATTTTGGCCTCCCCATGGACCGGTCTACACCCAAAGGATCCCTGCTATACCTATCAGGTTGTTATTCCATCTCCTAGAAGACTTAGCAGGGGAGAGCCCCTGCTAAAACTTTCATCTCGCGGTAGCCACTCGAGAACCTTTCCAGATGATGAATTAAACCGAATGCTCCTGATTCAATTCCGGAGCAATTTCGTAAATGAATAAGAGTTCTGAGTGCCGTCCTCCCGGCTATACTCATCGTGTAAGACAAAAACTGAGTTTGACTAGACAGTTCTCATGTGTTTTCAGATGAAGGTATTATATTTTCGGGTAGCTGATGAACAAAAACCATATGAAATTACCATCAATTTGTTTGTTTTTGGAATGGTAAAACTATAACATAAATGGCTGTCACAATTGATGACACATACATAAGTAACAACAAAAAAGATCCTTGATGCATTGTTTACTTTATCTGCTACAATTACTCATACCTTGAAGAGTATTTTTTGTGATAAGATCAGCTCACTACTAAACATTTCAAAGGAAAAAAATATGACACGCGTGAAAAAGGCATCTTATGTCCATTTTCTGTCGCAAAACACGTTTTCCTTAATCAACATTATGGCCAAAATGGCTGTGTGCGCAAAAAACGTAAATAAACACGGCCTGTGGCCTTGGCGTGAGGCCTGTGGCCTGTGGTATAGAAGCCAGCGGTTTTATAAGCGGAGCGAGAATTGTATCGATGATTTTAAAATATCATCATCATCAGCCTATTGCAGCCCACTGCTGGGCATAGGCCTCTCCAGTTGTTCGCTTCCGGATATACCCATAATCGCCACGCTGGGCAGGCGGGCTGGCATCGCAGGGCGTAGCTTCTTGCTCCGGTGACGCTGCTGCCCGTCATCGGTATGTGGTATTTTGCTACGCCTTCTATCGTGATGGTTTTACCGCCACCAGTCGGTTTGCCAGAGCCTCGTTTGTTGTTCGGCAGGATGCACCACGGGCAGGTGAGGATGGATTGGAGCGAAAAGGTGATAGGTCGCTCCCTTACATCCCCCATATTTTAAAATATAATTAAATGAAATATTTTATTGTTTTTGGACAATCAGCGTATTTTTAAACAATAAACATGTTCAAGTCATACACAAAAAATACTAAATAAGTTTTGTTGAATAAGTTTATCAGTCCCATCGAAGCGATCTCTACCAGATAACATTTAATAAAATAGACGGGCGTAGGGAGGTCTGAGTGCTGGGAACCAAAAAGTAAAATTGAGATAGATGAAGGTCGGGATAGAGAAAAGTGGCGCGAATGAAAGGAGGCTTACGTTCAGCAGTGGGCAGACTAGGGCTCTTGATTATATGAACTTAAACAGTCCCTAAAGTGTCAATTTTATGGTACATGGACAAGGCGTTGTCTGATGGTAAGATGGATCCCCTGAACTCCTAGTCTACACCACACCCGCTACTCCCAAGAAGTCAATTTTTGAGGAATTTGTAGGTTGACTTCTTGACGGTACAAAACGTACTGTAAACTGAACCACAAGTTAACACAAAGAGACTACATTAAAACCTTTTTCTTCGCAACAAAAACGGTACACAAAAGGTTAAACGTCGTTGAACAAGAACACATTACATTTCAGTCTACAGTAAAATGTCTATAGAATTAGATTTTTTGTGGGATAACTTAGAAAAAAAGCTAAATAGAAAAATGGTACAATCTACTTTTTTTGCGTTTTTGGGTTCACAACTTTTTGCTTGACTGCTGAATGTTCTGGAAAGTCTCGTAAATGGTTTTATCTATTCTTGCAATAAAATTAAAGGTATACCGTATAAGTCTCGTCTCGTTTTATTGAGTGCGTTGCTTCTTGGCACAGGCAATTTTATGCCTAAGAAGAGGCTCCGTCAATTTGATAAATGTATGTTTTATGAACGCGATTCAATTATTGTTTTTTTTTTAATTGTTTATCGAAGGCATCGATTTTATAAAATGTTCATAAGACAACATCACATTTATACATTGATGTGATCCCATATTAATGTAAGCACTATGCATATAGTGCATGTATGCAAATTAAATCTAAAATTAAATAAATTTCAGACAACAGCACACATTGCTCCGATTCCAAAGTAAGTGGCTTGAACACTTGTTCAAGTTTCACACATCATCATCATCAGCCCGTGTCAGTCCACTGCTGGAAATAGGCCTTTCCAGTTGTTCACCGCAGGGCAAACATTTGGAGGATATCATCGTAGTCATTTAGAAAATAAAACTGAGTAACAAGCATTTTTTTGCACATAAACCAACGGTCTAAAGAACCAGAAAAGGTATTTAGAGCTCACGACCCAATTCACAAACCCTCATTTCGTATTCGCCCACACAAGTGGGCCAAATAAACCTTTACGTCTGACGTTAAACTAGATGATGACGTCACGTAAGTCAGTTACATATTCAGTACGTCACAGTATTCCAATAGTCGAGACGGAAATAGCCCAGTTATGTTTATGTAGTTAGCTCATGTCTAGGTTTGTTCAAAGTCTGAGCTTCAGACAGTGCATAAACGTTTCTTTTAACACATAATAATGTACGTAGAAATGGCTTTCTTTCATAGCATGCAGCCGAAATCTGAGTAATACACATCATAATATTATACTAGCGAGCCGCGGCTTCGCTTCGGGTATTTTAGATAAACATTTCGTCGGGGTACATATATAATAAGGATCCCTAATTTTTTTCAGATGCATATTACTTCATTATAACCATGTAATGTTACTTCACATTGGAGATATCTGTGCTTCACATGTAGCGTTCCAATGGTGAAAGAATTTTTGAAATAGTCGCATTAATTTTTGAGTTTATTCATAACAAAAATACAAATCTTTCCTCTTTATGTGTGTAGTTTATTTTTAAATTAGTTTTAAATTAGTGCCATGGTGGCCAATCGTCTAACTCTGTAGTATGGAGTTTTCATACTCTCCTGGGCGAATATCGCTCACGATCTCCAAGGTGACTCGCCCGCCAGTCGCTAAGCACACAGGAGAAGAGAAGAAGTTTATCTAAAGTGTGTGGGCAAACGCAGTCTGGTGCACTCCCTTTTCCTATAATCTCACAAACAAAAATGGGACGATAGTACGGTTCGATTGAAGAGTTACATAATCTGATATAACAGCAGAGGAATCATTTATCATTTTGTACATCTGCATTTTGTAATTTGTATCACGAAAATACTCAACCAGTTGAACTTCTATAAATAGTGATCAGGTTACGTTAAAATCTCGTCTTACCAAAAATAGATTTTAATCTAAAGCTTTAGGTAGAATTCTCTTGTACCGAATGAACAGATTTTCACGGTATATTTATATTCTGTCGTCGTTCGCATATTAATTTGGTTCATTAAAGCGTGTCCAATTAATGATTGACAGTATGAATATTAATTTTAGGAACAAAAATGTTTGCCTATTCCTGGAACTGTGGCGTTTATTAATTAAATCGCACCAGTATCCTGGCCAGTATCCAGACTGGCTCCGTGGCTCAATTGGTAGTGACCCCTGCCTTCTGAACCAAGGGTCGTGGGCTCTATCCCCACCCGGGACAAACATTCGTGTGATGAACGCTTGTGTTTGTTCCGTGTCTGTTTGTTTATATTTGTATTTAAGTATTTATTTGTGGTACCTTCGTTGTTCTGATACCCACAACACAAGTGCTTAAGCTACTTACTTTGGGATCGGGGCAATGTATGTGATGTTGTCTGATATATTTATATATCTCCATAATAGCTCACCTGAAACTGAAAAGAGGCTGTCTACCACCTGTTTTCAACGTATGCTACAAAACTTTGGTCACATAGCTCGCAGATACCCAAGGATAAGACCCTGGTGGTTATGGGATTAATAGATGCTTTTGACATCTGTTTAGGAAGGTTTATAAACACACTCGTGTCTGGCCGTTTCTTTTTTTTATTGCTTATAATGGCAGACGAGCAGGCGGCCTGTCTGATGTTAAACAGTAACCGCCGCCCATGGACACTAGCAATGCCAGGAGCATAGCCATGCCGCTGCCTACCGTGAGGAAAGAGCTCTCTTTAAATCACGCTTGAAGAAGGACATGTCGTAGCGATCAGGGAACACCGCGGTTGGGAGGTTGTTCCAGAGTTTGCAAGCCCGTGGAAGAAATGAACGCTGAAAACGAACAGTTCTGGACAAGATCGTCTCCAGGTGGTACGGATGGACGCTACCGCGGCGTCTAGTAGTGCGATGGTAAAATGGTGACATTGGCATGATGTTGAACAGTTCCTCGGAGCACTTTCCATTAAAAAGTCTGTAGAAGACGCACTGGGGGCCGAAGCTCTAGCTTCGCGGCCTTTTTTATATTTTCAAATGTTGATACTGTAACTCTAACTCTCTGTAGTCTATAGATTGATTTATTAAAATGTTTCTTTACCATTCCAACTCGCAACGAGACTATTATTCTCTCCAGTTTAAGTATTTTTGGTACCTTCGTTGTTCTGATATCCATAATACACTTGTGTTATGGGCTTAAGCTAAGTCTAAGCTTAAGTCTGATATTTATTTATTTATATTTAAATATTAACCGGCGACTTCACAATCCTCAGTGAGGGACCTACATAAGTAAAAGACTCTAAAATATAACGCTATAAGAGTGACATGACGAAAAAGAATATTATACGTACACTAGCAAACCCGGCGAACACCGTTTCGCCACCAGATGGCTGTAAATTTTTTTTTCCTTCATTTTATTTGCTATAAACCTCACGGAGCCCGAGACCTTTCTAACGAATGCAAAACCGTGGAAATCGGTTCGTGCGTTCTGGAGTTATAGCGTCAGGGAGGAAAACCCAACTTATTTTTATCTATTAGATATAGATCGAAGTATAGTAAAATACTACGATTATTAGGGTAGTTTGGCATACGCTCAAGGTATGTGATGGATATACATCTACTATGCTTGTTTAATATGTTTATCTCTAGTTATTACCGTATCTAAATGGACTATTACCCCGATAACAGTTAAACAGATTAAAATCGATTCTACATCGCTCGCTATCAGTAATTCGCAAAGGCCGACTTATGTAATTTCGCGAATGATCATCATTCATACATTAACCATCATAATATCTATTTAGCCTCAGGTCCATCGTCATATTATGTTATTGTAATATATTAATGTAAGGGAGCGACCTATCACCTTTTTGCTCTAAGCCATCCTCACCTGCCCGTGGTGCATCCTGCCGAATAACCAACGAGGCTCTGGCAAACCGACTGGTGGCGGTATAGCCATCACGATAGAAGGCGTAGCTAAATATCACAGGTCGATGACGGGCAGCAGCGTCACACCGGAACAAGAAGCTACGCCCTGCGATCGCCAACCCGCCTGCCCTGCGTGGCGATTATGGGTATTATCCTCCAGATGATTGCCCTACGTGGCGAACAAATGGAGAGGCCTATGTCCACCAGTGGACTGCAATAGGCTGATGATGATGATGATGACTATATTAATATAGATAGATGCACTTGTTGTTTTTTTGGCTTAATGAAAAGAATAAAATGTGGTTGTTTTTAAAGGTTTTTTGTGTACACATTAATAAGTATGACAATAAAAGTGATAATATCATCGCGAAAAGTTTGCACCATAAAAAATCTAGAGACGCAGAAGTTGAAAACATGAAGCGGAGATGTTATTAGTTTGACACTTGGTTAGTTTTACAAGTCAAATTACTTTTTTACTGCAATTGTGCAAAAAGAAGGTTTATTAACACTGCACCATTGTTTATACAATCTCTAAAATTAAAAATCCGAGTATAGATAAACGTTTACTATAAAATAATGTTATAGATAGATAGGTACTCGGTATTCCTTACTGTACACCATAAAATTGACTTAGCACTAGTGCCATGAATACTTCCCTAAGTAAGTATACAAGTGTTGCGCAATTTAGGCGGTCTTACCTCTATAAGCGATCTCTTAAAGACAACCTTTGGGTAGAGAATAGCAAGATAGATGGGTAAAATGGTGTAGTACAAACGACATAAGTACGATAGTTTTTCAACTACGCAACTAGACGTAAAGTTGAATGGCGTTCAATGCAAGCAAACGACCGTTGTTTCAACCAGTCGGCTGCCTGCGACGCATTGTTTGATGCATTGCACACAAAGATCGTTAACCCAACCGCACATTAAACTTCATATATCACAAAGAAACAACAATACCGACAACACACACAAGTCTACCGCAATTTGAACTCAAACACAGTACAAATACGATTTCAAATCAAACACAATCTAACATCAGTAAAGAACGTTACTTATCAGTAAAATTGACGTCATTCCGGTTTTTTCCAGTTCGTGTATGGTAAAGGTAAACGATAATTATGCCTCTTCATTAAGAGTTGCACGTATTCATTAAGAATTTACGTCGTTACAAATGTATCGGTTTCCTTGCACCGTAAAAGAAAAAATAAACAAAATATTACTTTGTGCCTATACATATCTTTAAACTAAAAATAACTTAATGTCAAATTAACAGAATGTTTATTCAATACAAATATTATAGTGTTCTACTAACCGAATTTCGGCTACAGTAAACCTTCTTATAAGATTAGCTAAGTACGCATCAGATATTATAGTACACCACTCGAGCAAACATATAATGCAGTCTCTGTACCTCATACTGAAGTCAAAATAGATCAATGGCACGACAGCTGAACGCAAGCAGAGGTAGCCAAGTTGCAGATTTAACGTGCTTTGCAGATCCGTTGTCCAAAGTGGACCTTTTGCGAAGTGGAATTTTAAGAAGTGGACCAAATGCGAAATGGACATTTTAAGGAATGGACCAAATGCGAAATTGACGTTTTAAAAAGTGGAACAAATGCGAAATTGACGTTTTACGAAGTGGAACAAATGCGAAATTGACGTTTTAAGAAGTGGACCAACTGCGAAATGGACGTTTCGCGATTTGGACCAAATGCGAAATTGATCAAGCGGGACAAAACGTATATCACCGACAGTTTTCTTACTCAGCTGGGCTGCTCCATTTCTTGGCAGAAAAAACTCAAGTGTATTTTTTTTTTGCCCCCGCGTGTAGTTACATGGGCATATGGTTGTGTCAGACCGTCATCATCATCAGCATTTCACAGTCCACTGCTGGACATAGCCATAGGTCAGACCATTTGTTACTAATGTAAAGAGCCGTACCATACATGTTAATTTTACTTAATCGGCGATGGTGCCGAGAGATTCAAATACCGGAATAAAAGCAGTCTCTATAATGAATATAAGGACCAGTGGTTTAGTTGTAGTGAACGAAAACTTACCTAATTCGCCTGAAGTCCAGTTGAGAGGGATCGACACTCTTCCACGCACCGTGCAAATAGTTTCTGCATATCCTGGCAGCTACTTCACGCATCTCCTCTTCGGTACCACACATTTGCAGTTTCTGGGGAAGATTAACAAAACTATTGTATAGATAAACAGTTTGAGTTCTCAATGACGGGTGCAAGGACGGGGAAGTGCAATCGATAGGTACCTGGTTCATTAATAAGAGTTTTGCAAAAGTGGAAAGATTTAATAAGGAACTCCAAAGGTGACCCAACTGATTTCCATACAATTTTCCCCATTAGAAATCTGCGTTCTTCAACAATAACATAGTGAAGTGATGCCAGTATCTGTATTCGAGATAAATAAATGTATTTTTGATGAATATTTAATCTGTTGGAAAACAAAATGCCTAAGTAGCTGAGGCAAAGAGGGACAGCTGTTGCTTGCTACGATTCTGTCCATAGGAAGTTTCTTCATGATTCGTTTCTTTATAGGATTATATAGGCATTATAAGAAGGAAACCCGTGCGCTGGTAATGAGTTTTAATTTTTAATGTTACCGGTGAGAGAAGCAATCATCATCATCAGCCTATTGCAGTCCACTGCTGGACATAGGCCTCTAAAGATGTTCGCCACATAAGGCAAACATCTAGAGGATATACCCATAATCGCCACGCTGGGCGGGCGGGTTGGCGATCGCAGGGCGTAGCTTCTTGCTCCGGTGACGCTACTGCCCGTCATCGGTCTGTGATATTTAGTTACGCTTTCTATCGTGATGTTTGTACCGCCACCAGTCGGTTTGCCAGAGCCTCGTTTGTTGTTCGTCAGGATGCACCTTTACATCCCATACATGAGAGAGAATCAAACTGAGCGTCAATTCTAATAGGATGTTACAAAGGCGATAACCCCCACACGCCCCTAACCCTGTCACCAGAAAAACAATCTTATTTTTCTAGATATTTTTATACACTAATTAAGATAAGATTATGACACATCGTCCCTGAGTAAATTACTATCGATACGTACATATTATTCGCAAGATAAGTATCAGGCTCGCACGTGTTTCTACAATCTACAAATTAGATAATCACTGAATTTCGACCGCTAAATTCCTTATGTAAGGGATCTTTTCGCTCCAAGCTCCAAGCCACCCTCACCTGCCTGTGGTGCCTTCTGCTGCCGAATAACAAACGAAGCTCTGCCAACCGACTGGATTTGCAAAAATCTATGTGCGGAATTATACCACTAGCTTAGCGGTGAAGGAAATCATCGTGAGGAAACCTGCACATCCAGTTTAATTCTGAATGTGTAACCATGATCCAAATTTGATTCCCCTTTCTGAGGGTAACGAAGGTCAGATGGCGGTTGCTTCAATGTAATAACCAGACTCGTTAAATCTAGGATCATGGTCAAAGCGGACCCTGGGCCTAGAGGCACAAACCGGGACAACGCTAAGAGGATGATGATGCTCTGGCAACCGACTGATGGTGGTATAAACATCAAGATTTAAGGAGTAGCTAAGTACAACACAGGCCGATGACGTAGCGAGAAGCTACAACCTTGCCCAGCGTGGCGATTATGGGCAAAGTCTCCAGATGTTTGACCAAAGTGGCGAACAACTGGAGAGGTCTATGTCCAGCAGTGGACTGCGATAGGCTGATGATGAAATTCCTATTTGACTAAGACGATTGCCATGGTGGCTTTGTCTTCGTCACCGGACTGTGGGGTAGTGGAATGGCCATCTAACTTTCTGTGGCCGTTTTCTAATAATATTAGCCGAAGTACACAGGTGATATACCTCTAGTTCACAAGTTGTCCAAACATGATGCATGCTCTGTTCAGTCATTGTTCAGAGAGAGTTCATGCGCAGTTTCTAATGTCAATAAAATCGTACCGAGTTGTCACTCTCAATTGATGTAATACGACACCGTATAATTACAATCAAAAGCTCTGATTGCAGCGGTCTTTTAATTAACAAGGCGCAATAAGGAATGGTTGTAAGCAATTTGAAGTTAATACAAAGTTATGCACTTTTAACTTCATACTTCCACTGCTGGACAAAAGCAATAGGCTTGTTTGGCTAAAAAATGTAATTAGTCCGTCTTTTAGCTTATTCAAAAATAAAAGACACGTATTTTTTTATTCGTAAATTAGACTAAAAATTACAAAGTTATAGCCCGTTGAAATTTCACGTGATTTCACAGTGAGGCATTTTTACGGGAGGGAGTGTCGTCAAAGACTCCCACTCCTAACTTTTGTTGCCTTGTATCGTTGCTATTTTTTATTTGAATGAAAAAAGGAAAAATACGTGACCAATACATTTTATGATCTAAAATACGAACTAAATATAATGTAATAGAGGTAGGGCATAGCGAATCTTCGCTCGTATTGAGCTGCCCGTCCGGGGAAGGACCTCCACCCTATAGAATACCGCAGCCAAATGACCTCCGGGTCGTGTTTCTGCTGGTGAGTAGGGTCTCCGGAGCTCGTGGGTGGGTAGGGTTGGGCCGGCATGGCAGTGGCAACTGACAGGTAACTAACCAATTACTTGCCAGTTGTCACAACGACTTGGGCTTCTCCTTGGCTTTCCATCAGGCGTAGGAATGCCATTATGTCGAGCTACTATAAAAAAAAAAAAAAATATTTTGACCCCCAAAACATCCCTACTATCATTTGGAGGGATTTGCCATAGTCACCACTCTTGGCAGGTGTGTTGGGGACTGCATTAGGCATTGTTTGTACTCAGGTAAACGCTACCCGTATCCTGATATTCCCTTAGTTGTCTTCTACGACACCCACGGGATGAGATGGGGTGGTCCTATTCCAAATCAGGAAACCACACGAACAATGTCATATCCATACACTAAAAAAACTGTGTATGGTGGTATATCTGTAAATGGATTTAAATGCTATCTGTAAATGGATTGGAATGCTATCTGTAAATGGATTTGAATGCTATAATCTGAAGATCAATTTTAAACAGGAGGCACTTCTTCTCAGTAGGACTCACGTCGAACTGTTCGTAGGAAAAATATTGAAGTGCAAACATATTACTCGTAAATATTAGAGCCAGGTATGATAATACATATCATCACCGAACTATTGGATTGGAAGGCCCTCGCCCTAACATAACACAGCTAAGGGCGCCATTTAACAGGGGTCCGGACCTCAACTTGGGGGGTTGCCGTAATAAGATATGTTTGGCCTATTTACCGGAAAAGTGACAGAGCGACGGAACTACAGGCGAAATGTGTTTTGTCATGGCTACCGCAATGCAATGGTGTCATAGGTAGAAATCGCTATATACCTGGGAATTCCTAATCTCTAAAATCTAATGAGCATAGATAGTTCGTTAGATTACAAGTTCCCGGCAATATGCCCTGAATATTGTGTTTTGCGAGTGTAGATATTTAATAGGCATCTACTTAATAATCATCATTTATTTATTTCCTGTCCTTGTCGTTTTGTCCACGGTGGTTATAAAAGACTCCGGGGGAGGGAAGACGTATAGATACGTCCGTACACACCGACCCACCCTGGATTTGTAGCCCTGGGAGCTTTAGAACTACACACCAGCGCCTGACTTCTCGTTGTGGGCTATGATGGTTAGAAGGGATTCTCCTCGTAAAAATGGCCATAGGTATTTCCAGATTTTCCGACCGGCGATG
The DNA here is from genome assembly GCA_031163375.1 of Conogethes punctiferalis. NCBI lineage: Eukaryota > Metazoa > Arthropoda > Insecta > Lepidoptera > Crambidae > Conogethes > Conogethes punctiferalis. The sequence continues at coordinate 3,872,181 of CM062077.1, read as the reverse complement.
GCGCTAGAAAGTATTGGAAGCCTCTTTTGGGCGAAAACGAAGTGTGGACATCTCCCAACGCGTTGGACCGAAATCTTGAGAAAAGAGGCTGGTAGACAATGGAAACGGATTGTCCAGGACGGGGACCGGGATTGTTCGCGCTTTCTGGGAGAGGCTTACGTTCAGCAGTGGATGTCAAAACGCTGATTGATTGGACTCTTGACATCGAGGACTTGTACACCAAAACTGCGATGCGGATTCGCGACGCAGAAAATTGCAATACAAATTGCTGCAGACAAAGGTCTCCCTTCCACGATTCGGGTGACCATACCATTGACCGTCAAACGTACACATAGAACGTAGAAGTGCGCGCTTTTGTTATTGCTAACGAGACACAGGAAACAGAAATAAGTTTGTACGCAGTGACCTTGTAAATGTTTACGTTGCTGCATCGCAGTTCTGTGTACAAGTCAAGGGGGGCAGGTCGATATGAGTCTGTCTGTTATATTCCGTCACTGTCATATCATGGCCAGAGAGGGCAGGGCCGTTTCTAGCCCATGTGGCGCCCGAGTGCATTACCCTAGCGCCCCCTAGCAAGCGCACAGTCAAAATGAAATGGGTAGAAAGTACAAGTACAGTTTGTCCGGCTGCTTAAGGATGTTCCCCAAACTATGGCCCACCTACTCTAGACAAGATACATGTTCACTAGAAGACTTCCTGAACGCTAACGGTAAAGCGATCCGCATTTTGGAGTTTTGGTCGCATTATAATGATTTGCTCGATGTCGACTCGACAAGAAAAAGAAGAAGGGTGAGACTCCATATTAGTATGGATAATTTATCCTGAAGAAGCCACCGTTTCCTTGCGAGCGGGCGCTCGGCGCCCCTAGGACCGCGACGCCCGTGTGCAACGCACACTCTACACCTAAGGGAAAAACGCCCCTGAGAGAGGGATCACACGCAAGAATCTATGTGTTCATTCCACTTCATCATGACAAGTGTAAATCAATAATATAAATAATCATTCATATAATCAGCTTCTTGTGTAAACAGCATAAAATAAAATAAAAATAAAATAAAAATAAAATAATTTATTTCTGCAAGTAGATTTACAAGTAAATTCTTTTGCACGTCAAACTTTTTTTTTCCCTAGCATGTAAAGCGTGCATGAAACAAGATTATATTGTGTTGTGATAGTGATCTCATAGTCGACTTGATAGATTAAATGACATATCGAGACAATATCACGCACATTGATTAGAAAGTTTATAGTTTGACGGCCCTATTAGCGCAATGGTTAGTGTTACGCCAAGCGCGGACGATCCGAAGGTTCTGGAGTCGATTCCGGTCGGATTTAGGAATTGAAATTTTCTATTTGGTCTGGCGATCACAGGGCGTAGCACCTCGCTCGCTCTGTTGACGCCGCTGCCTTGCGGTGATGGTTATACTGCCACCAGTCGGTTCCAGCAATCGCCAACCGCGAACAACTGGAGAGACCTATGACCGGCAGTGGACAGAGATAGGCTTATGATGATGATGGTAATCTGGGGTCCAGGTGCAAGAGACTTTCCGAATCATCATCATCAAACGCCAGCATATTTCCACTGCTGTATATAGGCTTCTTCAATGACACTTGTCATTTGGCAGGGCAGGTGGGGTGGTGAGTGCAGTAGGTTTTATTTGTACCAAGGTAAATGTTGCTGCCCGTTTCCTGAAGTAATCATAGAAGAACGAAAAAACTTATTTTGAGACCAGATGGTTGTGAAATGAAATATCTCTCGCATTCAGCTATTTATTCTATGTACAAACGGCCACAAGTCAACCTACCCCTCTACTCAATTTTTTCAAATGAATTTTTAACCTAATACACAAAGCATAAAGTCCATTATCTATTGAATTATTTTGTCAGATAAGGGTGAGTTGAAGTGTTATTGTCTGTACTATGAATGATGTATTGATATAATGATGACTAGGACTGGAAGCATTTCTTAGAATAATTTCCCTTGTAAATATAAAAAAATGTAATCTGAAGTAAATTAAATATTTAGATAATTACGGAAAATTAATGCCATTTAGCAATGCCTAATGATTTAAGTAAAAGGAATTTTCCTATTTGTATAATTATTTTAATTAAATAATTAATCACCCATCTTTACACATCAACCACCTGATTTCAAACAAGAATTCTAAATCCAGATTATGATGATGATGTTTATGAAAATTGACTCCAGCGGAACCTAAACTCGGAGCCAAATTAAGGTAGGTAGAGGATGCCCATTATATGATTATGATTTCTCCAGAAAATATCTAGTCTAAACTTTAAATTATAATTATTTAGAATTACATAATCAAACTCAAGGCTGATTTGGTAATACTTCATTGTTCTGATATCCCAGTTTTAGAACTACCAATTTCTACATCTTCAAAGAAGGAATTTAAAGTATATCTTGTTAAAAAGCATGTTAAAATTCTAGTTGTGTTGAGAACTTAGTAACTTATAATATAATTAAGTTTCATGACACACACACAATCATAAAACTATTAGATAATGTGTTCTTTTTTCTGATTTTATGGACTTTGTGGTGGATATCCATAAATCCCCATAAAATTAAATATGATTTTTTCATTATAACCCTCCTTAATTAAAGATAAGCATTTAGAAATTTAAAAATAATTAGTTGAGAATCTCTTTCCTTAATTAGGAAACAAATTACACATTTTTTTCAGAGTAAAGAAGCTGCGATATCTCGTTTAAAATCACAAGACCAGATAAGATAATTATGATCTACACATTTTGCTACAAAATTGATTTATTATGATGATGCAACGACACAGTTTTTAAGACTGAACTAATACGAAAAGTGAGATGTATACAGAAAAATACCCAGTGGAAACACATCACAAGGAAAATATGATAAGAACACACGTCTGAATACTCTCAACAATACGGTATGAAAAAATATAACCTAGCGATTTGACGAAACAGTGTAGTCAATTATGTCTGCAAATATTATAGTGAAGTTCGCTACTTTCAGACTGAAAACTATGTCTGAATGCTAGGTGGACCACTAAAAATTAATTTCACAGTAAATAATTCTAAAGAAAGACTATAAATGAACCGCAAATGAGACAAATCGTTTGGAAAATGACTGAATCGCTTTAAACCAATTAAATGTATGGAAACATACCCAGTAGCTGTTTCTGTTCATTTCAATGAAATTTCTATATTTACTTCTTGCTTGTTTAATAAGGTTTTTAATTGTAAAAGACATTAAAATTGAATAAATACGAGTTTTGTAACATGAACCAAATCCTTGCTTCACTTTGACATTAACTTTTTTTTCACAAGTTCAAAGTTATCGATTTGACAATACCAATGTTGCCCCAATAATCTCCAGACCAGATGTTACACTATTAGTACAAAAAATGTTACATCATGAATCTGTAAACTCGGTTTCATTTAAAATATAATAAAATACTCCACAATAAAACTGTCCGGGTTCGGCTATTGTACCTATACATTGAACAAAAGTACTTTTTTTTTAAATATGTAGTTTCAACAAAATACAATAAAAAAAAACGTCTACGTAAAAATATATAGGTAGGTTATAAATACATAGCGAAATTAATAAAATTTTTAGCACATTGTTTTAATTACATGCACTTTCTAATAGCGGGCACCAACAAGTCCTAAGTAATTTTTCATCTGGTAAGGTAATTATTGCACCAGTAAACTGATTCATGTAAAATCATACTATATTAGTTATCTTCAAAGCACGTCACCGGGTGGCACGATATTTGCAATACAAAAAGAAAATAATTTTGTCATGCGAGACGAATTACATTTAGAACATTGTAATATTAAGAGAATTTACCTTGGCCATTTTTACTGGAATATTCAAGTCCGTGTCAGTAAAAAGTATTGTTTGTTTTTGTGTTCTGTAACAAAAATATTTGCGATGCAAAAACACACGAAACACGTATTCAACGAGCGAGTTAAAAATATGTACTGACGGAATGTACCTGCACGGTTAGAAATTCGATAGGGTGGTATGATGATAGTGTCTCCCGTGGGTGTGAGCGAGACGGCCAATCCGGAATAGCACGATTATTGGCGAGCGACACCGAATACCAGCCCTTGTGAGACCAAAACGTCATATTACCCTACTAAATAGAATGTGTGACGTGTCAATTAAGTATACACTGACGTAATGACCTATTTAACTCAGCGAGCTTACATTTGGTAGATAAGTGTTTATGTGCAGTGAAGAATATTGTAAACATTGACTTGTGTTTGTGAATCATTATTATTTGTAAATTATCATTATTATTATTGTTTGACTTGTGGTTTTGGATGTAAAAAAAATTAAACCGACTTCAAAAAAAAACACAAACGACCAAAACTAAAAAGCGATAAATAACGTAAGTAATTCTATCCTTAATACATAATTATTTAAATATTAGAATTATCACTTATTTTTGAAGTCGGTGCCAGCCTCTAGGTACCTAACGTAGACTGTTGTTGTATGACGCGCGCGGGCGGCAAATCCCCACGACAATATACTTAGATATGTACATTTATTTGTTTGGCTGGCACCGACAACATACAACAACAGTCTACGTTAGGTACCTAGAGGCTGGCACCGACTTCAAAAATAAGTGATAATTCTAATATTTAAATAATTATGTATTAAGGATAGAATTACTTACGTTATTTATCGCTTTTTAGTTTTGGTCGTTTGTGTTTTTTTTTGAAGTCGGTTTAATTTTTTTTTAAAAATAATTTTATTTCTCTATTTTTAGTTGCGTTAATGTGCTGTGACCTTGAATAAGGGCTAATTAATGTCCTTAAGAGTTTTACTTAGGAATGAAAAATTTTGTTTTAAGTCAAGTGAAGACTTTGTGATCTAGAATCAAGCAAATCACTTACCAAATCAACTGCCCTATTAGCCCTGCACAAGTACATAATACTACCTAGTTTCTATCGACCAATGTCAGTACTGTTCCCTAACTCCTAACCGTTAAGGAGTTCTGTGGCTTCATCATCAGCACCAGATGTTGACGCCCGAAAGCATATACCTGAGTAGAATATGATATCGTAACAAAAACACCACATGAGCATACAATTTTCGGTTGTTGCCCTCAATTTCTCCAGGATCCCATCATCAGATCCTGACTTGGTGATAATGGGACCACCTCGGAAGTGTCCTCTGTCGAACAAAAAAAAAATTTTTGAAATCCATCCATAATTGACGGAATAATCGGTGAACAAACATAAAAAAAAAAAAAAAAAAAAAAAAATATTATACATACAGACGAATTGAGAACCTCCTCCTTTTTTCGAAGTCGGTTAAAAAACATGTTAGTTCTAATTGGATGTCGTTGTGACTTTTAGGGTAGATTAGATTTTTAATCCAATTACAGTTGTGGTTATCGTTGAAGCAAGTATGTAGGTAGGTATCTACATAGAATATTAATATAATTTGAATATAATTAGAATTCTTAAATTGTTTTTCTTCAGTAGAATTTACTTTCATAAAGTAGAATTTACACTTGTACTTGTTTTACCGCTGTACTTGTTTTAACCGCTGACTAGGTAATGAATTTGGCAGCGAAACAATAGATTTTCTTTCATGTCTAAGATTAAGGACCTATTCCAGAAACAGACAGAAAAATTAAATGTGTTGTTACCTATACAGTACCTAACATAAATTGTAAATAGATTTTTCTATCAAGAAATTGCTTACTAGCTGTTCGGAGTGACGAGGTTAGCAGTGATAGGTAGACCCTCGTTGGGCATCGAAAAAAATGCTAGAATCCTTGTGCGTCTGCTGAGAGGTCAGGTTTTATGAATCAGCGCATCTTTTATGACCACATTTTGGGCAAATTAAAAAACATTAAAAATTATTAACAAACATACCATTAACAAAGAAAAATATAGGTAGGTATTTGTTTGTTATTTTTAATCCCTTTCCAATGTCATTTAAATGAGATCACGGACTGTTGTTATTTACAATGTTACTACAATTAGAACTGAAATCTTCCAGAATGCTAATGAATATATTATCCAAAAAACCACCTAAATACATATTAATACCTACCTAACAGTGTCAATTATAAATTTCCATTGATATAAACCCAATTGTGTACCTACGCACAAACATTTCGAAGAAATTATAAACGGAAACATGCAAATGACTCAATATGGACTTCCTATCTGTTAGCTTTATGTGATATTATGACTAACAAAAAATATGCTTGTCTAGTTTAGGTAGCGTCTAATGTTAATCTTGCTCTTACGCAAAGGTCATTTGAGATACTTCATGTCACACAGAGAGCCAAGGATAGATCAATGCAGTGACCAAAGTCCGTGACCTGTTGGAAGAGATCAAGAGAAAGAATTGGAGATGAGCAGGGCACATTGCTGGGTTATGGGCAAAATGAACCATAAAGCGGAGGCCCCGTGCGAATACTCGCAGTAGAGTGACAATCCCTGAGATGAACTGATTCTACTTGCCAGCATGTGGGTAATAATTAGGGATGCATTGGATCGCCAGTCGGGGCAAAATGAAGGAGAGTCCGAAGCCGGACGCAGTAAAGGCTTTGTTACATAATCTTAGCAAGGTGTTGCCTGAAATTATTGGACTGCTATCCCGGATAAGAACAGAAATTTTTTATTTAATTTTTCCAGAAATCTCACGATATAACAGCCTTTAGAAGTTCTCCTTCTCCCCCGTTTATCTCCAAGTAAAGTCATCGGCGGCCCATAAAATAACAACATTTAGCTACTCTAACTAATTACAGGTTGATTGGTAATAAAGGATATCCATCTAGGTATGTATGGATGGATATTATATGTAATAGTTAAACATATTATCGGTTTGCCATACTGTTCGTTCATGTTTCTCACAGTCTGAAAATGTATTTAACAATTGATTCGAATAACATCCGCTAGGACAATGTAGTGAATGTAATTACTGCTTAGACATTGAGTTCCTAGCTGTCTATGACTGTTACTGTTCTACAGATAGATAGATAAACTCTTTATAGCACCAAAGAAATTTACCGACCTAAGTATAGAATACATTTGTAGTAATACAGTAGGTATGGACGGCTATTTGACGGTCTTATCGCTACAAGCATTAAGCATGTAGTATTGTGTGTCGTAGTGTCGATTATCCTCTTGTCTGACTTGTCAATCAGCTTGGAGCCCTAGAAATGGTTCCATGTTTTTATTCAATTAAACGATACAATGTATAAATGAAGAGTTTTATTCATTTATTGTAGTAAACAGTAAAGGTATTCCTAATCTTGGCTTACTTTAACAGGAAAATATCAATATCTAGGCATGAAGCAACCACATTCAAATACGTCACAATATCTACGTATATGTGTAAATAAACCACAAGATTTCTATGTAGGTGCACTTGGGTTTTTTAGTGACAAGGACAATACCAATTAATAATAGGTACATAATACTTACCGAAGCTTAAGGCTATCTCAATATCTTATAATATATGTAAAAGCATTTTAAGCAGAAAGTAAAACTGACTTTAAAAAAAACACTCATTGTGGTGACAATGGAATCAACTAGGAAACGTACACCCTTTCAAACAAAAAATATTTTTTTAAAATTGATTACCAATTCTCGGAGATATGTGGTAACAAACGTACCTATAAGAAAAAAAATCAGTCGAATTGTCAACCTATTCCTTTTTTTGAAGTCTGTTAAAAAGTATTGCTACAATATTTTATGAATTTCACCTGAACATTTTATAAGGGGCTTTAATAAGTATGATATAATGGTCCGATCCGATATGAAAATTCATCTATTAGTCTAATGCTTCAGTATTATTTTCATTAGGATTTCATATTATTCAGCTACGAGTTATCGGAATATCTTCATGAGGGTCTGAAACTTCCGCAATGCATTTAGCGGTAGAATTACCGTTTTGCTAGATAGAAGTTCGTTAGGAGATAGAAACATGCTTGTATATTTAAATCTCAAACGTATCGCGTACACTAAAAATAAATAGTGTACGCGATAAGTTTGAGAGTTGCATATTTGACAATGTGGTCCATAAATATGACAATGTTGCAAATGAGACTAAAGAGCCGAGTTGTTAAAAACGCCTATTGAAGACCAAGGAGATACGGGATGCGACTGGACGGTCGGTAAGTAGCAAACAAAACTCGATCGATCTTGTAAAATAATCCAAGAACTCATGGATATAACTTTCAGTCCCCATGGATAAACATGAGTGCACAGTATTGATTTTTCCATCACACAAGCGTCGATACCATTTCTGTGTGTGTAAAGTATGGCTATAGAAGCTCATATTAAATTATAGGTGTTGGTGTAAAGTCGATATTCAACGTTAGGATGAAACTGATATAGGTATTATTGTAACACTTTTATATCCGACTTAGGTAGGTATGTTGTTAAACAATCTCGTTGGACTAGTAAACACAATTGCTGACTAAAAATAAAGATATTGGGCAAGCAAGCTTTCAAGAAAGACTTGGCAAAGAAATCAAATCCTGGTAGGGATAAAAATTGTTACATGCGTGGTTTTTTTATCAAAATATATTTCTCAGTATGCCGAAGTCATGACAGTGATACACCCTCGAACATCGGCTTCAAAGCACGTTAAGACTTTCGTTGACTTTCAGTCGTGTTGGAATTCACAATCGGATTACAAGAGTGTAGGAACAAAGTCTAAAACCCTGTAGAGTAGCTGCTGTAAGGCGTACTAATTTAGTGTTTAAGTGTAAAATATAATGGAATTTGGCTATCACGCTCCCGTGTGTCTAGATAAACTTTAGAATAACACGTGTCAAAAGTTTTAACCCTAGAGTGGGCGCGCTATGAGCATTTTGCCGCCCGCGCTAAAAAAACGTTAATAATTCCAAAAACATTTGCCTGTCAGTCTTGCGCTTTTCAGTAGCTGGCCCTACTTTTATTTTCAATGCGTGCCGAAAAGCAGGACGTCATCAGTGCGCGGGGGTCCGCTTGAGGAGAAGTTTTCTACCATCAGGTGTCGGCGGGCGGCAAATTGCTCACCGCGCGCCCACTCGCGTAAGTAGAAATTATATCATGTATTTTTTGTAAAGTTGAAATAGAGAACATATTTTATGCTGCATTTATTGTGAATACTAAATAAAAACTATTATTTTCAGGATTTAAAAGTATCTACTGATTATAACGAAAATTAATGACAAAATAGACGATTTTATAAGGTACGAGTACGACGACTAGGAATAGAAGGAATGACTAAATTTGAATGTGCAAGAGCACAGTTTATACACGCGAGTGTGTCAGAAAGTGATTAATCTAGTTATTATAGTGAAAATAACACTGCTACAGAACAATCTACAGATGATTCTGACAAGGATCTGATTCTGACTGAACTGTCTCCACGTCCACTCCATGGAGACATCGTAGACCAAATGAATGAAGAGTATTCTATTGGGAGAATGACGCGCAGATGCCAATGCAATCTATAATGATGAATATAGATGAGTGAAATAATTAATTATTTAGGATAAGTAAAAAAAGCCAATTAAAATGTTACGTTTCCTTAAACCTTTTGTAAATCAAAGTTCTTAAAGCAGAGTTTAATAAATATATTGATTTATCATTACTCATTTGTGTATTATTGAAATCATAAGAAAATAAAATTATTTAATTGTTGTTTTCCTACTTAAAATTGTCAAAGAAAAGCGGCGGCAAAATGCTCACCACGCGCCCACTGACGTTACACAAAAAGGCGCGCCCACTCTAGGGTTAAAGTAGGTATTATTCTCACAGATAAGAAAAACGTTTGTCAATCAAAACCGTGTTTCTGCCGGTGAGTAGGGTTTCCGGAGCTCGTGGGGGGTTAGGGTTGGGCCGGCATGGCGGTGGCAACTGACAGGTAACTGACCAGTTACTTGCCCGTTGTCACAGCGACTTGGGCTTCTCTTTCGCTTTCCATCAGGTGTAGGGAAGCCATTATGTCGAGCCACTATAAAAAAAAAAAATAAAAAAAAAAAACCAATACTACGAGTACGTACATAATATGTATTATTATTTCGTATAATCTGACAGGACGTCTATTGATCCACGTAGCGTGACGTAGCATTAAGACAAAAGATTAATATTTGCATAATTGTCATCCTTTTATCTCTTACAATAATACACTGACAGACGATAATTTTACAGCTCATATTTCTGTCTCAATAATGTAACTCGAGCACAGTCATTAAAGAAAACATGCACGTATAATTTATTTCCGAGTCCGAGTAAATAATAAACTGTTATTTTATGTATACCTCATTGCGGCCTTATACTGAGCGGGGACCAAAACCCTTTACTACTTTAGACCTAAGCCGCTAAATGTTGTAGAATTATTATTTTGTGTGTACCAAATTAAACGTATTCTATTCTAATGCTGGAGTGTAGTTAATAAAGTACTTCTCTTCGACATGTAATCCGTCAAAAATAGGTCCTTATTACGGTAGACTCAAATTCGATGTTTTTTTGAAATTTTCTGTTGATAGTTTACCTTTTCTTACCTTTTTATTTTATATAAGTAAAGTAAAATGTTTAGCTCGCGGTCTTCTATTTTCCAAATAATTTACCTATACATATTGCCATTTCAATGACTTTACATAAATAACTCTACACTATATAAATAAAGGTTTGCCAGATAACATCACCAAGGTTTATTTAAGTATTTGAAAAAGCCAAAGCAGGCCGTTTTGAAAATAGTTTTGTATAGGTACTACACACAATGCGCCCACACTAACACAACTTCGTATGTTCAATCATAAGCCAAAATTATGACAGGCGGCAATTTTCAAAACCATATAAATAAATCCTAAATGGATTATTAAAACTACGGAGAGCGCTTCAATCATAAAGATTAGACCATTGCGTTGTTATCAAGCGATAAACACAAGAATTTATTAAGCTAATGCGATTAACATCAGTTTACAATGGCTACAAGTGATCAAAGAACTAAACTGTATCTAAAGGATAGATATATTTTAAAAACAATAGTTTATAATCTACATTATGCTATATCTTTTACTACATAAAATAGTAAAAACTTGAGTATGCGATGAGTCATGCGATACATTTCAGGTATCCTAGGGTAGAAGGATTTAGTTTTATCTTTCATTTATATTATGTAACATAATCATCCCAATGTTTTGTTTAAATATTTCAGTTTAATAATTTATTATCATTTAAAACATTTCTTTTAAGTGAATTATTTTTTATTATACAAGTGATTCAAATTAGTCTACTTTGTCCCACCAAGGCGCCTCCACCAGGGCAAAGTAGAAACCTTTAAAATTTTCTGTGTGATCTGCCCGACTAAATCGTTTCAGTGGGCAGATTCCCTTGTTTTATAATTAATGTCTAAGTGAGAATTTAAAGGCCTTTGAGGCCTTGGAGGCATTGTAAAGAGTCGCAAAAATTTGCCGCAATTAACGTAATGATGATGATAAAAAAGAAATAAGAGGCAAAACAACAAAATACATACAACTTACTCTAGCTTCTTGCTGCGTCTTGTGAGATAGAAACTTGTTTTTTTGAATTATTGCCGAGTAGTTACTCTCGCTCTGAAATAAGGATAAAATACGATTAATTTGATTGAATAACGTGAAGAATGCTTAAGCAATCATTTTAATCTTAAAATAGAAACGGATTGTAAAAAGATAAGTAAAACATTTCTTAGTGGCGATTAAAGTTAACTAATAATAAATAAGCATTATTTCTTAGACACAAAAAGTTATGTTTGTGTCAAAAAATATATGTCTTATAATGTCTTTACATTAAAAATTGTAAGGAATATCACGTAGCTAAGAAAATGAAATACGTATTACTAAAAACAATAATACCATCACATGGTAATACGGCGGTTTTAACAATTTTTGGATAATAAAACCCTAAATTGAGGTTGCTTCGTTACAAACAACACGCAACTGCCTCAAGGTTGTATGAATTTAAATAAAGCAGTACATAAGTCGATGAAACTGAAACACGACAATACTTCAATATGGCAGGAAACCCATAAAAACTCATTTCGTTTTTAATTTGTGACCAGTTTACCTAATGCTGTAATGTATTACAGATATAGTGTACTAATTAATTAAGCATATTTGGCAACACTGTATAGAGCGCCATCTAGCTTTCAAAATTGTTACTACAATATTGTTCTGTAGTTCCTAAAAACGACACTGTGTGTCGCTACTGTAGTAAAGATACAGGGTTGGGTTGCAACTTTTTGATGACCACCGATTGTGTAGATAATATTTTTCGTAATTTGCTTTTTCTTGATAGGTACAACATTTTAACGAAAACACTGTACCTATTTTATATATTTCGACTCCTCAAAGTGATGATTTTTCGTGTGCTCGATTCAAGTACATTCGAAACTTCCTTTGTCCTTTTAAAAGTTTTACTGACAGCTGTCGTTCTAATCATGTTACATTTTAGAAACTCTGTTTTCTTCAAATGCTATGTATGACCACTGATCACGAGCTGCTCTAAAACAGTTTACAATACCTATCATTGAAAATTACCAGTACCTACAAAAAATTTAAGGTATGAATCATTTCATAGGAAGTAACGTATTTTTCATGATGATAATAATAGGTAAATTACGTAGGTATATTATATACCTACCTATATCAACCAAATGTCTTTTTAAACTGCATGAATAATAGTTATATTTGGATTTCACTAGAAAAACAGAATTAATGCTCTGGTGATATCCGTGATGACATTATAATAATTGCATAGTGACTGCCATTAAACAAATATCTCAGATAATTAGCATCTAGGAATTGATACGAGAGTTATAAAGCTGAACGATAACACACGTTTGTTATTAATTTTATGATGAATGGGCGCTATATCAAGGACAATGCCCTGCAAATAAATTAAAAGTTTATCTACGTTTTATTGTTGTCAACTATCTGCAGACCGGGGCTCTGTCCGCGTAAATATTCTAAGCCATTCATAGCCTAACTAAAGCAACTACTATGTAGGTACTCTGTGGCATAAAGACCGACAGGGATTTATAGGCACATGGCTTAATCCATACTTCCAAACTAATATTATGAATGGGAAAGTGTGTCTGTCTGTCTGTATGTTTGTCTTTCTTTCACGGCAAAACGGAGCGACGAATTGACGTGATTTTTTAAGTGGAGATAGTTGAAGGGATGAAGAGTAACATAGGCTACTAGGCACAGAAGGAAGGAACCCCCCACTTCCCTAAAATGAGGGGGTGGAAGTTTGTATGGACCATTCACCCCGAATTTAACGCGAGCGAAGCCGCGGGCAAAAGCTAGTTCGTAATAAAACGCGCCCCAAGCCCTTGTACAAAATGTCACTTTTGACATCGAATTTGTGTTTTTTTTTAACTAAGGACTCCATCTCACGATAACGCGGATAATTCGCCAATGTCAAGTGTCTCTCTAGACACATCAAAGCAAAGTTGGCCGATGTTCTGGTAATGCCCTCATGTAAATTTCACCCACGTGCCTATACCAAAATATCCTTGTATCCTTCAGTCGGTATAGGTACCTAATGTTAATCTGATAAATGAGATACACTACTGCGGTCACCGCGCGGGGATGTAAGGGAGCATCCCTATCATCATACCTATCATCTTTTCGCTCCAAACCACCTTTCACTTGCCCTTGGTGCATCCTGCCGAATAACAAAGAGGCTCTGGAGAATTTTAGTTCGTATATTCGAACACGGGAGGGACAAATGAGAGGGATTCATGGGGCAAAAATACGCGATCCGTTCGGTAGAGGAGCTCGGTGGCGCCGCGGTCTTGTTCGCTTAACAATGATCGCAAAAGTTGTGCAACCATTGGCGCGGTCAATCCGATGATGGGTGACCAAAATTTGACACCGATTTCCTCCGTGCTTCGGAAGGCACGTTAAGCTGTTGGTCCCGGGTGCTATCTTTACCAACTCAGATAGCAGTCGTTACATTATATCAGAGATGATGATAACTCTGACGCCTAAACTGGGAATGGGTATAGCTTACCCTAAGTGTTGCGGAGGTCTGATGGCAGTCGCTCTGTGTTAAAGCTTAGCCCTCGCCAAATCTCTCAGTTTGGGAAGCCGACCCTGAGACAATCGGGAATAAGGCTAGGATGATGATGTAGTAGGGCCCCAGACCATCCAAACAAACTTTCGTATTTATAATAATAGTAGGATATGCGTGTACAATTCTGCAGTTTATCAGTGCCACGTGGCGTGGCTTAATAGCTGCGTTCTTAATCAGAGTCACGCTTACCGCCCGTGCAGGCGTAAGCCACCAGCTGATAGTAAGCGCGAGCGGGAAGCGTGACTATTAACTGTACGCATACACCAGGCCTTGAGTACGGGACACCTGGATCATGTGGGGTACACTCCTATTTAACAACTAAGCCGAAGCTTGTATTGTACCATGGCTACTGAACAACTTTTAGACTTACTTATATAACTACAATTTTTTTTTTTTGTAAATAAATACATAGAAAACACCCAGACCAAATACAAACAGACATGTTCGTTCATGTCATGCACACTAATATTTCTACGGTGTAGGGGTCGAATCCACGACCCTTGGCTCTAAAGGCAGATGCCACTACCAAATGAGCCATCGAGCTAGTCAATACATTTAGTAGAGACTACCTACCCTCTAAACCCGACGGTGGTTGGCTACAAGCGCTCAGTCTGAGGAGGTCGGGATGCCCGGAGGGACTCGACGTAATCCCCCACAGCGTCGTACCTTGGTAGTATTCTTTCAACCCATACCACAAAGCGCAGAATACTAAGTATTTTTTTTTGGTGACAGCCTTCGGCGACTGCAATGGAACGGGGATGCAGACGCCGGTGTGCGGTGCCAAGTCATCCCACCAAACCCCACGGTGACCCACCATCGCCACCAAGCCCAGGGAAGTCTGGATCTTCAAGAAGATACTCTACCACGGCTCCCCATTGTATGTAACATTGTTCATACTTAGGTATCTATAAACTTTCTTAACATAATATCGTAAACAGGTACTTACCTACTTCAGGCATTTTTAGAGTAAATAATGTTTAAGTAATATGACTTATATTATCGGTGGTAATGCCTTTTTTTACCAAGCAGGTTTTCCCTAAACAATAATGTATGGGGCACTTCAATTATTTTATTGGAAATACATAGGTTTTTTATGGGTGGATTGCTGTATGCTTACGAGACGATAGCCATTTTGTCACCCTGGTGGTATAAATAACAGTCTCTTCGGCCAAGAGGAACTCATGAGCCTCAACTACCAAACTTATCTCTTACACGTGAGAAAATAGTGTAGGTAGAAATACCTATTATGAAATAATGTACATTTGTAAGTTTATTTTAATAATCTTTAAACACAAGATAAAAATTACATACCTATCTTGAGCTACCTACACAGTGTGCAATTTTGATAAAAAGAGGTGTTAGATTATGTAGGTAGGTACATATTTATAAAATAAAAAGAAGATAAACATAGATAAACTTACGTGCGTGGGTAGCCTCAAAGAATACTCTAGCATAGGGAATATACCTACCATACCATAATATAATCAATCAAGGATGTAAGGGAGCGACCTATCATTATATCCTTTTCCCTCCAAGCCAACCTCACGTGCCCGTGGTGCATCCTACCGAATAACAAATCAGGCGCTGGAAACCGACTGGTGGCAGTGTAACCATCACAACTGAAGGCGAAGCTAAATACCACAGACCGATGTCGAACAGCAGCGTCGCCGGAGCGAGAAGCTACTCTCTGCGATCGCCAACCCGCCTGCCCAGCGTGGCGATTATGGATATCCTCCAGATGTTTGCCCTAAGTATTTGTATTACCTAAGTGGCTAACAACTGGAGAGGCCTATGTCCAGCAGTGGACTGAAATAGGCTGATGCTGATCAATCAAAACCTCAATCACAAATAGACATAAACAAATGATAGATTGTATGAGTTACAAAACGATTCTAAGGCAGCGGTTCCGCTGAAGCGGAGCTAAGTAGGGCAAAGACGAGCTGTGCCGGGATTCACCAATCATATGCCTTGAAATCCATGCGGATGTGCATTTCAAGCCATGTGATTGGTCAATCGTGGCACAGCTCGCTTTCGACCTGCTCCGCTCCGCCTCAGTGGCACCGCAGCCTTATGATCGGGTACGGGTCGGACCTCATCTGGCAGCACGGAATCGCGTCTTTCCTTCGCCTTTTCTCTTTCTGTTGCTTAGAACTGCCATTTGTTAGAGCGAGACAGAAAGCATAATGCGATAGCACGCGGCGGAATCCTCGAGGCGATCGGCATCACGGACCAAATGCTATGGTCGGCAGGGACACTCCGGAACGCTGACGCGCGCGGTAGCATGCTAACGCATCCTTTCACCGCCGATCACTTACTATTTTTTGTCTGCGGAATGCGACAGCGCGCGTTCGCATGCGGCGGCATACAGCAGCACAGGCGCGGATCCACCGTTGTGGGCACGATGGGCATGCCCACAACCTTAATAGACTTGTGACGTTAACAGTCCGGTGATGATGACAAGGCCGCCCTGGCCATCATCGTAGTCATTTAGAAAAAAAAAAACTTGTGACGTCACATTTCTACGTTCTATTAAGATCGATAGGATGATGATTATAAACGTTAAGCTTTAATAGAATTTTAGGGTAGGTGTGCCCACACCCTTTTTTGAGCACTGGATCCGCGCCTGCAGCAGCACGTGGTAGCACAGGCGGAACAAATGCGATTCTGTGCTGCCAGATAAGGTCCAACCCTATCTACCCTTGTACTACGATATCTCGTAGTAGGTAGGTACATAGGCGTGAAAGGGATCTCATGTAGAAATCCCTCATACATCATCCGCAACAAGAACACACACGTGTGTGTTTTTTATGTTTATTGTTATTTCCACAATGCGAAAGTCATAGAAGAAATTTTATTTCAATGCGAAAGTGAGTTTGCTATTTTTGTTACCTTTTCACGCTTTAAGTACTGAACCAAATTTGTTGAAATTACAATACAAAAGTTACATAATATCACTGAAATGAACTTTGGAAAAATCCTTTGTCTTTGAAAAATGATGGGCTACCTACCTACTATGTATTCTATTATTTTATTAATAATACGTAAAATTTAATAATATTATGCATAATCGTAGGTATAGATCTACCTATTCAATTTAGGGGTTAATGTCCTTGATAAATGATTCAGGTCAATAACACTGCTATACAGTCATTTTGCGGCAGGAAGTTTTGAAGTCGATTTTGTATGAGACGAGTATGCTGATTACGGGAAAAATACCAGAATTGTCAAATTGGCTCCAGTTTTTGAGATAAACGCTTCTAACAATTTTCCTAAAAATGCCTCAATAAATTGACCAATTAATATTTAATAATTATTTTGATTGTCTATCTTTACAAAAAATACACAAAAATAATAGTTTGGAATGCTCTTAACTAAAATAATAAATGATAAACATGGAAAACTTTTTCTTTGGGATTTTCTCTTATATTTACTTTGTCAGGACAATCTCTTTTCAAGGTCCAGCAATAGTCAGCCATATAGCTGTCCCATCGATCTTGATATGTTTATTCCATTATCCTGATATCCTGATGGAACTTTTCATCTTGTTCCTCACTGTAATCACCCAAGTTATGCGGGAATCGGTCCAAATGGCTGTGTAAGAAATGCAATTTTATGTTCATGTTAACTCCTACTCTGTTAAAATTTTGTTTGTAGCATTTTTGCAACCAGTTCTTGATATTCCGGCGCTTTGTGATTCCCCAAAAAGTTTCTTACTACCAAAACAAAGCTTAGCCATGCTTCAGACTCAATCTGTGTCATGTGGGTTACAAACTCAGTGTCTTTTATCAGTGTACGTATTTGCGTACGTGTGTACGTTTTTTGTACCGGTTCATACCTTTTAAATTTACTACACAAACAAAAGTAACATTCATTTAAATGATTACTTGGTTTATTCCCCATCATCGGCACTCCAAATCGTAACCCTTTACGTCCTCCTTGGCTGTAGTAACGCAGAGATTCTACGCACGATGTTTGGCACCCAATATTTGATATTTTGCACTAGTGGTATCCCGAAATATTATCTGTAGGCTTTTTTTACAAACTCTGTGATCTCTTTTCATTGCATTTGTAAACTAAACTTCCACAAATAAAGCAAAAACTGTTAGGATCGTTGATACAAGGTTTACGTGGAAAACTCATGTTTTAGCAAGGGAAAATGCACTTTTACACAAAAAATTCTATAAGAACTGATAACTTAAGGGTCTGATAGCTATAAAGTGAACCTGTTGTAACTAAATTCATGAAAAGATATCAAACTCAAATGAAAACAAATCAATGAACCACAATTTTGGTAGAGTAGTTTGATTTTTTTCAATTATTTCTTCCGTTCCGTTTATCTCAATAACCAGAGTGAATCAAAAATAATTAAGTATGCAGCAAGTATGTCTAATATGAGTATTAACAAAAATCATTAACAAAATCCCTGCAGCAGATTTTTTTATTTTTTTTGTATAGCAGTGTAATCTATGGAATCAATAAATTACTTATGAGGAATTACGTGCTGTATGCAATCGATATGGTTTTATTACCACTCTACCTTGATAAAAACTTAAATACTATTTATCCATCAGTTATCAGGTTAAATACCTTAGAATTAAATACTATGCAATGTCCACATCCATTGTATCGCGTTGTGTATTTACATTACACATACTTATTTATTGTAAAGACTTGCTAAACGTACACTTCGTGCTTCGTGTAAAGGGTCGTAAATGCGAAGGACTTGTTACGTCATCTGTTGTCAAGGATTTGAACTAGTGTAACAGCGTAGTGGTACAAGTAGGTGTGAGTTAGGCGTAGATGTCGCTGTGAGTATCAGTTATGAAAATTGTCACTTTTGACGTTGACTTTTGACTTTTTCTATCTTTGACTTAATCTACCGAGTTTTTTTTCGAAATAACGAATCAAAGAATTCGTTGTCATACGTTATACGGAAGACTACTTGTATATATCTAGTTTGTCTGTCTGGCATGCTTTCATGCCAAATCCACTTATATACATAAAATTTGGCACACAGACCGTCTAGAGCTTGAAAAAGGATATAAGGTACTTATTAATGCTAATGGAAGGTTGCTGCCATACGGACAATGTGACGGGTACAACATCAGCATCAACATGAATCGGCGTATTGCCGAGTGCAATGAACACCATAATGTGAGGGCATACCCACTAAACCCCAATGTGTCACCAGTGAGTAGCAAGTTGCAGGGACACGGGTAACGCCGAAGCATACGGCGGTATCCCTGCATGCCCTGGCCAGCCGCAGGTGACAAGCGGCTGGCACTCCTGGGGCCCTACTACAAAAAACGAAAACGATCGTTCGTTGAACGGATCGCGTATTTTTGCCCCCTGAATCCCTCTCATTTGTCCCTCCCGTGTTCGAATATAGGAACTAAAATTCGTCAACGTCGATTTTCAACAATTTAATTGATATATTAAAACACGGGAGGGACAAATAAGAGGGATTTATGGGGCAAAAATACGCGATCCGTTCAACGAACGATCGTTTTCGTTTTTTGTAGTAGGGCCCCTGGTCCGAGGAGGGCAAATACCTCTACCCCCGAGGAAAAAATCAGACCATAGACTAACCCGGTCCATCTTCTGTCTCTTCTCTAGGTTCTCCAGTCTCTTGTCCATGGCTATTACTCGGTTTTTGAAGTCGGAAGCGATGCACTTGCAGATATTCAAACTCTCGCCGAAGATACGCATTTTACATTTCAAATCGTCGAAGTCTGTTCGGAACCTAGAATAGAAATTCGTGATAAGGTTACTTGAATTCCATGTGGTAATCGCCCTGATTTAGAATTTTATCCCGTGGGTGTCGTAAAAGACGAGGGAATATCGCAGCAGCGTTTACTTGGGTACAAATAAAACAAATTTTATTTATTTAATTAAATTATTTTCCCTTTTTCATTCAAATAAAATAGCAAAGATAGAAGGCATCAAAATGTAGGAGTAGGGGCCTTTGACGTCACTCAGTGGCAAAAAAATTCCCACTCTTTGACGTCACGCATAATTTTAACGGCCTGTATCTTTATCATTTTCGGTCTAATTTACAAATGAAAAAATACATGTCTTTTATTTTTGAACAACCTAAAAGACGGACTAATTACATTTTTTACGGCAACAGGTCTATTGATGGGAGTGTAATTTGATGATGATGTACACCTGGAGGCTTTACACATACTTAATCGCCACTCTGAGCAAGCGGGTTGGCAATTATGGGTATATCCTCTAGCTAGATGTTTGCTTTATGTGGCGAACAACTGGGGAGGCCTATGTCCGGCTGTGGACTACAATAGGCTGATGATGATGATACTGCTACCAGTCGCTTGCCAGACCAGTAATTTTCGGAAAAAAACATTTTTAAGGTTCTCTTCCCCCCCCCCAAAGTGTTAAACAAACTCACCTATTGATAGAAGCAGATAAAGAAGTATTGGAGACACTGGTACTTGTGTCGGATGTCATAGGAGACATGGACTGCTTGGAGCGGATCCTGGCGTGCTCCTGGCCGGTCTGAAGGTCCACCCACTGGTCATCGCTGGACGAAGACGGGGTGTAGATGTGGATCTTAGCTTTGGGATTGAAAATGTTGTTGTGGCGCTTCATTTTCGGTGATTTTTGGACTATGTAGAGTTTTGTAAAGTTTTGGTAAAATTGTAGCTTTGCAAAGTTTGTAGAGATCAAACAGTAGTTTTGCAAAAGTTTGTTGAGGCCAAAGTGTAGTTTTGCAAAGTTAGCAGAAGTCAAAGAGTATTTTGCAAAGGTTTGTTGAGGTTAAGCTGTAGTTTTGCAGATGTCAAACTGTAATTTTGCAAAGTTTAAAAAGGTCAAATAGAAGTTTTACGAAATTTGTAGAGGTCATACTGTAGTTTTACAAAGTTTGCATAGGTCATACGGTAGTTTTGATGGCGTCTTCGTCAAACTCTATGTGCGAAAAGTTTGTGGTAGCCAAATTAAAAAAAAAATGTTTTGGGTTTGTTTAAGAAGTCAGTTTTGAGAAGATTGTGGGTTGGAATTTGAAAAGATGATGATGATGAAACTGTGGTGTTGATAAGTTTCTGGTGAAATTACTGGTAGGATAGTAATTTATATTTCACTGATGATTTTTCAATGTAACAAATCCACTTATCATTCAAAACTTTGTGGTAATATTCATTTCGCACTTCAGTTTTTGAAATTTTTATAATTCACCAGATTCTTTAGTCTCAATAATTTCAATGTTACAAATTAATACATCAATAGATAAACGGATTTAATTTAAAATCACTGTCATTGGTTCACTGATAGGTACCAAGATACCGGTGCTTGAATTGTAGATGAAGGGAGAAAACAAAGTGGTTTTTTATTTTTTCAAGATTTCTCTAATAAACCATTTTTTATTGATGGATTATTTTATCTAAACTGTATTGACCTTGCAAAGTAAATCAACAAGTACCTATGACTAGGATTGTCTATTCATTTAAAGCAGTAAAGAAATATTTGAGAAGTTTAACTGTTTTGATGGTAATTGTGTTTGTGTAAAATTTTGACGGACTTCTGTCAGTTCTCATGGTTTGACTTATTCTTTCTATTGTATCTGTAGATGACCATAAATATATTTATTTTCAGCATTGATTCTCAGATAATCCTTCTACAAAATTTAAACTGTTCTTAAAATTACGGATTCTTTGATGTCAATACACTGCTTGGAATGTTCGAATTATAGCGAATGAAAAATACAAGCTACGCATTAATAAAGTTTTATAGTTCTCCTACTCGCCCCTAGATGGCGCTAGCTGGTGCTTAAATACAACTTTCTATTTAAAAATCATGGAAGTATCAAGTACTTCGTACATAAGGAATGAGCTCTATCTATGCATCTTGCAGCTAAAATAAAGAAAATGAAACCTTATGTTAAGGTCGTAAGAGTCTTGTTCAAAATAAGTCTTGTCAAAATAAGAACGTAACCAATGAGAGGGAAAATAGTGAACAAAACGTCCCTTTCTAGCAGCGACTAGATTGCTAGATAGAGTACGAAACACCGGACCTAGAGGCCCCCTACCACCAAAAACGAAAACGATCGCTCGCTCAACGGATGGCGTACCCTTGAGCCATGAATCCCACTCATTTGTCCCCCCCGTGTTCGAATATACAAACTAAAATTCGTCAAAGTTGATTTTCGTTAATTTAATTCATATATTCAAACACGGAAAGGAATAATGGGAGGGATTGATTTTGCAAAAATACACGATCCGTTCAACGAACGATCGCTCTCGAACCGGTGGTAGGGGCCCTGACAACTTCACATGACATCGGCGACTTTGACGTCGGTGGCGGGGATTTTTAATTTGTTATATTTTTCTTAATGTGTAATTAAAATGGGGAGAATTTGTGTCGGGGGGATTGTGAAAGCGAGTATTATCCGGATTGTAGTTTGTCTTTTCACAAGTAATACTTTTAAACATAATTTGTTAGTGAAGAATTAGGGTGACCATGCATGACTATCCAATCATAAAGTCCGTTGTTTTTAGGGTTCCGTAGCCAAAATGGCAAAAACGGGACCCTTATAGATTCGTCATGTCTGTCTGTCTGTCTGTCTGTCTGTCTGTCTGTCTGTCTGTCTGTCTGTCTGTCTGTCCGTCCGTATGTCACAGCCAGTTTATTCCGAAACTATAAGAGCTACATTATTGAAATTTTGTACGTAGATGTATTCTGTAAACCGCATTAAGATGTGACAATAAAATCAGAAAAAAATCCAAAATTTTTGGGGTTCCCCGTACATAGAACTGAAACTCAAAAATTTTTTTTTCATCAAACCTATACGTGTGGGGTATCTATGAATAGGTATTTGAAAATGATGTTGAGGTTTCTAACAACATTTTTTTCTAAACTGAATAGTTTGCGCGAGAGACTCTTCCAAAGTGGTAAAAGGTGTGTCCCCCCCCCCCGTAACTTCTAAAATATGGGCATGATAAAACTGAAAAAAATATATGATGTGTATTACTATAAAAACTACTAACGAAATTTAGTTTGAACGAAATCTAGACAGTAGTTTTTTTTTAAACGTCATAAATCAAATTACCTAATTTTTTCATTCAATCAGTGGTACGGAACCCTACGTGCGCGAGTTCGACTCGCACTTGGCCGGTTTTTTTTGTATAGGAAAACTAAAGCATGTTTCAAGATTCGTCTTCGAAGTTCTAAAATACACGTAAAAACTATTTATAACATTATCAAATCAATCATTAAAAAACGTAGGTACACAAAAATAAAACTACCATGTATGTTGTCCAAGAATTTTATAGCAAACAACATAGGTACATTGTTAGATCCACCACATCCTTCTCAATCTATATTTGAAGATCCACGTGATATTTAATTGGTAAAGGCATTAGCCAATTCATATTTAAATTTTCGCCATATTGAAGTCGGTTTCTTTGCAAAAAAAAGTGGTGTTATTTAGAAAACGATTACGAATAAAAAATATTTTGGCTTTCAATGTTGGCTGTTTTTTTTGTACGTATGTATTGTCATTGTCCTTAAATCATATTTTAATATACTTAGTCACCCTATTCAGAGAGAGACAAAAGGGACATGCACTGGGCTTTCGTTCGGCTTCGATTTTCCGACAACAGCTTGTTCCTTATATGTTACTTCCATATTAAAAATATATGCTCTATGATATTATGATATTTCTGGTCCTCTGTAGAGTGCACTACGATCGAGAGTCGACCTTACCTATTTTTTGTGTTATAAAGGTTTTATATAGATTAAACAATTTACCTTACATCTGTCCAATTTGGGGACCAAACTTGACCACTTTGTTTTTCGAAAGGTATATCGAGTAAGGATTTTTTAACAAAAATGATAGCCAAGGCGGTCTAAGTCTAATAAGTGCGGGGAGCGGAAGGCTCTCACCCCTAGCTTTGAGTATGTATGAACCGAAAAATGTCTGCTTTTTCTGGAAATCATAAGGAGTTGTATCAGTAAAGTTTTGTGATGAAATAATATACAAACTTATTGTAAAATACTTCCATTTTATTTCAGTTATTTATTACTAATTGCAACAATTAGACGTGTATAATAATATAATGTGGAATTTATTTATATAAAAAACTTAATAATTATTTATCTAGTTCATTGTATTAGACCGTCAATCAGAGTGGTAAAAAATCAAATTGATTAAAGGTCTAATTTACGACAAGAAAATTTACTTATACAATAATTAAAATAATATTTCGTTAACCTATTTCGTATAATATCGAAATAATTGTTTAATAATTACAAATAAAGCGTTTTGAAAAATCAAAATACGAAAATAATTGGCAGTTTTTAAAACAAAAACATACATAAAAAAATCACAAAACAATGTTATTTTACTGCAATTAATAATACGATAAAGTAACTAGATTCGTTGAAAATAATAATATAACCTACCTATTTACACAAATTTTATATTATCGTTATAAATAGAAAAAAAAAATATGACTGGTCCAATAAAAATAGAACAAAATCTTTTTTATTAAAGACGGTAACTCTGTATAGGAACACGTCGGGTTTGTACTGTCGAAATCAACGATTTTGAAAAAGGGATGAGAAAACAATGATTTTTAACTTATGGCACTTTTTTGTTCCATAACAATTTTCTTTTATACCAATTTTGTTTCAGTTAATAAAAAATCACTTTTTGCCTTTCTCTAAGCACTTGCATTGGGCGTTGTGTTTGTGACCAGTTAGTTCAGAAAAGCTAGGGTTAAAAGTGACACCTGGAGCGACATATTGTGGGTTAGTGCCGCTGCCTGAAGTTTCATAAGTGATTATTTGTGGTTTTGTCGTATAAGTCACTAGTTTAGGTTTAGTCGTAAAAGTGAAATATTCGGGTTTAGTTGTGAAAGTGACTATTTCGGGTTTCGTTGTGTAAGTAATGATTTTCGGTTCGGTTTGGTACACTTTCTTTTCTGTGTATGTTGCGCTGAAGCTGTTTGAGATGGGTCCCTTGATTTCAGCTCCGAAGTTGCTTGCACCGGAGTTAGCTTCTGTGAATTTGGAGCTTTGACCGAATTGGGTGAAGCCGAATTGCCCTGAGCCACCTTGGCTCTGGAAACCGTTGGCTCCCGCTCCGAAGCCGTTGATGCCGCCTGAAGATCCTGTAGACGCTGTGGCCGAGGCTGACGAGGAACTCTGGAAACCTTTGACTCCACCGACTGATCCCTTCACGCCAGAGAACTGTCCGCTACCGCCTCCCTTGACCTGAGAGAACTGGCCACTACCTCCCTTGGCAACGTTGAGCTGGCTTGAAAAACGGTTCTGGCTCAGGTTGGTGGACCCACCTGGAAGTAGAGGATCAGGAGTTTAGTTGAAATTGGCCACATCAGTACACAGAAATGATAAGAAAATGATTCATAGTGATTGGACCTAAATGCAGTGCTGAGGTTAGGACCTAAATGCATTTAAGATAATATGAACTTTCTTAATTAGCGATGTTTTGGGAGACGCTCCCAATTATAGTCATCATCTAGACACAAAGAAGGGAAGAACCACTTGACTGTTTTGCACCACGTGGTTGATGTGAACTGCATAGAGCATATTTAGCGGCTGCATATTTTGAAACAACTCGCCCGTTTTGTTGGTAGGCTCTTAATAAGTATGTAGCTTGTTTTTGTTGTAAGCAATAACATTTGTTTTTCTAGAAAGGTACTACTATAGCTACACGCAATGAAGTACCTGAGTATGAAAAACATGACTGCGTAGTATGTGCGTCTGGGGAATACCAAGGTTTGACCGATTGACATTGCATCTGTCAAGGGTAGATGTCACTCACTCACTCACAAGTGAGGCTCACTATGAAGAATGTGCATTACACTTAGCTGGTTCTATAAAGGGTAAAATAAACAATACTCACTCGTGTAGACAGCGAATCGTGTGCTCTCAATAAGGCCAATAGCCCATTGGTACCACTCCAGATCGAACTTGTAGAACGCAGCCAGCTGGTTGCCGGTCTGGCAGCCTGGAAGACAAAAATATTGCTTAGAAATTTAAAACGTTTCTTTTGTACAGACGATATCGAGGTAACTGTCACCTCCATGTCAACAGCTTTTCCTTAAACAGAAGTCATCTTTGCGAGTTTCGTGACTAGGACAGGGCCGTACAATAATTGGCTGCTAATAATAATTATAAGTATTGTTTTACCATCAGATGCATGATCTTGTTCGCCCTGTTGGGGCCCATATATCAAATACGTCGCGTAAATTTCATGACATTTTGTCCCTTCCCCCTCCTTGTCACAGCTTGGCCCTTTTGTGTTGGGGACTCCCTTCTTCCTTGGGTATCATACTTCATGGCTCCCTTCCCCCCTTCCTAAATATAAAAATATAAACTAACCTGAATCCCAAGAGTAGATGCCTCTAAGCACATAGTGTGTGTTATCTGTAGTGCAGGCCAGGGCGCTGCCAGTGTCAACCTGAAAAATAGAAAACATAAAGTTATTGGATGGAGTAAAATAAGATTAAGCTAGGACTGGCAAGTGCCGAAATCTACTTTTTTAATAGTGTTATAAAGAAAGGAATTGCCAAATGTTTTCCAAAATCTATTTTATCTTACAGATTCTATGGCTTTGTAAAATACCTTGCAGATGTTGTTGACAGGGTTCAGAGGCTGTCCGCAAGCACAGCTCTCCTGGTCATACTGCTCCAGTAGATGAGGGTAGTCCTGGGACAGCTTGGCTTCGCATTCGCCTGGGTTGATGAGCGACACGTTCAGACTGTGCATGATGGCGCCTTCCAGATGAGCTGCAAAGAGAGAGAAAATATATTAGTAGGTATGTAGAAAATATACTTAACCTTCATTGTACAAAGAAGTATCAATGTAGGCTATTACTATTACTTATTATTCCTGAGCTAGAATATTCGAATTGGCTATCCGTTAAACAGTTTTGGTTTTATATTTTGTCTAAGTCGGTTTTACGTTGGGAGTAATCAAATAGGTGTAATCAAGACACAATATAAATTATTTTTTCGAAGCTCTGTTCAGTTTTACAGTTGCAGAGACTTTGAGGAGGGCGTGAACGTGATACATGGGCTGTTTCTGCTGCATTAATCGTATGTTATTATTATATGTAAGGATTTCATAATTAGCTGTGGGTACATTAATACGCTCGTTACTAACCGTACTAATTAAGTACTGGTTGGTTAAAAATAAATAAAACTATAAAAATATCTGATTTATACAATTAAGTAGTAGACGATTTGCAGTAGTTAATAAGAAAGGTCTTACAATTATTTTAAAGTAAAATCTATTTATTCATAACAACGTACGCTCAGAATAGGCATTGACGTCGTTTTCTTTGTCTTATCGTGTATGATACTTAAAGTTGACATTTAAAATAACGGCCTATTAATACTCGTATTAGAAATGCTAACCTCTGTCTATGACATATTTACGTTTAAGCCGCTAAATATATGAACTTTGGCATAATGGGACCCTGGACAGGACAAAAGTTAATTTTCGACTCAAATTCAATGCCTAGGGTTAATTTCTTATGGATCTTTGAAAAGTCATTTCCGGAGCTCGTGGGGGGTTGGGGTTGGGTCGGCATGGCGGTGGCAACTGACAGGTAACTGACCAGTTACTTGCCCGTTGTCACAGCGACTTGGGCTTCTCTTTCGCTTTCCATCAGGCGTAGGGAAGCCATTATGTCGAGCCACTATAAAAAAAAAGTCAATGTTTAGTAATTTTTTATATAGTGACACGACATAACGGTTTTCCTACGCCTGATGGAAAACCAAAGAGGAGCCCAAGTCGCTGCGACAACGGGAAAGTAACCGGTTAGTCACCTCTCAGTTGCCACAAACTCTATGCCCGCCCAACCATTACCCTCGGCTGCCGATGCAGCGCTCACCCCCCACGAGCTGTGGAAACCCTACTCTGCGGCAGAAACACGATCTGGAGGTCATTTAGCTGCGATATTCTGTGGCATGGAGGAAGGCGGATGAATTCAAGCGAAGCCTCGCTATGCCCTCCTCTCTTAACGTACATAAGTACTCCCCGACAAGGATGTTTTGGCACGTGGCAAGTGACATTGCCACGAGGGCGTTAGCGTGAAACAAAAATGTCAAAAATCAACGTCAAAAGTAACATTTTGTATGAGGGCGGCGCTAGTTCCGACTTTAGTCACGAGTCGAAACATCTTTATCGGTCTATATAAGACACTGCAGTCAGTGGCGGATTAAGAGTATCCGAGGCCCTAAGCACCGAGCCTGTGTAGGCCCTCTATTGTTTAAATGGAAATGGTAGGTAGGAAGCAAAAGACATCGAGCCTTTTTGTATGAAGCCAAACATTATTTTAACTTGGAAGTACATGTAATGTACCTATTTTTTATGTATTTTTTTGCGCGCTTGGGGCAGGGCCCTGCGGGGATGCATGAAGGGACACTCCCGGACTGTTCCCGCCTTGTGATTTCGGACATATTGTGGATGAATCTTGATAAAATGTAATGTAGGTATAACATGTAACGCCAGTAGAGGATGGAGGCCCCTGGAGAACAGGGGCCCCAAGCACGTGCTTGTAGTGCTTATACGTTAATCCGCCACTGACTGCAGTACATCTAAATCTACGCAAGTAAAGCCATAGGGAAATCACTACTGGTTGTGTGTAATACTAGTACATAATTAACAAGAGTTAAGAAATATTCAGATGGATGGCGTAACGTAAGCAGGTGTCATGTTATTGAAATGTCAATGTCATTGTCAGAGTCACCTCAAATCAAACGGTGGAAATACCACTAACTGTATAGTACGACATGATATTTATATGAATTTCAAGCTATTTAAAATCCATTATCTTATTAAGGTCTTCGTAATTGGATACGTCACTTTAATCCATGACAGCTGGGTCCTAAACTATAATTAGTTATTAGTTAAAATCATATAAACCGGCATCACTCTTCATCCGTTTCACGAGACGACACTTGCTAGGTTTCATATAGTAATACTAATCTACTGCCCAAATTTCGGCCACAGAGGACTATTACAAAGGCCAACTCTTGCAACAGAGTAATTTTTTGATAGAAAAACCTAAAAATGCATTTTGGCCCAACCTGGGATTCAAACCTCTTGGTCCTTAAGCCTGGTTGACTGCCTTGTTAGTCTAGTGGTAGCAAAAATGTATCCAGTAAAACGCGCTTGCTAATTTGCATTTACATAATTATTTGCTTGAATTTTGTATCTAAGTGCATTTAGTTACTAATTGAGACATGGGTGATATAAATCTTATTAAGCCGCAACCCTAAATACAAAATAGTTGCCACCATTATATCATTAAAACATATAACCTTTGCTATTTCAAGGCTAAAATAAGAATGGCTTCTGCAAAATTAATAATAATCTTGTCTTAACCTCGAATATAATCTATATTCGACACATTTATGATTATTTAATGAAAATGTGTCTATGATTAATGACTGGCAGATAAAAAATTGGTTGAATTATAATTTTTATTGTTATTGTATTTCATAAAGTAATAATTCAAAACGGATACTGTTTTATGCTTGTAGCTAAATACATATTTATAAATTTTTATTATCAATATTTAGATTTTTGTTACTGCCATATTGTGTTGGGAGGCGGAACTATAACTAAGCACCCTGTCAAGGGTTGTCGTTCCGTGAATGTCAATATTGTTATGTATTTAGACTCTACATTTTTGAGGTGTAAAACATCTATCAATAAATTAAATTAATAGGATCATTAATATGAATTTTATGCAATATCCGATTAATTATCATAAGTTGATATGATATTATAATAGTAATGATATGATATTATAATAGTAATCGTTTTATTATTTGTGATTTTTTGCTTTTTTTTCTTAGATAAATTAATTAATATTTTCGAAGTTTCCGATTTTTAAAAAACACAAGCGTTCAACTACTTTCGATCAGATCAATATATGTAATGCTGTTGTTTGATAACATTTTCTACCTAAGTACCTACATTATTATTAGGTAAGAAAAATATTTTAAACTTTTTTATTTAGATGATGGATGGATTTTTTAATAAAAACTCATTAGATTGATACAGTTAGCGTACCCTACAAATAGCTCATAGAAATAACATTTCTTCATAATAATAAAAAAAATATATAACCATAACAGCTACATTAAGAGTATATGAAAATATTTATCGTTTTATAGCAGAATTGGCTGTTTGGAGACGTATTATACTAGAGTTGAATTATAATGAAGATGTCGTCGCCTTGGGCAGTTCACAGCTACGTGATATTATATTAGGGATGCTAATCTGAGCAGTATAAAATGAAGAATCTTGTTTACCTCCATATTTACTAATAATTATTTTCCTATATTTTGTTGAATTAACTTAAAAAGTTCTTTTAGTGGTCTTATATTCAATAGCGCAATATTGAAATGATAAGAAATGTAGACATGAAACGTAATCTTTACGTTACAAAGCATAGGATTCTCGCTCACCCTGGCTTACAGGTAGAAAATACTACACGGCCATTCCATTTGTATAATACAAATTGTGCAATTAACCTAAAACGAAAGTATGAAGAACCATAGAAGAGCCTCATTGATTTATTCAATGAACCACTTATAACTTGATACACTTCATTCTTAGAATTGTAATAGAAAAAAAATATATTATTAGTTATTTACATACATCTACATTCCGCCTTATAAGTGGAAACGCCCATATATGTCTAGTTTTGTATACTGAGCTTTTAATTCAATCGAATTTGATTCCATTCGACATCCCTATTTTATACGACTTAAATAAACAAGGTGGTATTGGTTTAGAATTTATTTGTTATATTCACTAAAACGACCTCTATCATTCTGTACATTTTTGTTTTACTATGCAACTGTCAAAAGTCACACTGTAAAATACAATGGAATGGTAGGTAATTTGCAGTTATTTGAGTGTAGGTATCCTTGGATCATTAAGAATCGCAGCTATATTGTTAATTTAGTAGTAAATATACCTATTAAAATTGATTAATTTTGACATAAATGCTAAAATTTGTTTGTAAATATTCCTTACATAAATACCTATAAATTCATTTCATCAATAATTTAGGATGTCATACACTCACTCTATTCGGAAGAAATGCTCGATTGTTAACGCTATCTGTTGTCGAGTAGCTAAAATAAAGTACAAAATTGAAACCTCTGAACTTTATTTTAAAAGTTTCCGTTAGATTGACCATAGATTAGGGGAAAAGGGGGCAGCTTCATACAGTGGGGTACATTCATACAGCCCATATTTTGATTGTAATATGCAAAAGAATCACTAATTTTGCTACCATTTAAATTAAATGATCATTAATTGAAGTAAACCACACTGGCTATCAAAATAATTATTCTTTTAATACTTGAAACCTTAAATATTGCCACTGTATCAAGGTACCCCACTGTATGAAGCTTCCCCTTCTCCCCCTACATATATAAATCTGAATAAATGTAACAGAATAGACAATGCATGATTTTTCTTGTTATAATAATTACAAGATCGATAACATATCATTTCAGCATGTAATGAACAACAAGTTCTAGTAATTCCCCGGTACGTAGAATCCAAATAAAACCAACTAAGAAAACTATTCACCTAAATATACGAAAATATTTGCAGGTAAAAGATATTTTTAACAAAATGTAATGTCATTCATAGTGAAAATTATCATTTTTATGAAGCAACTGTGACACACGAGTTCTTGTGAAAGTACGACATCATGTAGTGAGAAATATGTCACAATTACTACCAATTCGATCCCAAGTGCTAACAAGATTTTGATTGGCGAGGTCGAATTTTATTGTAAAATTGCATTCACGTGCATTGAAAATGCGATAAGTACCTATTCTAAATGCCAAATTTACTGATTATCTTACTAATAAAATTATTATGACTGGTTGCATTGAATCTATCTAATGTAAATAATATTATTATTACATTATACATATTAACTTTATAATTTTAGAAGAAATTGTTCTAAAAAATTAAGATCGCGGGGGTGTGACGTGCCACTTTGTCTTGGCGTTAGCTGTCAAGTCGGGACGCCCGAGTGGATAAGGAAGTTTCGCTACTCGATCACAGATGGCGTGCATTTGTTAATCAACCCTAATTTGACTTAACAAAAATTTAATATTAATTCCCTTACGTTTTGATGTTTTCCAAAGGCTTAATTACCGTCCGGGTTTATTTAGGAAACGATCTTTCAAGCCTATGGAAACTCTTAGTTTGAGACTAACTGGTTGATGAATTGTCTGGCACATAAAAATAAATAGATAATAATAGTGTTTGAGCTATTTATATATGTATTTGACATCGAATTAATATAAGATATGTATGTGATGTCGTCTGATGTGTATTTATTTGTCTAATATATAAATAATAATTACCAGATAACATCACATAGGTACATAGCTCCGATCCCAAAATAGATAGCATAAGCACTTGTCTTAATGGGTATCAGAACAAAGAAGGTACCACAGATATATACTTGAATAGAAATATTTCTCCCATAAAATATGTATGGCGAATTGTTTTATCTAAATAAATATAAATATCACACAACATCACATACATTGCTCCGACCTCAAAATAAGTAGCACTTGTGTTATGGGTATCAGTACAACGAAGATACCACAAGCACAACAGTGATGGTCGTATTTAAGTAAGTATATAACATACCTACCTAGTTAAAATTCAAATAAATATAAACACCCAGACACAGAACAAACACAAATGTTCATCGCACGAATGTTTCTCCCGGTTGGGGGTCGAACCCACGACCCTTGGTTCAAAAGGTAGGGGTCACTACCAATTGAGCCACCGGGCCAGTCAAAATGTTATTTATTATTATACTTGTATATAAATTTATCCACGACAAACTTATCATTAATGTAATTTAATTTGAAATGGTTTGAACTTTTCCGCCAAGATGTAAATGTTACTTGAATATATGTTAATACCAAAATGGATTCATTTAAATTGAATCTAATTGCACTAGTCGGTATTGCTAGACCTATCTATTGAAATAGTACTTTATCTCATAAGTTGACCTCGGTAGCGCAATAGTTAGAGAGTTTTCGTAAACGGTAACGTATGGATGAACAACGTTATGGTTCAATTCCCGGATGGATCAATTGAGAAATAGCATTTTTTGTCTTTGCAAAATTTTCTCAGGTCTGAGTGTTCTGGGACTCATAGTTAGAGCGTTATCACCTAAAGCATAGATGAATCAAAAGTTCTGGGTTCGATTTCTGATTGGATTAAGGTAAAGAGCTTTTCCAAATTTTACATGGGTCTAAGTTTTAGGATGTCCTAGGTTATGGGACTCATCTATGTGTAGTACAAGGATAAAATTAAGTATTAACGATTCAAAAGTATTCGTACTAAAATGTACCTACCTATTAAAATGTGGTGTGTACTATTTAATACTACGACATGTATTTTTAATAACTGGTCCTACTTACGTGCTTTCTACGGATACTTAAACATAGGTACGTAGTAAATGTTGAACTTTTTTGAGTGCAGAATTTTTATTATGAAATTAAATAATAGGAATATTGTATTAAATCAAGCGATATTCGAAAACCCTGGCGGGCTCCCGCTCTCTTGACATTCATATTACATTGTATGATTTAAATTTGATAATGTTCAAAACCTTAGAAATATAATTTTAATCCGACCTAAGCATTATTTATTTAAATACTTATTTTACTACTTTGGCAACCCCATAGTGTAGCTTAAAATATAGAATACATTAGTAAATAAATTGTATAAAATAGTTGTAAGGAAAGGCAGCTAAATGTTCCCATCTTGTATGCAGTTGGGAAATTTTACCATTTTAGTATGCAACCGTAGATTGAACAAGATTCTACCTAAATGTCACTGGTTGGGCATGAATGGTGTAAAATGTGGGGACTAAGTATACCTACTGGCTAATTTGTTTATTTTAACATTAGAAAGAAATAGGTTTAGATAGAGAACTGTGGAAATGTTTGGACGAGACCTACTTATGCCCAGGAGTGCGAGAGTATCTTAATGTTATAATAACTCAAAGGTGACTGACTGACTGGACGTAGTGATTTATCAGCGCACAGCCCAAACCACTGGAAGGATCGGGCTGAAATTTGGCATACAGGTAGATGTTATGACGTAGGCATTCGCTAAGAAAGGATTTTGATCAATTCTACCCCCGAGGGGACAAATTGGGGATGAAACTGTATTCCACGCGGACGAAGTCTGTGGCACAGCTAGTAAGTT
This sequence comes from Conogethes punctiferalis, assembly GCA_031163375.1. Classification (NCBI taxonomy): domain Eukaryota; kingdom Metazoa; phylum Arthropoda; class Insecta; order Lepidoptera; family Crambidae; genus Conogethes; species Conogethes punctiferalis. Next base: position 3,837,822 of record CM062077.1, on the reverse strand, counting down.
AATAAAGAAAAAAGAAAGAAAAAGCCATGGATATATATACTAATATAGATAAGTAAGAAGAAAACATTAAGGTTTGCTAGTGTGTACAGTGGTCCTCAGGCCAGGAGGGTAAACTCTACTACCGGTCGAGAAGCTGAAATCTTAGGAAGTTCCCTATACGACTCTTGCGACACACGCGGGAAGAAATACGGAGATTTGTATTCTTTTCCGTTACCAAAAAAAATACTGTGTACATCCATTGCATTGTTATGATGAAATAAAAAAAAGAAAAATACCTGCCAAGTTTCATAAGGGCGTACACACGTATTCATTGTAAATTCCAACAAGAACCACTATTTTGCTTACCAAGATTCGAAAATAATGTAAAGGCCTTCATTTTGCATACATAACCTACCTACATTCTTCGCGTGTTTGTATTTTAAATTAACAAGTCTTCACTGTAATTTAGAGGTCGACATTTTTGTTCCAAAACAGCTGTTGAGCCAGACATTACGTCTGACAGTAAGGCTTTTATTTTTCCAAATAAATAACCCAAGACATGCCACGCACACAGCGCCATCTAGCCACACATCCAGCCGAAGTTTGAAATATGGGTACTGATACAATGGCTTAGATACTATTTGTAAAGGGTGTAGGAGACCTAACTATAGTTCATTCGCGTTAAGAAAATAGTGACTCATCACCGACTGCCGGCCAAGCCACACCCCCTAGCCAATTAAAACGCTAGAAATTATAATTTCTAGCGTTAGCCACACCCCCTAGCCAATTAAACGCTTGTCCGGCAGTCGGTGATGAGTCACTATTTTCTTAACGCGAATGAACTATAGTGCAACTCCAGGTTATATGAGACTTAACAAGGGAAACTACAGAGTATAGGAGATCTAGCTAGGGTAAACTCGGGTTATATGAGTAATCTAATAAATTTGTTTACAAGTATAGACAAAAATACTACAGAATCCTACTGGGATTCTCACTTATACTACTGCTATGTGCTATACTATTATATAAATGTATGTGATAACGTCGGACAAGACCAATATTGGATGGACCGGTCAGTTTGGTAACGATAGCAGAAATGACCGCTAAGTAATATTTCATTAATAATAATATTCTGTTGTCTTTTTTCTAGAAAGATATTGTTTGAGTAGGTTTTGTAAGAAACTAGTTACATACAAAGTTGTGTTAATATTATGGATAATGTTACACAATCCTTCAGCAAAAATAGATTGTCACATTTTTTAAAAGTTGGGAATGTGATACGAATCAAAAGTTAAAGTTGATTGTTATACTGTTAAGTATTAAGCTAGCATTTAGTTTAAAAATATAAATTAAAGTATTTAACTAAGTGGGTATTTATTTTATGGTATAAAGTTTCAATTATAAATACGAATAAACCGCTTACATAAATCAATAAATACTTACATTACATTATTAAGAAAAATACCTGTGTTGTTGCGGTGTTTATAAACGGGCGGGCTAAAGTGATAATTTACCATCAGATGACCTTCAGGTCAGGTCAGTTTACTCCTATTGTAAAAAAAAAGATGGTTAGAGTCGAGAATATTTCCGAACAAACTAAACTTTATAGTATAACTAGCTGCTGCCCGCGGCTCTGCCCGCGTGAATATTCGTATAAAACATAGCCTATGTGTTAATCTGATGTACAAACTATATTCTTGTAAAGTTTCTTTAAAATCCGTTCAGTAGTTTTGGCGTGAAAGTGGAACAAACATCCATCCATCTATCCAAACAAACTTTCGCGTTTATAATATTAGTAGGACTAGCTGCTAAACGCGGCTCTACCCGCGTGAATATTCGTATAAAACATAGCCTATGTGGTAATCCAACGTATAAGCTATATTACCGTAAAGTTTCATTCAAATCTGTTCAGTAATTAATGCGTGAAAGCGGAACAAACATCCATCCAAAGAAAATTTCGCATTTATATTATTAGTAGGATATATAAAGAGTGAAGGTAAAGATAACTTTTTTTAAATGTGGTTTTTCCACTGACATTAGTCAGCAAGTTTTTTGTTAAGTGAGCTTAAAATGTAATGTAATGCTATTTATGTACATACATAATTTATTCAGTAGTCATAAAATACTCTTTTTATTTTCGTCATTAAAAATATCTTCTAGTGAGTTGCCTTAGAAACAAGATATTTAATTTAGTTCCTACGTTCGTAGTAACAAAGTTAGGTTATTGCAAATAAATGTTTGCATGTAAATCTGTACTTAGTTAAAATATTTTGTAATTTAAGTGCAGTAATGGTGGTTACAACAATTTATATATTAATCTATTCAAATTCTAATGAAATCTCGGCCTCGATGACGCAATGTGAAAGGAAGTCACTTATAGGGCGGAATATACGAAGGTTTCGGGTTGACACCCGGTTGGGGCAATTAACGATACATTTTCATAGTAACTTCTCGCTCAACTGTGCTTGTTATACCGCCACCAGTCGGTTTCCAGCGCCTCGTTTGTTATTCGGCAGGATGCACCACGGGCAGGTGAGGTTGGCTTGGAGCGAAAAGATGATTGGCCGCTCATTTTCTACTATATTATGCATGTATTATACATACAAAACTTCCTCTTGAAACACTTTATCTATTAAAAAACCGCATCTAAATCCATTGCGTAGTTTTAAAGATCTAAGCATAAACATAGGGACAGACAGAAAAAAGCGACTTTCTTTTATACTATGTAGTGATATTCAAAAGGGCAGATCCACGGGCTGCAACTAGTGATAAATAAAATATTCAGTTTCCCAATGAACTAAGTGCTGTCCGTCGGTTCATCTTATCTTAATAGCTCGTCAATAAAAAAAACCGGGCAATATCAAGGCTTTATGCAAACTATAATGGCTTAGCTTGACATTGTAGCTCCATCCAAGGTTATGTATGTCCACAATTGTCTCTGCTATGCCATAGATCATTTACATACAACGGTCATCATCAAGAATAAAATTAAAAGTCCAAAATATGTAGACACCCCTTTGCGTATAACTTAATTCAAATCGCAGGTCTGAATGAATTGGTATATTATGTCAAATGTCCAAAATATTTGGAGCTCACTTGTTTAAGTTATTTAATATATTACGCGGCTCTATTGTTCTGGTTAATATTTACATGATTTTGTAAAATTATGGGTGGAGCTATATTAAGCTTTTACACGTGGATTTGTAATCGATATTTAGTTGTAAAGTGCGATAGCATTTCTTGTACTTTTTAAGGGTACATATTTTGTTTTCCTTTTCATTCAAGAAAAATATTCTAGAGAACGGTTTAGGCATACCTACTTCTATGTAAGTTTTCTCATTAAACATATAAAGGTATACTGTAGGTAAACATAACACCTACCATCCTTGTTTAAATCATAAGTAGATACAATATAGTTAAGTAAATAAGTTTCTATGAACCTGCCTAAATATGCAGGTTGATAGTAACTTTTCTTACTAAAATTACCTTAAAAAGTTTATGAGTATCTCGTAGATTTTAAATATATTTTTTCCTTTATGTGAGTTCTTTTGTCATTGTGAGCTTTTCATAAAATTATAAGTATATGAACAAAATATTGTCAATGAAACATTATTTATATGTACGAGTAAAAGAGCAACTATTTGCCGGTTTTTGTCGATAGAAGCGACCTTCCCAATATGGCGATATAGTAATTTATTTTTTGAAGATTTATAGTGCTAGTTTCAAAAAAAGATTTATCCTTTGTCTTTTATATATGTATGGAACTGGTCTAATATGTGGAAATCTATCATTAGTAGGCATTTGTATAGTAGGTACATAGGTATGTAAAAAAATAACGTATATTACCTATACGGTACCTACTATGTTATTAATTAACATGAACTTATTTGTGAAATTCTGTATTTATAAAAAAATATATACGAATTATTCATACAAACTATCTATACTTATAATAAATCTGTAGAGAGGTCAATTCTGTACATAAAATATTTTTTCAAAATAACTATCAGGGGGTGATAAGTGATCGATACTGATACCAAAAATGCAATCAGTAAAATTTTTGTCTGTCTGTCTGTCTGTCTGTCTGTCTGTCTGTCTGTCTGTCTGTCTGTATGTTCCTTATAGAAAAAAAAACTACTGAACAGATTTTGACGAAACTTGGTACAATTATTCTTCATACTCCTGGGCAGGTTATAGGATACTTTTCATCACGCTACAATCAATAGGAGCGGAGCAGTGACGGGAAGTGTTGGGAAAACGCGAGAAATTTAAACCTGTATGTTTGAACGCGCATTACGCGAAAACTACTGCATAGAATTGAATGCGGTTTTCACCAATGTATTGCTAGAGGTCTAACTTAAAACTTAGGCACAAGGTTTAGATGGGTATTATATGGAAGTCCGTTATTTTTGAAACCCGATATCCACGCGAGCGACGCCGCTGGCACAGCTAGTTTGGAATAATAATTCGATTACTTATGTAATATATATTAATATGAAGACGGGTGCTTCAAGACCATTTATTTTATTTATTCTATAACTTAATCACTTCACTGAAGTTTAAAGCACTAAATGTCAAATTACCCATGTGATAAAAAGAAAGCAAAATAACATAGACCTGCCATGCGTTCCGTATAAATCCCTCCAAAAACTCCTGATAGGTATTTATTTATTTATTTGTTTTACGACCACAGATAATCTCTAGTAGGTAGCTCTACGTATCGTCTACTAAAGACGTTGTCTATGATAATTTTGCAATGATTTGTTGCCGTCGTATAATGGCACATTGTATTACAATATGCAAATTATCTTATTGTGGGTATTTACAGAACCTTTGGCCATAACAACATCCGTATTTTAAGAGTGTTGGTAAAATGGGTTTCCCAATAAGCCTATGGGTTTTTAGAATTTTTAGCGCTAATTTATTATAATACCGTAATGTTTTCTTTAGTTCCTCGTTTTGGTTCGAACTCTCGGCCGCCGATGACGGGCATCAGCGTCACCAGAGCGAGGAGCTACGCCCTGCGGTCGCCAACACGCCTGCCCAGAGTGGCGATTAAGGTGCAGCGCAGACGGCACTCGTTTTGTGCGATAGAGTCTGCGTATGAGACATTTAAAAAGAGCGTCTAGGTCTGCCGACAGAATGAACGAAGATGTGCGTCGTGTGCGTTGAGTCTGTGAAATATCCGCGACAGATATTTGCGCGTCGTGTGCGTTACTGCATATAATTGCGAAAAAGTGCGGATAGTCTGTCGTCTGCGCTGCCCCTTATTGTGATATCCAATTAGTAAAGATTTCTTATTTCTTAAATTGGTAACCATTAACAAATTTATTGCTCTCTGCAATTAGTTCACCCATTAGACCTTGAGATATAGATTTACAGACATTAAGTCTCGCAGATATCATTTTTGTCATTATAGAATAGATTAAATCATTATTCATAATAACAGTCTAAAAATATTTATTCATAATATCTAGTCCGATAAACTAGATTCACAAACTTATAAAAAAAATCATCAATGCAAATGTTTATTGCCGGATTTGAATGGTTGTTTCAAGGCAGGAATCTCGATTGTAGGTAGGTACCAACTTCTTTTCGTCACTAAATTGTTATACTTTAGGTTTCATGAATGCTGTCAAGCAAGAAACAACTGGAAACATGTATCAAAGATTGCAAGGCCACCACATCTTGTTTTGAAAATGATGCACACGTTCTGCACACCTATATGATACATAGCCCGTTCTTTTTAAGGTCCTAAGATACAGGGTTCCCTAGTTAGGGCTCGTTGCTAAATTTGAATTTAGTGGTAGTTAATACTGCTTCTGAAACTAGGGCCCTACTACAGAAAACGAAAACGATCGTTTGTTGAACGGATCGCGTATTTTTGCCCCATAAATCCCTCTCATTTGTCCCTCCCATGTACGAACTAAAATTCGTCAACGTCGATTTTCAACAATTTAATTGATATATTAGAACACGGGAGGGACAAATGAGAGGGATTTATGGGGCAAAAATACGCGATCCGTTCAACGAACGATCGTTTTCGTTTTCTATAGTAGGGCCCCTGTAGTCACAGAGGTTGAATATCCGCACAGTATAACTTTTATGTGATGTTGTCTGATATTTATTTATAATTATTTTATTTATTTGTGTACATGAATATGTTTGTTTCTATTGGCTTGGGAGTTTGCTATGTATGTATAACAGATACATATTGTATTTATTTACAAAAATGTATCTAAGTAAGTTTATCGGTTATCTAGCACCCCCACAGTACAGCACCAGAAGCTTGCTTAGTTTACGACTAGATGGCGATGCCTCGTGTGGTATCTCTTGGGCTATCTATTTATGCACCCAGTAATCTCACTATTTATCTCATTCACTTATTACGTATGGAATGTTAATTAATCGTACAAATGTCTACAATTTTATTATTTGTCGACCTTGCGTGGTCAAATGTTAACGATCCAATAGTAATGAAATTACGAATTTCTTGAATACGTAATTAGTACGTAGTGTGTGTTCGGCCTGACGAATACATATTATATGTTTGTTCAGTTCCTAAGTTCACGGTCGTATTAAAATATTTTGTATGTCAAAACCATTATGGAATAGGATGTGAGTTTGAGTTATTTTTTTTTATTATAATGATTTTTGAGATGCATTAAGCCTGTGTACTGGGGCCCTACTACAAAAAACGAAAACGATCGTTCGTTGAACGGATTGCGTAATTTTGCAAGATAAATCTCTCCCATTTGTCTGTCCCGTGTCTTTCAAATGAATTAAATAAATTAAAATCGACTTTGACGATTTTTAGTTCGTACATTTGAACATGGGAGGCACAAATGGGCGGGATCTAAGGTACCAAAACGATCCGTTCAACGAACGATCGTTTTCGGTTTTGGTGGTAGGGGCCCCGGGCCCGTACCACGAAAATATATATATAGTATTTTATATATAGTTATATATGTCACCAAAAATTATATATTATATTAAAAATTATGTCATGTAAAATATATAATACTAGCTGTGCTCGCGACTTCGTCCGCGTGGAATAGTTATTTTTTCCCCCGTTTTTTTACATTTTTCATTATTTCTTCGCTCCTAATAGTTGCAGCGTGATGTTATATAGCCTAAAGCCTTCCTCGATAAATAGTCTATTCAACACAAAAAAAAATTTTCAATTCGGACCAGTAGTTCCTGAGATTAGCGCGTTCAAACAAACAAACTCTTCAGCTTTATAATATTAGTTAAGATATATTTTTTTGACATCAAACGAACAGCCTAAATGAATATATAAACTTTTACCATCCTTTCTGCTGTCGCTACATCTCGACATTGACCCACAATCCACTCCTGATATTCACACTCTCTCCAATACTAGTTTATTTACAGGTTTTCGTCGGCTCGGATGGACGGACCAATTTGTAAACATATATTGATAAATGCACTATTCCGTCTGTTTGCAGACGGAACAGTTAACTAATCGGATTCGCGTTGAAATGTGAGAATGATTAGATTGATATATTTTATTGCGCAAAACACTACCATTACAAATTTATATCTATGTACTGCAATTTAGGCGGTCTTATCACTAATAGCGGTCACTGCCAGACAGACAACGTCCAGGTTCCAGGTAGTAGACTTTTATGTGTGGATTTAATTGACTAAAGGGAAAACTAAATCCGTGCAAAATCCTGAAACTTACTAACAATACCTACTTACATATGTAATTATATTTTATTTTTGTATTTTTTTTCGTTTTCATTTTACTTATAGCCTCCTATATGTCCTTATTGAAGATCTAATGGATCTTTCTGTATATGTATCATACTATAAGGTTCACCCTTATATTATGAGCACCAGGTTAACCACCAAGAGGTTAGCTGCCCACCGATTAGGAAAAGATAGTTTTCTTTATTGACCCGACTAGGATTCGAACCCGGAACCTTTAGAGTGACACTGTAGGCGAATACCTTGCACAATACCCATCGAGGTCGTCCCATACGCATATAGTGTCATTATGAAGTGTCACTAAGTAATATTCGTTTTCTCATGTCATCCGAAAGTTATGTAACGAAAATTCCTGTGCAAGGTATCTTTAAAAGTAGAAATTTCAGTTCTTACCACAAATGTGTTAAATTTATTGACAAATTTAACGGTGACTACTCAAGAAACACATGATATGTCTTATTTACAAGCAATAAGGCCCAATTTTGCGTGACAACTGGCCTTAGAGGCTATATGACAAGAATCGTCGGCAATATGTACGATTTCGTGGAAATAGCTTAATATTTGCAGTCGATTTGAACGTTATTTTTTTAAACGTAAAGTTGAAAGTCCTATGTATTGGTTGAAGTATGTAATTTGTGACGGATGCACAGTATGAAAATTTGCACATTGTTTTTTAACACAACTCTGGGTTGTACTTTAATTTGTGAACTTAACTACTTATTTTGTTATGGGTGTGAGATGGGGAACGCCTTAAGAAATTGCCACTTATTTTTTTTTGGTTATGGCTTCTATTTTGTTACATTATTGCTGATGCCAGCGATTTCAAGTCCATTTGAAAAGATTCTTGCTCTATGACTGTTTTTTTTACTTCACCACTAAGGCAATTTTTTTTTAAATATTTTAATAAATGTGATGATAATAATTTAAACAAAAAGCTCAAGGGATTAGGAATGCTTATCCTAAAGGTGTAAAATGGGGGTGACAGATTATCTTTAAAAAACCGGCCAAGTGCGAGTCGGACTCGCGCACGTAGGGTTCCGTACCACTGATTGAATGAAAAAATTAGGTAATTTTGATTTATGACGTTCAAAAAAAAACTACTGTCTAGATTTCCTTCAAACCAAATTTCGTTAGTAGTTTTTATAGTAATACACATCATATATTTTTACCACTTTGGAAGAGTCTCTCGCGCAAACTATTCAGTTTAGAAAAAATGTTGTTAGAAACCTCAACATCATTTTCAAATACCTATCCATAGATACCCCACACGTATAGGTTTGATGAAAAAAAAAATTTTGAGTTTCAGTTCTATGTATGGGGAACCCCAAAAATTTTGGATTTTTTTTCTGATTGTCACATTTTAATGCGGTTTACAGAATACATCTACGTACCAAATTTCAATAATGTAGCTCTTATAGTTTCGGAATAAACTGGCTGTGACATACGGACGGACAGACAGACAGACAGACAGACAGACATGACGAATCTATAAGGGTCCCGTTGCCATTTTGGCTACGGAACCCTAAAAAGGGGGTGAAGTTAATATAACTTTCCATTTTGACGATTAATTTGTCTGTAACTTTATTGCACAAAATGGTACAAATTTAATGCTATGAGCATTCTCTACTAGTAAACCTTTAGGTCATGCAGAGAGCAGAATTTGTGTGCGGTGAGTGTACAAAGAGAACACAGTTTATGAGTAAAGAACCTAATTTATGAATATTGAAATTCTAACGATTTTCACCGCACTAAAAAAATTGTGATAAACTCGAACACTAAACTATTATACGCCAAACCAGTCAGTATTATCTATACGCTAAACCAGTGGTTATGGTCACATTCAAAACCTCTTTCCATAATGTTAAATTTATGTCTCTATTATAAGACCAATTCCATATGTCTGCCATAACATAAGGAAAAAGTTATGGGTTTCAAAACTGTTATATTTGAATGAATAATGGCGCCATTAGTAAAAGTCGCACAGGCCTACAAACAAACAACGAAAGGTCCCAAAGTCTGAATACAAACAAGGGTTTCATCTTGTAATCGTTCGATATTAAGTGTAACGTTTTTCTTTTTAGGTTCGTATAATTTATATTCGTTGCTAAGACAACAGTTATAAATTATACGATCTTACTCTAGCTTATCTTGTAAAATGTGCTTAATCGGATTTTTTTTGCAGGTAACTTAACCGGTCTATTTTATGGAGAAGGAATGTTTTTTTTAGAAGGAAGAAGTGAACGTCGACTATTTTGTAATCACTGTGTACATGAGATCTATAATTACTGTCATTTTGTAACGGATTCGGGGTAGTAAGGGACAATAATAATAATAATTAATTATTGCTTGCCACCGCAGATGTATTTAATTAAACTATCGTGACATTTCCTACAAGATTAACTAATATTTTTCAGATTTTAGCATTCTCGGAACACAAGCCTAGAGTTTATTTTAACAGGACTCGACGCCAAAGTTACTATGAAGTACATTTTGTACTTACAGCTTGCGTTTCGCCTGTGTTGAAACAGCCGCGGTCACAAGCAGAGTACCTTTATTGGACAGGAGCCTCCAAGTGTTTGCCTAAAGTCGCGAACAACTGGAGAGGTCTATATCCAGTAGTGGACTGCGAAAGGCATACCTACATTTCGCGGGATTTAAAACTCGACCGGTTCGCGAATAAACCTCTGCCCAATTACGTCAGGTATTATAAAATCGGAATTGATAACCCGATGGGATTACGTTACCTAACGAAGCTCAACCGGTTGGCTTTCGTGCCGAAAATGTAGCTTCAGATAGCACACGGGCTCAAGTAACTTGTACGGAATCAGCTTCCGAAATGATATCGCGTGATAACTAAAACTAATCAAAATGTTCATTAGGTAATATTATCATTTGTTCTCTCTGACGCCTCATGCTTAAAAAAAACATTATCAGCCTCATAATCATCATCAGCCTATTGCAGTCCACTGCTGGACATAGGCCACGCTGGGCAAGCATCTGGAGGATATACCCATAATCGCCACGCTGGGCAGGCGGGTTGGCGATCGCAGCTTAAGCTTATAAACAGCCTGCAGACGTCCAATGGGTGGAAACAGGCAGCAGCGTTTACCTGGGTACAAATAAAACCTGCTGCGATCACCAACCAGCCTACCAAGCGTGGAGACTAAGGCAAATCCCTCCAAATGACAATTGTTATATAGCCTATGTCCAGCAGTGGACGTTCGCAAGCTGATGATTCTAACGCTAACAGAGTGATTTCTTAACCCAAGTTTCTTTAATGGCGGACCATCGTTCACAAGTAGGGTTACCAGGCCATAAAATGCAAAGGCCAGACTGCGCACTATATAAGGCCGGACAATTGCCCTAAAAGCCGGACATATTTTTTTTTATTGCCAAACAATGTTTTTACAGCTGGGCTGATGACAAAAGTAGGTATTTATAGGTAAATGATGTAAAGTGAGAATGAGATCGAAAATGGAGTGTGTGCCAAACGCGCCGCGCGCGCCAACAGTTTGCTCTTTTGACCACTAGGACGCTCGTCCGCCCATCGTCGTACGATTCGCTACTCTGACAAATAGCCGGACGGGCCAAACACGTACATATTTGGCCGGACGCGACCGCAAAAAGCCGAACATGTCCGGTTAAAGCCGGATACCTGGCAAGCCTATTCACAAGCTTACAAAAATAGGGGATGTAAGGGAGCGACCTATCACCTTTTCGCTCCAAGCCATCCTCACCTGCCCGTGGTGCATCCTGCCGAACAACGAACGAGGCTCTGGCAAACCGACTGGTGGCGGTAAAACCATCAGGATAGAAGGCGTAGCTAAATACCACAGGCCGATGACGGGCAGCAGCGTCACCGGAGCAAGAAGCTACGCCCTGCGATCGCCAACCCGCCTGCCCAGCGTGGCGATCATGGGTATATCCTCCAGAAGTTTGCCCTAGGTGGCGAACAACTGGAGAGGCCTATGTCCAGCAGTGGACTGCAATAGGCTGATGATGATGATGATGACAAAAATAGAACACAAGAGACCCAAAAGAGATGTTAGGGTGACTTACCTTGCAACACCTGTTTCCCCCATCCAGTGACGATGCACTCGCCAGCTCCGTTGTAGAAAGCGTCCAGGGTCTCAGAAGCACCAGGCAGGCAGATGGGGTATATATTCTTGGCCAGTCTCAGGTTCTCCGTGAGAACCAAGATGGCGGCGTCGTTCTTCAGGGAACCGGCCTTGTAGAAGGGGTGGCGGAGAATGTTCTTCACTTGCACGATTTGGAAGGGTAGGGGCTCGTCGTCGATGCCCAGTTTCCATTCTCCACCCTTGATTAGCACGTTCTTGGCTTGGAGCCTGAAAGGAGAGGATTTTGTGAACGTTTCGATAACATCATTATCAATAGCTCATACACAGACATTTTTGAATGGTTGTTTTCCCACAGCAAGAAATTTTGCTATCTGTAATACTACCTATGTATATATGTAAACTATATTCACCTAATAAACCATACCAACACATACCTATACCCAAACGTAGTGTAGGACGCCTTCAGGTAAGGTGGAGCGACGATTTGCGTAAGACGGCAAGTGCTGGATGCGAGAAGCCCAAGATCGATCAAAGTGGCTAACTTTTGGAGAGGTGGTCCAGCAGTGGAATGCAAAGGGCTGATGATGATGATGATAATGATGATGGAACTAAAAATATTGTTCTTACCCTTCTACGCAGGAAGCTGAGGTGAGGACCACATCGGGCCTGGTGATGACACCGCCGCACAGCAGGCTCCTGTTGGTCTGCAGCAGCACCATGGCTTGCCAGGGGATCTCGGCGAAGTCCACCTCCAGCTCGTTGCGGTTCCCGTAAGGTTTCTGGCCCTGGAGGACATAAGGGCTCATTAGTGATTGTAATACTTTTTTTTTATAGTGGCTCGACATAATGGCTTCCCTACGCCTGATGGAAAGCGAAAGAGAAGCCCAAGCCGCTGTGACAACTGGCAAGTAACTGGTCAGTTACCTGTCAGTCGCCACCGCCATGCCGGCCCAACCCCAACCCCCCCATGAGCTCCATACTATTGGAGACACTTCGTATTTTTAAGCATTACAAAGAGGAAGAACGATTTGGGTATTTTAATTATTAAATAACCCAAGACATGCTACACTGGGCCACACATCGCCATCTAGCACCAAACTAAGCCGGAGCTTGTACTATGGGTACTAGACAACGGATCAACTTACTTGGATACTTCTTTTTTTGTAAATAAATACATAGTAAACACCCAGACCAATACAAACAGACATGTTCATGAACACAAATGTTTGTAGTGTGCGGGAATCGAACCCACGACCCTTGGCTCAGAGGGCAGAGGTCACTACCAAATGAGCCATCGAGCCAGCCGAAAAATACTCTCAAATCGGTGGTTCTGTCGACGCATCGGTGGGCATCCTTTGACTGAGCGCTTGTAGCTAACCACATAGTGTATTAGCGATACCGGATCCGGTGGCGGATCCGTCGTATATTCCATAATCCATCCGGATTTATATTGAATAAATACATATTTTATTTTTCTTTTTATGTATTCATCATCATCATCCTAGCCTTTTTCCCGATTGTCTCAGGGTCGGCTTCCCAAATTGAGAGATTTGGCGAGGGCTCAGCTTTTACACAGAGCGACTGCCATCAGACCTCCGCAACACTTAGGGTAAGCTATACCCATTCCCAGTTAGTTTCTTTTTATGTATTATCAAAACTAAAAATCACTAAATTCTAGGCCCTGAGTAAGATTAAAATCTAATCTAAGTAATCCTAAATTAGCGTAAATCCTGTGAAATCCGGCCGGATTGAAAATGATACCGGATTGCAATCTATAGTGGGTATTCTCCGCTAAATAGGAGTGAGCCCCACATAACCCAGGGGCCCTACTACAGAAAACGAAAACGATCGTTCGTTGAACGGATCGCGTATTTTTGCCCCATAAATCCCTCTCATTTGCCCCTCCCGTGTTCTAATATATCAATTAAATTGTTGAAAATCGACGTTGACGAATTTTAGTTTGTATATTCAATTCAACACGGGAGGGACAAATGAGAGGGATTTATGGGGCACAAATACGCGATCCGTTCAACGAACGATCGTCTTCGTTTTCTGTAGTAGGGCCCCTGGTGTCCCGTAGGTACCCAGAGCTCCTTGTATGCTCAAAGACATTCCCGAATAAAAAGAAGGAAAGGTGTACTCTCTAATGTTCAACTCTATATCCAAAGGATAAAGTTCAAAACAAAATTTAGATAAGTCATTTGACAGAAGTCGGTAACTTTATGTGTGGCCGTGTAAAAGTACATGGTGTTAGTGGTTTGTGCAATAAAGAACATATGTCTACTATTTATGCACAGGTACAAACAATGTAAACTGTACACTGTGGAAGAGACTCGTGTATATTGTGTATATGCCATCTCGCTCGTATTGACGATTGCATTTCAAACAGTAGTCAAAACAAGTTTTCTTTGGAGGAAATTTCATAATGACCTTGAACTGATATTCATGCACAAACATTAAAGTCGACTCAAGTTAGGACGCCATAGAGTTGCGACTGTTTAAGCTAACAAATGAGTAAATGTGACATAAAATGCCCATTTACGATTTGCCCGCCTTTTCACCATGCTTCAGAAATGGAATCAGCTGCTGACTGCATCAGATAAAGACTATTATTGCAGCATTGCCCAGAAGGCACAGATCCGAGCCAATTTGGGATAGGTAATTTTCTAAATTAACCCGATTCCGATTCATTAGTCATTATTGAAAAGCTCGACCACGTAATGTTTTTAAATTGTATGCCTATGATAAGCTCGGCGACTTTTTCACAAAATTTCCATTACGACTTTTTCTATATTACCATTCAAAAAAATCGCAGTCGCATCTCTATGATTGCCACATACCTGTCTTCATACTTGACCCGCATAAGTTTAGTGATGGGACAATATCGGTGATTAATCGATTCGCGAATTAGAATTTGTCTGTCACTTATCGATTATTTATAGTCAAGGCTAATTGGCTTCTTAAACGAGTAATCGAATTGATGTTATTATGTTGGCGTCGCGCCGGTGAATGTAAAGTTTAATCCTATTAATAATACAAAATTGTCAATTGACAAAAACCACTTGAAGGTTGTATGAAAGAGATTGGGCGATGAATGAACAAAAAAGCAGATAAAACATTATTGGTATATTGATACGAGCCCAGCTTACACGATTTATTTATTAATTGTAAAAAAATGGCAATAATTTAGAGAACTTTCCAGATTCTTGTCGGTTTTTCTCGAGAGAATATTCCGATTCCGACGGTAGAATGCATGGCATATGCATTTTTTTAGGGGTCTAAAACAAAGTGCCCTTGTTTTTTTATGTATAACAATATATTTTTTTATTATTCCGAAATAAATTAATTTTTTTTTAACGTATGTACCGTTTTGTCGAGTATCGACAAGAATTTCAATTTCGCATGAACACAAAAATTCCATCTTATGAAAGTTGTTCCGGGTAGGATCTTATTTCCGGTAGGGTCTTAGACCAGAAGCTGGCTAGTTAGACCCCTTCGGTCACCAACAAATGGGTCAACTAGCCAGACAAATAGACGTCAGGATTGATCCATGTGGTCGAAATTTGGTCATTGTTATTATTTATGTAAATAAAATAAATTATCTTATTGCAACATTACATACCTAATCGTTCCAAAACTATGAATATATTAATTATAATACGGTTTAATTTTAGACCACTAATTTGGCTTATAAGATTTATAACTTCATAAAATTATTAATGAGTCAACGACATTACACAAGAGAATGATTTTGGTATAGTGGTTTCAAGTGCCTGGTTAGGACTAAAAGAAGGAATTCGGGTCGGGCCACAAAATTGTTACTGGATTTTTCTGCTTTCAATGGATTCTTATTCAGGGATGCCCCATTTCAACACAAAAATTTGACCAAAATATGCGTTCGTCGTCAAAAAAATCGTCTTTGTAACGAACTTGACGTCTTTAAACGTATTCCACGTTTAAATGACGTCAATGCTCATCATTCATTGCATCTAAGTATAATTTAGATCGTTATAGATCTTGAAAGGGTACCGCAATTGAAAAGAGGATAATCATCTTTATTTATATATGTACCTCTTTAATGATACCTCACACTCATCATCATCATAGGCATTCATGTCTATTACAGACCAAATGAGCTATCAAGGTGATGACAACGTGTTCCATGACTGTCAGCCAAACTACACTAGAGGGTACTAAAATACAGTACTTCATAGGCATGAGCTCTCAAAAGAAATTAAACTCTTGGACAAAGCAAATGTATTCACAAGCAAAGCCACACCATACTTGTTTTGATATTAAAATGCATAATGTCGCAACTCCTTATTTGCCGTAGCATTGAATCTTCTATCAACGATTACGCAAGAAAGTTAGAGATATGTGTACTGTTTTAACTAATGATAAGCCATTAATTCCAAGCCTCAACGACACAGTATAAAGGTACCGCCAATAAAATGGCATAAATCAAATCGGAAATCCTTGCACTAACACGAACTACACTTCAGCTATGTTATTTATCATTGGTATATGATTGACTGTTTTCGTTTGACTCAATAACATATTATTAATCTACGGAATATCTGATTATCTATAAGCTAAGTTAGTTAGGCCTACATCTGTTCAGCCTCAACGGCCTGTGAAACTATTTTTTTTGTCGTTTGTATTAGTCTGGGTGTTTACTATTTAATGTGTTTTATTTGCAAAAAAAGTATCTGAGTAAGTTTGTCAGTTGTCTAGCACCCATAGTATAAGCTTTCGGTTAGTTTGGGGTTAGATGGCGATGTGTGGCCCAGCTCGGCATGTCTTGTGTTATTTATTTATTTTAGAGCAGGGGGCAAACGGGTCTGATGGTCACTTCAGCCCATAGACACTGAAACACAATAGGAGTCACGGGTGCGTTGCCGGACCTTGAGAAAGTAGGCTCGTTTTTGGAAGACCGCTAAGTCGTATCCATACGGAAAAGTTGCAGCTGGAAGCTGATTCCAAAGAATCGTTACGCGAGGCAGAAAATTGGGCGCATAATGTAACGTGGAAAACTTCCATCTCTCAAAACGTTCAGGATGAAATCCTGAATTGGTACCAGATGTACGCTGAAAAACAAACAGTTGTCTCTCTATCTACCTGGTTGCTCCCTGTGTTATTGAGGATTATAATACGATGCAACATGAAAATCAATGTATTTCCAAAACGTTGTTTGTACAGAATTGTTAATGTCAAAACCAGAGTTTTGGTAGATAGTTGTGACACCAATGTTGAAGTGGATAGATAAAGATCTGAATGAATTGGAAGTTAATTGGCCATTAGTAGGGTTGGTAGGTACAGTATTTGTAAAACTAAGGAAAATGCTTTTACTTATCCCCGTCTTTGAGGGGAATGACGAGGTCTCGTATATAAGACTCACGTTGTCTTCGGGAGCGAGATGATTTAGCATTGGAGATACAGTCCACTAAATAAGGAAAATGTATGAAAAATTTGGGATTTTTGTTCTTCTGAGTATGATGAATGTGAAGCCATTATTAGCTTATTTTTGAGTGGTGTAAGTAAAAAATAAGTGAAACCGTGTAGGATCTCAAAATAAAAACAAACTAGGAATTCACAACCCTATTTGTTTCTGAAGTGATATAAATCTATTTTGTTGTGCAACAACTTATTTTATATCTCTATTTAAGAAGATCCGCAATTTTATGGTAAACACGTTAATTAGGAATTTACGACATTAATTAGCGTTCGAGAATGAGATAATTAAAAGTATATAATATAGCACATAAGGTGTTTTATGTGTTCTAAACTCTATAAGTAATACGTCAAACAATAAATACCTACTAAAAACCTAAATTATGTAAATAAAGAAGCAGTGATAATAAATATTTTTCTTAGAAAAATACAACAAATTACATAAAATACTGATTTTGAGTTGTCAAACAAACCAAGTGCCCAAACAAATTTTCCCGAACCTCTACTAACGGGGTCCAGAATGATAAAAGGTTGGGAACCACTGAGTTAGATAATATTAGGTATTTTAATACATACACAGATTATACTTAAAATACTCTTACAAGTACACACAGCAGTTACCCTGTCCACATTTAAAATGCACAATGGCACTATGCTCAGAAAATTAAAACAAAAGGGCAGGTTAATATGTGGTCGCCTGTACACAGATACATTATGATTGATCGAATAGCTGATGAGTGACTTACATTAAGAAGGCCGCACTGTCCGTTGCCGCCGTACTGTCCCAGGAACACCCTGTAGATCTCTTCAGAGCCCTCGCCCTGCACTATTGCTTGTCCGAAGCCTTGCTTGATGGCTGATCCGAAACCTTGGCTCACACCCTGTCCCCCACCTTGGATGAGTCCTAGAATGGAACAGAATATGTCAATATTGATATTAACATTTTCCTCCTGACCGATTCTCATAACCCAAGCTAAAAAAGTTTTAGTGCGCGAAAGCCAAGCGTGTATTAAGAGATATTTCTATCGAACGATCGTTTTTCATTATTTTAGTAAGGCCCCAGACACAATCAACAGCTTTTTGTGATCCTCAATACTGTTACTTCACACACCGACTATCAATATTTCATAGGATTCGAATCCAGGGACTGGTTCTTAAGATCTTTTAGAAAGTAGAATGTATTCCCGAAAAAATGCAATGTTTAATTAAATTTTTAAATCTACCACCACCAGTTTGGAAAGCCCTAGGTAGGTACTACTAGCACAAGAAACTCTAGCTAGTTCTCTTTTCTAATTGGACAATTAATATTGTTATATGGTTTAAAAAATCAAAGTTGCCACATAAGCTTGTTAGAAGCAAAACATTAACTAATGTTACGTTTTTAAGCTTTAGCTTATAAACCTTATACATGTAATATTATAATTAGCCAAATTGTCAGAAACGAGGTATGCCAGAATGGAAATTGCTAAACTGTCAACAAGCATGACTTATGTGTCAGCGATTGCTTCACTTTTAATGAAGGGGAAACGACCAGTCAAATTGCGCTGCCACCCCAGGTTCTTTCAAACAATACTATCATAATTTGAAATATGTTTCGGTATGAGTTCAGCTAGGAGCCTCCTATAGAAGGGCCTTTTTAAAAGTCTATGAAGAAGGTTGCAAGGTGCTGGAAAATTGCTTGTGCTGATGTGCTGCTGAGGTATCATCAGCGTTCTAAAAATTTGCTTGAAGGTTCGGGGTTTACGATGCAACTAATACAACACTGGTACAGTCAAACTAAAGAAAGTCGTGCATCATGAAATATGTGCATTTTTGTGCATAATTGTGCATTACTTTCAAATCTGAATACCTTGGCCGAACCCTTGTCTGAGACCGCCACCTAACTGCACACCGAACCCAACCCCTTGGCCGAACCCGGTTTGACCTCTTATGCCAAACGCGCCACCACCTTGAGTATCTTGGCCGCCTTGGCCGAATGACCCTGCTTCGCCCCTTATGCCAAACGAGCCACCACCTTGCGACGCTTGACTGCTTTGGCTAGCCGAACCCGCTTGACCTCTTATGCCAAACGCTCCACCACCTTGCGTCTCTTGACCGCCTTGGCCGAATGACCCCGCTTGACCTCTTATGCCAAACGAGCCGCCGCCTTGCGACGCTTGGCTGCTTTGGCTGGCTGATCCTGCTTGCCCTCTTATACCAAAAGCTCCACCACCTTGCGTCTCTTGGCCGCCGAACGACCCCGCTTGACCTCTTATGCCAAACGAGCCGCCACCTTGCGACCCTTGGCTACTTTGGCCGGCCGACCCCACTTGCCCTCTTATGCCAAACGAGCCACCACCTTGTGAAGATTGACTGCTTTGACCGGCCGATCCCGCTTGGCCTCTTATTCCAAACGAGCCACCACCTTGTGAAACTTGGTTACTTTGGCCGGCCGACCCCGATTGACCCCTTATGCCGAAAGCACTACCACTTTGCGATACTTGGCTGCTTTGGCCAGCCGACCCGGCTTGACCTCTTGCACCGAATGAGCCACCACCTTGCGACTCTTGGCCGAACGATCCAGCTTGAGCTCTTATGCCAAACGAACCACCACCTTGCGTCACTTGATTGCTTTGGCCGGCCGACCCGGCTTGACCTCTTATGCCAAAAGCGCCACCACCTTGCGTCGCTTGGCCGCTTTGGCCCGCTTGACCCCTGACCCCGAAGCTTTGTGTGGCACTCTGACCTTGGCCGAATTGACCCTGGCCGAATTGACCTTGTCCTTGGGCGACTCCTTGGCCACCTTGGCCGAATTTAGATTGGCTGCTGCTGCTTTCACTTTGGAATTGGGTGAATTGGCTTTGTCCTCCCTGTGGGATAGAAAGACAGATAAGATATAGATAATCGATACGGGAATCTTTGTCAAAAGATAGGTATACACAATTGGTTTTAAAGTGCGTCCATGGATTTGTGGTGTAGTTTCTTTAATTAACTCATGTAAATTAAGTTTACAGATGTTTTGAGATAAGAATGATCGCAGAAAGACGTCGCACCTTATTAAAAGGCTGATTAAAGCTTATAAAATGTCACTCACAACACCACCGATTCCAATTTGACCTTGACCCCCGATTCCGAATTGACCTCTGCCTCCTTGGCTGAATGATCCTTGGCCATTCTCAGTGTATTGACCCTGTCCTTGAACGACAGTCTGTCCCTGGCCTTTCTGGCCAAACGATTGAGTGTTGGATGAGAATTGTGAGCCTTGGGCTTGTTGCGTTCCTGGAACAATGTGTATTATTAGACCTACACTGCGAATGTATAATGCATTTTGGCACATAACTCTATTTTTTCTCTATGAGTAAATTTTCGAAATTTCTAAGTTCTATCTAATTTTATCGTAACTTTCTGTGTTTTATTGAATGTAATTAACTGTTTCTGATCTATTCTAATACCAGATTCGACATGCCTCGATGTGATTCGGAAACATTGTCCCGTTCATTTAAATTTATTTCGTTTGACTAGGTAAGTAGATGGATCGTGAATGATCAGATGATCATCCCTTAAATGAAAATATTTTCTAAACCTATTAGAAAATACTAATGTACTTATAGAGAGAATTAATCTGAATAATTATAATAATAGCCCTACAATATCGAATACAAGTTATTTATGAATTACAGAGACTTGAAACGAAACTACTCTCAGGAGTGAGCAAAAGAAGTTAGAAGATATTCGCTTCGAAAACAATACTCTAATAATTTTAAGCACCCATCTGTGTTACATAACTAATGCATGTCCAATATTTCTAGCATCCAATTAGACCCACCGGTTTAACTACATTGTCTGTCAGTTAAATTGGGAATAATGCCCATATAGGCTCACTAATATGCATTGATTAATAATAATAAATGAATTAAATTAACCTAACCACAATATTATGCGAAATTTAAGAGTATTATTCAATTAACACAAGTTGAATATTAATTTTATTAATCATAATTAACAACCGGTCGTAAAATCTCCTTAGAATCGTTAACACTGTTTTGATTTTGGGATTATGTTGAAACTCATCTCGACTTAAGGGTGTGGATCCATAGAAGCGGGGCCGCGCGAAGCTAACAAATATTGGTTCACAGAAATGGAGCTGAGATGATATGTATGATATCAGCAATATCATTGATCAGCTTGTTAGCTCCACGTTTCTGTGGAAACGGACCCTTGTACTAGGACATAGAATAGAATATGAATTGATTTAGTATTAAAAAAGCAAAATATGTGCTAAGTTCTTTGAAATATACCAAATTTGTCAAAAATCTCCCTACAAACTGTCACATTACAAACTAACCTTGTCCAGCAATTCCAACTTGACCTCCTGTGGAGAATTGACCTTGAGATCCCTGAGCGAATTGACCCCTGCCTCCAGTAGAGAATTGACCCTGACCTCCCTGAGCAAATTGACCTTGTCCGCCCTGCGAGAACTGGCCTTGCCCGCCCTGCGAGAATTGACCTTGACCTCCTAAAAACATCAAACCAATTAAAATAGGAAATTGTTAAATCCTAACTGTGAAGTGTCATTAAAGGTAGATTTTTTTCTAGCATAATTATGTTCCCATTTATGTGAGGGATTAAAATGGGATTCGTTTTAAACGAATTCTGATAGGTCCTTGAATCTTGTCCGTTCTCTTAGTGAGTTTAAGTTACTGCTATTCCAATAGTAAAAAAAAAATAAGGAAGAAAATTATTTTGTTAAACGACTTCTATGATGGCCAGATCGGCTTTGTCATCATCGCCGAACTATTGGCGAAGCTGATGGCTCTTACCCCTAAAGAAAATATTACATAACTTTCTGGACCGAGCTGGTATTTTTAAATAACCACCACTTAACTGCAAACAATTCACAAAAGACATAATAAAACTCAACTCAAAATCAAATATTTCTGAAAGTGAACATACCTTGCGAGAATTGAGTCTGAGTCGTTCCTTGAGAGAACTGAGTCACTCCTTGACCCCCCTGGCTGTATTGTCCCTGACCGCCAATTCCGATTTGACCCTGTCCGCCTTGTCCGAACTGACCTTGACCTTTCGACTCAAATTGACCTTTCTGGGCGAAAGATGTCGTAGTAACGCCTGGGGTCACCTGGTTAGGTCCAAAAGTGGGCTTAGCTGGCCTGTGGAAGAAATTTTTGGATAAATTTGTGATTTTAATGGTTCATTGTTCAGAAACAAGACTAGCCAAGTACATGAAAGAGCCATGATGCACTCTTTTTCTTTATCTCTTCCTTAATTTCTCTCACTCAATCTGAAGTTACGGTCCTTATGACCTGGGAGATTACTCGCAAGATAAGATGCTTGAGATGCTTTCTGAAGGTCGTTTTGAAGATAATAGGTTGGTGTATAATTAAGGGGATGTAAGGGAGCGGCCTATCGTCTTTTCGCTCCAAGTCAACCTCACATGCCCGTGGTGCATCCTGCCGAATAACAAACGAGGCGCTGGCAACCGACTGGTGGCGGTATACCGGTGCGACAAGCTACGCCCTGCGATCGCCAACCCACCTGCCCAGCGTGGCGATTATGGTTATATCCTCCAGATGTTTGCCCTAAGTGGTGAACAACTGAAGAGGCCTATGTCCAGCAGTGGAAGTGGAGTATGGCCGTGTGGTTTCGGACCTCCCCATCTCATCCCATGGGTGTCGTAGGAGACGATTAAGGGAATATCAGGTAGCAGGTGGTGGATGGTGACCGCAGTACATATTATTTATAACCTGGTAAACACTGGGTACAAATAAAATCTACTGCGGTCACCAACCCGCCTGCCAAGCGTGATGGCTAAACAAACACCCTTGAGGCTTATGTCCAGCAGTCGAAATCTGTAGGCTGCTGATGATAATGAAGTAACCACTCATCGAAGAATATCGATACTTACAAGTTAGGGTTCAAGATGACAGAGCCAGTGACAGGAGGTCGGACAGTCACAGTGGGTCGGTTGGATCCGCCAGGCTTGCTATCTGGCACGTACTTTCCGTCGTTGCCGCCGAACACGTTTGGCACCCACTTGCCAAGCTGGTTGGTCGGCCAGGGGTCCGTGTACAGTGGGTCCCTGCAGCACTTTCCGATGCGTCCAGTGTCCAGGTCTTTGCAGTCCTTTGAAAGAAGATTTTTTACATTATTATGTATGGTAGGGTATTTGGTGGTTAGATGTGGCTGTGGGCTGGTCATGTCTGCCGTATAACCAACAATAGGTGGAGTAGACAAGTATTGGAGTGGACACCGCTTTCTAGCAGTCTGCGGTAAATACCGGAGACTACCTACTACCACCTTTATTATTTACTGCAGAAACAAAAGGTACTTAGGCTGTGTCAAACAGGAAATAACTCAGCCCGTCAAAAAATACAAATCCAAACTTCTGGATTATTCTAATAGACTGGCATCGGATGCTGTTGGCACTGAAAAATGCATACGGCAGTTCAAGAGAAAGACACCACTCAGCCTTAACAAGAATAGCATCAACCTTAATGTATGGATGGATCACTGGATGGATGATAAAAAAAACAAAAACATGCAGACAAATGGCTCGCGAAAGACCAGAATACTGGAAAAAATTATTTAAAAAAAATGCTGTGTACTTACAGTCAAAGGCACTCTGTAAGCTTCCTGGTCTCTGGTTAGGACAACAGTTGTGTTGGAGATAACACCCTCGGCTGTGCAGAACTCGATCGGAGTACATTTGAGAGCCGCGGCGCATCCAGCCGGGATATCGCTTGGTGAAACTGGTGAATGAACATTTTCTTAGTCAAAATTAGCCAGCGAGATGATAAACTAAGTAAGTCGGTGAAGTTCAAATAATATGACTGCAAGGAAGGTGTGGTCGTATTTGTTATGTTTGAGCTGATATTTACTGTCAGTTGACAAAATAATCAGATTAATTAGGATTGGCGTTTAGTAATGATGATGTTTATAGAGCAGCAAACCATTGTGCCGCTGTTTACTTGAGTATCTGGTTGCTTTTAAGTCTTTCCACCACTGCAACTTCTTTAGTGTGATGCCACAATAAAATTGTTAATAGATCGTGATCTACTGGAGCTCGTGAGCTCCAGTTAGCAGGTCTAGCACGTGACGTCACAATTATTAAACGACGACACTATACTAGTCTCGTCGAAACTGCAAGGAATCTCGACAGAAGAGCAGGAAATATTATGTGGCACAAGTTGCATATACATGAAATACACTCTGTTCTATAAATATCAAGCTCCACTTAGCAGCATCATATTATTAATATGGTCCAAGCCAGGATTCGAACCCAAGTCTTGCTCTATTTATTAAAATAACGAGGCATCCTAGAAACTAAATATGACTTACTTGGCGGAGGTTGAGGCCTTCTGTTCTCATCCAGGATAATTCCTCCATTAGTGTAGTCTGGACCAGGAACTCTGGTCTCCTTAGTGTTGCTCGAGTCGTGTGTTTGTTCAGGAGGCAGATACCCTGGAGCTGATGTGGACGATACGGGAGGCAGGTATGTAGGTCTCGCGGTGGTGGGGCGAGGGGTGTATGGTCTGGGAGTGCTAAAGGTCGTCGGGATGGCTGTGGAGCTGATGATTGAGGGTTGGTTTACATTGTCAGGGGGCAGGTAAGGAATGCCAGGCTTGAGACCAGGTCCAACGCCAGGTCTGAATACTCCAGCCGATTCGCTACCGGCAGAGAACGAGTCTGTCTCGATGAAGTTCGATTGGCTGGTCGATTTGTATACTTCGTTGTTGAAGTTGCTACTGCCGGATCCGAATCGGTTTGTGGTTGGTGCTACTGTTGAGAAGCCATTGCCGAAGGTTCCAGAGGCTCCAAATTTGTTGCTGTTGAACGAGCTGCCGGATTCGAAGCTGGATGATCCTGAGACTCCTCTGTTGGCGGATCCGGAGGACCCGAAAGAGGAGCCAGCTTGTACTCCAGAACCACTGTTGCTGCCGGAGGCCTGGAAGCCGTTACCGGCGGATCCGGACTGGAATCCGCTTCCGGAATTAGATCCGAAGGATGATGATGACGATTCGAAGCTGCTGGAGCCTTGGGTGGTTTGGGATCCCTGGCCGAAGCCTCTGTTGTTGTTTCCGAAAGCGTTCGCTCCGAACGCAGATTGTCCAGACTGTCCCGATTGTCCTGACTGTCCAAAGCTGCTCTGTCCGGCTCCGAAGGCAGATTGGCTGCTTTGGCCGGATTGCGAGGATTGCCCAGACTGGAATAGACCGGAGCCTTGGCTGCCTGATCCTTGGAAGGTGGCTGAGCCGACTCCTAGAGAGCCCTGGAGACCACCCGCTCCTGACAGGGAGGTGAGTTCGATTCTGCAGCAAATTTCTGTTCTCGTGTTGCAGTATTGTTTCTGTAACAAGGAAAATATAGGGTTAAGTATTGTCTTAGTACGAGTAAGCTTGCGTCGACTCAAGGGTTTGAAGCAAAAAGTTCTACGAGGAACAGATAATATGGTTGTTCCTGTCTAATGAAATACAAACCAACTTTTTAGTATAACTTATGCTCAGTTCTTTTTCTGCGGTTTTGTGGACATTTCGAATAATCTACCAAAGCTTCTTCGGAAAGAGAATAAATTCGTTGCTGCTTCAACTGTTCTGTCCTATGGCATTGATCTGGCGTCTCAAGACTACGAGAATTGCGGAACAGAGTATGCTAAACATATACATACATATATCTCCTCACTGCCCGCTGCGGCAGAAATTCAGGCAGAGATTTTGATACTATTTTGGTCGCGAAACGCCAATATTTTCTACGCGTTTGGCAATACTAGTTACAAAACTAATGAACGGATAATTCAATCAGCATCTTCTTATCTGTCGGTTAGTGTTGCAATCGGTGTCCACACGTAACTATAATCAATAATGACTATTAATGTCGATGTGCCGTATGAGAGGGATTAATCATTGCTTTAAAGTGTGGTGTTTATTCAATAGTATAGCTTATTATCGCAGAGGTCAATTTTGGGTTGCTATCAAACTCTATATTTCTCAAGAACCTCTGAAAACATTTTTTTTTCTCTTATTTATACCCATGTTTTTTTTTAAATTTACCTATCAATTGATAGTATTGGTGTCAGACACATTTTTATGTCATTAAACCCGTGTACGTAGATAACATACGGTAACATCTATATGTACTATCAATCAAATTCTATAACATATCTTAATCTTAACTAATATTATAAAGCTGAACAGTTTGTTTGTTTGTTTGAACGCGCTAATCTCAGGAACTACTGGTCCGAATTGAAAAATTCTTTTTGTGTTGAATAGACCATTTATCGAGGAAGGCTTTAGGCTATATAACATCACGCTGCAACTATTAGGAGCGAATAAATAATGGAAAATGTAAAAAAAAACGGGGAAAAAATAACTATTCCACGCGGACGAAGTCGCGAGCACAGCTAGTCAACAAATAAAAGTCAACTTCCATCCACTCCCACCCTGCTAAACGCTAATGACATCACCCGAATCTGGCCGGCAATAACCGATGACAGCTCGATGATTCATTGACAGGAAACTTTAAATTGACACAAGCAGACTGTCACCACGTTATTTACAACCAGAACCAGTTAGTACATTAGCGTGTTTCCAACCTATTCGTACGAGTTTAGGTCAAAGGCCAGTACATATTTATGTCAAAGCTTAACTTTATCAGATGTCCACCAGTGCTATTAGAGCCGTGTGATGTCAAATATATTTATATGACATTTAATTTTAGCGATAATTTCGACGGGTATATCCAAATGTGAAAGTTCGTGCATGAAATTATTAGTTAGATGCGCGAATTTTGCAAGATTTGTCGAATTGAACAGAAGTTTTTAAGGCTATTTTATAATCCTACAGGTTGCACGGCAGTGGTCGCGTTAGCCGCAGAACAGACAACCGCTGCTGTAGGTAAGCGAGTTCTGGAGTGGACACCGCTCCTTGGAAAACAGTGTGGATCGCCTTCGCCACTTTGCTCGATCTCGCAGGCAAGTGTCAAATGCGAGATCGAGCAAAGTGGCGAACAATTGGAGAGGCCTATGTTCAGCAGTGGACTGTAAGAAGCTGACGATGTTACGTCCAGATCATTATCATTAGCTGTCGTGATTATTTTTACCACTTGACCTTTATTTGAACCACAATTTATTAAGTCTTTTCCCAGCAATTAAAAACTATTAAATTCGAAAGCGATGCTATGCTATAATTTATCTGAAAGCTACATTTCATTCAACAGACAGTGAACTTAATATTTCATCTACGCTTGTTCATATTGAAAGATTTACATCGAAATATGCAGTGACTGACAGACAGACAATAATTTATTGTAAACGATACTAACATTTTGTTAATAGTAAATAAACAAATTTGTTTTATGTTTAGACAGCGAGTTGCAACATGGAATGAACAGAATGGTTATAAGATAATGCACACCACACCACTCAGCCGGTTTTGTACTATGTATGAGATGACTATCCAGAAGGTACATTGACTCGACCGGGAATCAAACTTGCTGTCTTCATTACACAATGCGCTACTAAGGAACGAAAACAAACCACTATAAAAAATGAAAACATAGTGTTTACGACAAAAAGCTACCGTCCCACATTTGGGCTGTGGATGTCTCGCCCGGCGTCGAACCGGCGGCCCGGTCATATTTCAATACTGGTCACGCAGGGTCGTTGCGTAGCGGACAGGTAAGTGCACAAGTGAAATATAATATTAATATGTGTGATATTTCAGTACGTGAGCTTGATTTGAGTAGGCAACGTTACTTTACCAAATGATGGTTGCGACGAAGATGATCTTCCTAAACACCCAGACCCAAGTCTATTTCTTAAAAATCATTTTCTAAATTGACTCTACCGGTAAAAAAACGCACCACGGATTTCACATTGATTTCTATGAAAAAATTATGTAGTCTTTTTTATTACATATAATGTCATATATTTGTCAATAGTAGGTCATCTCGGACATTTGATTTTTAAACAAATAAAAGTACCATATCACTTTAACTTACAATTAGTAAGAAAAGAGATTAAAATTTTACTAATTCTTACTGTTCCTTTACACCAAGTACTTTTTAAAAAAGTTCACAATATTTTACTTTTATCATACTTATGCCACGATTTAAAGACCTATAATCATTTTTTTATAGGCATTAGGCACCTTCATGCCGTCTCCGGGGGGAGGCGGCATGGTGTGTGGGACTCACACCTCCAAAAAAGGGAGGGCATACCCACTAAGCCCCCTGTGTCACCAGTGGGCAGCAAGTTGCAGGGACACGGGTAGCGCCGAAGCATACGGCCACATCCCTAAAGACCTACCTATATCAAAGTCAACTAAATCTTTGGTTTTTTAATTATATACGTTTTATAGTTATATATTACTAGCTGTGCTCACGACTTCGTCCACGTCATTTTCCATTATTTCTTCGCTCCTAATAGTTGCAGCGTGATGTTATATAGCCTAAAACCTTCCTCGATAAATGGTCTATTCAACACAAAAATATTTTTTTAATTCGGGCCAGTAGTCCCTGAGATTAGCGCGTTCAAACAATCAAACTCTTCAGCTTTATAATATTAGTTAAGACTAGCAGTGCCCGCGACTTCGTCCGCGTGGAATAGTTTTCTCCTTTGTTTTTACATTGAAACTTTGATAATCGTGAAGGGATTATATTCGGAGCGCGTGGCAGCTGCGTCTGCGTCCGAGTTCGTCGTTCGTCGACTCCGCTTTCCGGCATCCCAGTGGCTGAGAGGGGGCGGTGCGGGGCAGCGCGGGGCATCGCGGTCGCGGATCGTTTCCCCCCGCCTCCCGCGTTGACTAACACTCCGCGCTCACCTTGCGCGCGAACATACATTTTTCATTATATCTTCGCTCCTAATAGTTGCAGCGTGATGTTATATAGCCTAAAGCCTTCCTCGATAAATGGTCTATTCAATACAAAAAGAATTTTTCAATTCGGCCCAGTAGTTCCTGAGATTAGCGCGTTCAAACAAACAAACAAACAAACAAACTCTTCAGCTTTATAATATTAGTTAAGATATAAATGAACACTTTTGTAGTTAACTGTCCAAGATGTCAACAGAGGAAGTATGCCACAGTTTATCTCCAGGGCATATCGGCAGTGTAAATGAAAAATGACTCTACCACACCGCAGTAAAGACCATTATTCAACGTCAGCCTTCGGATGACCAGCGCCGGTGGAATTTTGAAAGGGCGAATGTCATTAAGACTATATTGTTTGGTTAAATTAAAATTTTACCTATAATTAACTTTTCATAATTAACTATTGTGCGTGTTAGCTTTGGCTCGCGGGTTTGCTTATGTAATATAATTAACACTGCTGGACATAGGTCTCTCCAGTAGTTCGCCATTTTAATCCATATTAAATAGGAGCGACTTATCATCTTTTCGATTCAAGCCACCCGCGCTCACCTGCCCGTGGTGCATCCTGCTGAATAACAAACGAGACTCTGGCAACAGACTCGTGGCGGTATACCCATCACGATTGAAAGCGTAGCTAAATAAATACCACAGGGCGATGACAGACAGCAGCATCACCGGAGCGAGAATTTATGCCCTGCGATCGCCAACCCGCCTGCTCAGCTTGGCGATTATGGGTAAATCCTCCAGATGTTTGTCCTAAGTGGCGAACAACTGGAGAGGCCTATGTCCAGCAGTGGACTACGATAGGCTCATGATGATGAGTAAAATTATATCAAGGACAGACTATTTCGTTTTTATAAGTTTTTAACCCTTCTACAGAGGTTCTTCACGAATCCAGACGTTTAGAACAAACTTCACTCGTACACAATTGTTGTGTAATACCAACATATCTATATGTTAGAATGTCGCGTACAACTTGCTAAGGGCTCGGCTACTATTTAATCATAGATCACAGCTTAGCTTTGACTGACAGATTGACAGAAAGATATGAGCTATGCTAAAGGGCAACGTGTAATTTTAAACGAATTTTGTGTAATTGGTGTTGAAATTATTACCTAATCTATGTAAATTCCAGATATTTCTGGTCTAATAAGATTTAAAAGTTGTTTAGCTGACTAGGTATATGGGAGTATTGAAATTTTTGAGTTTCATTAAAGGACAATTAAAACTTTAGATTTTGTTTTGTTACTTTAAAAAATTGTAATCGCAATGAAATGAT
Source organism: Conogethes punctiferalis (assembly GCA_031163375.1). Lineage (NCBI taxonomy): Eukaryota > Metazoa > Arthropoda > Insecta > Lepidoptera > Crambidae > Conogethes > Conogethes punctiferalis. The sequence goes on along the minus strand of CM062077.1, from coordinate 3,807,439 downwards.
TATTAGAAAATCACCCCCTAAGAATGAGAAAAAGGAGAGGAAAATTGTAATATGAAATTTTCGTTTTCAAACATGATAGAACGACCTTAAAGACTGTTTTTTTTTAAATTCACCTCTTACGGGCTAAAATAAGGTTTAAAAATTAGTAAGCAATTAATGAATGTACAATTATAATTAATGTGTATGTTTTTGGGTAGAGGCAGAGAATGGGGATGTAAATTAGAATGAGAAGGTATGGGAACGAAAGTGCGGAGGGAATCAAGAATGGGATAAGGATTGGATTTGGGAAAGAGAATGGGCTTAGGATTGTATACTGTGACGATACGAAGTTCGCGGGGTCAGCTAGTCTATTATATACCTATGTGTACGGCTAGTAAGTAATAGTGCTTAGCAATTTAAAGGCTCTCATTCTCAACTTCTCAACACATTCGTCGATACAAAGTAAAAAGACGTATAAACAAAATGGCGACTTTTGACACTGACACAACGATATGTCGCAATTGACAGGAATTCGGAGACGTTTAAAATACAATTCCAAACGAGTTCTCAACTCTATCACCCAGTGATAAGGACTTAATTATGCTAATAGAATTATTACGTAAAATCTAATGATTCATACTTGTTGACATAAAGTTGAACTTAAGATTTTTAAACCAGTTTCATGTGAAGAATTTACGATTTCTCTTACGCGCGTTGTTGACGATTTTACATTCATAGTGTGTTGCTACTGAGCCATATGATCTAATAATACCTACTTAAAAATCTCCTGACCGCATTTCACAGAGCACTACTGATGCTGAATATACATATACCTACTAAAAATGCAAAAAACAAGGTAACACTCACAAAACTATGTAAAACAATATTTTTTACTCTCAGTCGAACAACCATTAAGAGAGGTAGGGCATAGCGAATCTTCGCTCGAATTGAGCTGCCCGTCCGGGGAAGGACCTCCACCCTATAGAATACCGCAGCCAAATGACCTCCGGTTTGTGTTCCTGCTGGTAAGTAGGGTTTCCGGAGCTCGTACGGTTAGGGTTGGGCCGGCATGGCGGTGGCAACTGACAGGTAACTGACCAGTTATTTGCCAGTTGTCACAGCGATTTGGGCTTCTCTTTCGCTTTCCATCAGGCGTAGGGAAGCCATTATGTCGAGCTACTATAAAAAGATAAAAATTTTACATACATAAGAAAATCCCGCTCAACTACGCAAGCTAGGCTATACTAAAACATAGCTTAGCTGACGGTGGACTATCGACATCAACTGTCACGGGTTTCACTGACGTCTATTCGTAATATTCGTCAATGCATAAGCACATAACTGACCAATGTCACACACATCTGTGCAATAATGTGCAAATATGCACAGTTCACAACTCTAGTTGAGTAACACAAATTGGTGCGAATATTTCATAATTTTATCGAATGAAAATGTGCATACGATTCGGTTGGCAAATATTGTTAAATTAATTAATTATGGTGAAATATTTGAGTGAGTTTCGGCGTATATTTAAAAGGTATTAGAATTTACACAATAATATTATAAACATCTTAGCGTTGTTGGTTTAGGAGTAAACAATTGCCGTCCGCTTAATGCCTCTTTAAAAAATGAGTAAACAATGCCGCCTAGAGAACCAGAGGGCTTAAAATCCCTGAACGGCCTTTTTATTTATAAACTTTAGCGACAGAATGGCTTTGAATTCGGAAACTACGAGTATGATAATGTAAGTACATACTCTTTCTTTGTTGCACAAAATGTACAAATTACTTACTTACTTATATTAATATCTACAATTAAGCTGTCTTATCGCTAATAGCGATCTCTTTCAGACAACCTACAGGTAGAGGAGATGTGGCAATACCTCACGGAAGTATGTCGTTACCTACAAAGTCACATTTGGGTCTCCTATCATCATAATATATCAAAGACAAACAGACTATTTACACGATAAACTTCAACAGTTCGCATAGAACATTAATAATTGAATTGTAATACTACATAGTACAGACAATAACAGTTTTTTTTTTCTCGGAATCCGCGTAAATTAATTGCCGTTTTTACAGTCACATGAGAACTTCAATTATTATAATCAGATGATATCGTGTTGTTCAAATTTAATTATAGAGATATGTATGTAAACTGATTTATGTGTTACGTAGAACTGTGTGTAATGAGCAAAAAGTTGTTCAAAATAAACATGGCTTCCTGTATTTACGTTTGGCCCTAATTGTCCTAATTTACGTTTTATTGTCATCATCATAATGTTCACTAAGCCATTTAATACATCTTTGAGCGTAAAATTGGACCGTAATAAGTTTGTTCAAATGAAAGGGTCCCATATTGTTGTGTTATTCGGCAGGATGCACCACGAGCAGGTTAGGTTGGCTTGGAGCGAAATGATGATAGACCGCTCCCTTACATTCCTGCCGAATAACAACGACTGGTGGCGGTATAACCATCACAATTTCAGACGTAGCTAAATACCACAGGCCGGTGACGAGCAGCAGCGTCACCGGAGCGAGAAGCTACGCCCAGCGATCGCCAACCTACTTACCAGTCCAGCGTGGCGATTATGGGTATACCCTCCAGATATTTGTTCTGAGTGGCGAACAACTGGAGATGTTAGGCTTCTCCGGTTGTCCAGCAGTGAACTACATGCATAGGCTGATGATGGTATTGTTGTGGGAAGGAGAAACACATGTGTCGTTAACCAATCCCATTTTTTTAATAATCCTGCTGTTAAAGAGGACGTCATTCTTTGGTAAGTAATTCAGAAAACTTCCTAAATTAATTAGCGGAGCTAATTATTAACACATGCGTGCTACTCGAATAAATTTCAATTGAACACACGAACAGTCATCAGAGTATAAATATTTATAGTACAATGTTCACGTTAAAAAAGTTTTATATTAATAATCAAGTTTCAAAAAAAGCAAATTATCTGTTTAACCCATAGAAGTAATATATAAGGAACGAGCTGTTGTCGGAAAATCGAAGCCGAACGAAAGCCCAGTGCATGTCCCTTTTGTCTCTCTCTGAATAGGGTGACTATATTAAAATATGATTTAAGGACAATGACAATCCATACGTACAAAAAAAAACAGCCAACATTGAAAGCCAAAATATTTTTTATTCATAATCGTTTTCTAAATAACACCACTTTTTTTTGCAACGAAACCGACTTCAATATGGCGATTATTTAAATATGAATTGGCTAATGCCTTTACCAATTAAATATCACGTGGATCTTCAATTAAAGATTGAGAAGAATGTGGTGGATCTAACAATGTACCTATGTTGTTTGCTATAAAATTCTTGGACAACATACATGGTAGTTTTATTTTTGTGTACCTACGTTTTTTAATGATTGATTTGATAATGTTATAAATAGTTTTTACGTGTATTTTAGAACTTCGAAGACGAATCGGGAAACATGCTTTAGTTTTCCTATACAAAAAACAACGGACTTTATGATTGGATAGTCATGCATGGTCACCCTAATTCTTCACTAACAAATTATGTTTAAAAGTATTACTTGTGAAAAGACAAACTACAATTCGGATAATACTCGCTTTCACAATCCCCCCGACACAAATTCTCCCCATTTTAATTACACATTAAGAAAAATATAACAAATTAAAAATCCCCGCCACCGACGTCAAAGTAGGCGATGTCATGTGAAGTTGTCAGGGCCCCTACCACCGGTTCGAGAGCGATCGTTCGTTGAACGGATCGCGTATTTTTGCAAAATCAATCCCTCCCATTATTCCTTTCCGTGTTTGAATATGAATTAAATTAACGAAAATCAATTTTGACGAATTTTAGTTTGTATATTCGAACACGGGGGGGACAAATGAGTGGGATTCATGGCTCAAGGGTACGCCATCCGTTGAACGAGCGATCGTTTTCGTTTTTGGTGGTAGGGGGCCTCTAGGTCCGGTGTTTCGTACTCTATCTAGCAATCTAGTCGCTGCTAGAAAGGGACGTTTTGTTCACTATTTTCCCTCTCATTGGTTACGTTCTTATTTTGCGCGCAACAAGACTCTTACGACCTTAACATAAGGTTTCATTTTCTTTATTTTAGCTGCAAGATGCATAGATAGAGCTCATTCCTTTTGTACGTAGTACTTGATACTTCCATGGTTTAACCAACAATTTGACAGCTGTCATTTAAATCATGTTACGTCATATGGGCTATGATATGATGTACAATTTCATGTCCATTCAAAGTTTCAGGACGGAAATACCTAGTAGGTACCTACATTGTTATGGTAGGTCTTAGTAATACAACATCAAGTAAACTAAAGTATATAAATAAACTTGTTTGCTTAAATAAATGTATAAAAGGGCTTTTATTCAAAATTTCCACAGCCGAATCGAAAATCACATTTCGCATGAAGTTGGTTGAAAATCATTGAAATAAATCATTTTAATATGAGCATTGTGTGTCAGTCAGTCTGTCACGTCGACAGTTCGGTAGAGCTTGTTCGAAAAACTCGTTTCCTTAGATTTGAATTTCTAGACATGTATGTAATCAATTATTTCTTCACCCGTTATTTGAATACGGACTAATATTACCGCGAATTATTGAGGTTCCAATTCCGGGTAGGGTTAAAATTTTGTAAAAGTAAAAGTAGATTTTTTCGTGCGGTTACTGATACAGAATCCAAATCACTGTTCCATCTCTTTCCGTGGGTGTCGTAAGAGTCGACTAAGGGTCTTCTTGAGATTTAACCCTCTCAGCCAGTGGTAGAGTTTACCGGCTTGGCTGGCGACCACTCAAAGTCAAATTCAAAATAATCTTTATTTGTATAGGTTTTTATGAAAAACACTTACAAATCGTCGAAGCTACCACCGGTTCGGAAAGCAGCGTTCTACCGAGAAGATACCGGCAAGAAACTCGTGTAGTTGCTCTTTTCAAAATGGTGTTTACAATATTATTATCACATTCATACTTTTAACTACAACCACGTAAAAATTAATTATAAATTAGATTAAAAAAAAAAAAATTAACCTTAACATACTCTATATATAGGACAATCAGGAGTAGACCACTGACATACAACCGACGAAAGACCCATGAAATTCCTCTGGTTGCGTTTCAGGATCATTCGGTATTGCCAGAGCGAGTAAGAGAGAGAGTAAGCTTGAGAGGCCTTAAGAGGCTTAAGCGTCTCGGTGAGGGCCGTTGTATAGCGGGATCCTCTACTAAATAGGTATTACCTTGCTCTATATAGCTGCAATTCGGTCAAGTATCATTGTGTATCCTGATCCAATTCAAATTAAAAATAAAACGTTCACGTGATTTCTTTGTAAATAATGAGTATTTGAAGGAAAAAATGTGCGACGGATGAAAAAAGTAATCAACAATAGTACAATAGGATTACTTCCCATGAGAAAAAAATAATTGACCAACTAATTATTATGGATTCCGTAGTCTGATTGAACATTTCTTGCTAGTGGAAAATTAATACCGTTTTCAGAAAGTAAGCGTACGTATTGATAGGATAAAACTTCATTCGTACATAAAATGAAACTCAAAATTAGAATGAAATCAAATATCAGACAACATTACATATATTGCTGCGATCCCAATGTAAGTACCTAGCTTAGGCACTTGTGTTATGGGTAACAGAATAACGTACGAGTAGGTACCAAAAATACATTATATACTTAATACAAATATAAACACCCAGACACGAAACAAAAACAAATGTTCGTCACACGAATGCTTGTCCCGGGTGGGGGTTGAACCCATGACCCTTGGTTTGGTTCAGAAGGCAGGGATCAGCTAGTCAAATTTTTTTATTGCATAATGAGGGTTTCGGAATGAAACGACCAGTAGATGGCGTTACGTAGTTTTCGGTTCAACTATGATACATCTAAGGTTTCCTAAGTACGATACATATCAAAATGATTATTTATTGGCGTATTCCAGAAACTTTGAATAAAAATTCTATTGACACGACCTGTAACCGAACGCGGAACCTTCGGATCTTCCTCTTGACGAAATTCACACTACGCCATCCCGAGGTCATGTCGAACCGAAGTTAATTGCTAACGGAAAATTGGTTATAAATACTTATTAAGAAATTATGCAGAAACATTAATGGACATATAATAATTAATTATGACTTCAGTAGCATCGGTAGCCGATGAAGCAATATAGCAATTAACTTAATATATTAATGGCTGTCTAAATCTTTAAGTACTTTATCCGTATTCGGAAATAATCTTATTTTATAAAATATTTTTTTGCAAATAATGATTTACAGAGTTCTGTACTGAAGGGGGAAGATTCGCGGAATTCAAGAATCGCTTTGTTGATTGTCCTTGTCAGTTAAGACCATTTTTCTGGGGACGCGTGGAGGAATCAAGTTGAAATTAATGTTACATATTTATATCAAATCTTCTAAAATTTATATCAAGCTTCTAAAATAACGCAATCTAAACATACAACCGGACTAGCCTCTTTAGCAGTCTTTCCGAACAGCTACGACTTGGAAACCTTCAAGAATCGTTTCTGGCGAGCGTATGCGAACCTCAACTCGAATTGAGATGGTCACCCGTCCATGGGTGGTGTCACGGGGTGGTGTCGACTGCTTACCATCAAGCATCACATTTGCTTGTCTGTCGCCTCTCGAATAAAAAAAGACATGAGCTGGTTAAGTAATAATGCGCAAGAAAAATCTTTAGGTCAATATCTAGAATCATGAGATAGATCTTACGAAAATCTAAATACATAATTATGTAAAGGAAAAAGTCGATATATTATGTCGAGTAGCAATAAAATTAACGACTAGTAGTTGAGTCCTGGGGCCCTACTACAGAAAACGAAAACGATCGTTCGTTGAACGGATCGCGTATTTTTGCCCCATAAATCCCTCTCATTTGTCCCTCCCGTGTTCGAATATACGAACTAAAATTTGTCAACGTCAACTTTTCAACGATTTCATTGAGTTTTCTGTAGTAGGGCCCCTGAGATTTGAAGAATCATCGTATTTACACGACACACAGTTTGCACGAGTTTGCCCCTCTCTTCAGAATAGCACACTTCCTCTACCTGAGGTTGTGTGGAAGAGATCGCTTACTAGCGATAAGACCGCCTAAATTGTACCTACCACTACAACAGACAACTCTGTAATACCTTGACTATAAATGTTTGTATTTTGTGCAATAAAGAATATCTGTCTATCTATCTTACAGCATAACCTAATGGGAAAATTCGATATTTGAGTGGAGTTGAGGTCTAAGGAATCATTGTAGATTATAACCCTTAGGACACAAGTGAAGCAAAAGTTGGAATTTGAGTTGAATTCTGAGATCTAAGGAATCATCTTAGCAGAATAGGACTGCCTTCAAAGGTCAATTTACAACTTTAACGCTAATAAATTTTAATAATCGCTCCTAATCTTTAAGGCGATGATTATCTTAAGTTGTGTCTACCAATTTAGGTAATGTTTTAATACAGCTTTTGAAGCATAGATACGCTTATGTCCCTTTGACGGCTTCGGTGCTGCATTGTGTAATCAGTTCTTGCCTTCAGTGGTCGCAAAACCACTTAAAGTGGTTTCCGATGCACGGGGGTAGGTATACCAGTAAATGTAGTCAATGTCAAAATATTTTTTATTCGTGCAGGTTTTTAAAACTTACAAATTGTCAAAGCTACAAATTACCACAGGTTCGGAAAGCAGCATTTTACCGAGAAGAAACCGGCAAGAAACTCGTGTAGTCAGAAAATCCCGATAAATTTAATCGGTTTACAGCCATTACACCGGCCACAGTCAAAACACAAAGCTACCGGTTATATGTTTGACAACGGTCATAAATATGACACCAGTCAAAATGATAATTCATAGCTGCCGATTCATTTTGTAACCGGTACTAAGTATAGGTAATAATGGCAAAATAAGCCTTTATTCCTTTAAAATAGGACCCGTCGTATATATCAAAGTGACTCAACTCATAGAGTCACGCATAGATTCTGTATTCAGTAAACTTGTATACTTAACATATAAATGACTTAAAATGATGTTTGTATGGGAATAGCTATTTAGAAGAAACTTGGCGAAATATTGGCAAAGGTTTTAGGTAAATTTAATGCTTAATAAACTGGTATGATACTTATGTAAAGGAATTTATTCTAGGTGGTTTTGATGTCAGGCTAGATCGACTTTTATTTACCGAGACTAGTTAACTTTTAGTTGAGATGTTTTGTTATTTTCTTGAGTTTTGATTTTGAAGCGTTGAGTAAGTATATTTGTTAGTTTTACTGTCATAGTAGCTACTAGCACCGGATATCAGCTAAGCAGCTGATGGATATTTGTGTTTGTTCCGTGTTTGGGTATTAATTGTTTCACAACATCACAACAACAAGTGTTGACAATCTAGCGAATAACAACATTCTAACAAAACTATGACAATCAAACGAACGAAAATACTTACTAAATTTATGCCATGAAGAACGAACGAATTCGCTCTCGAAAACGATCTGTTGAAGATTCGTCAATGTCGATATTAATGAATCAGTTCGTAGGATACTAACACGGAAGGACAAAAGGGGAGATTTACGGTACAAAAACACGCGATTCGTCCATCGAACGATCGTCATTATAGGCTAATTAAGCAATTTGCTGATAGCTAATATTTGTTAAGGAAAGAGAATTCATTACGTATACCATTTGGATAGAATGTTGTTGAAATTTGGTATAAAATTTTTAACAGACATGAATATACAGTAAATAATTAATTTTCCTTTTAAAATTTTTAGGCCCATACTACAAGATAAAGTCTATGACTATGGGATTTGAACATATAAGTACATTAGGCCTCAAGAGGACATACATAGTACCTATTTATTGAAAGCGAATCTTTTTGATACAGGAAAACAGCTATTAAAAATTAAGGTCCGCGACCCGCCCCGGCTTCGCACAGGTGCAATACTAAGTATTATGCATCGAAATGTCTTCTCGTCCAAAAAAATCCCTCAGTGTTTGAAGACTAAAGTCTTCAATGCGTGCGTGTTGCCAGTGATGACTTATGGCTCCGAGACGTGGTCATTCACTGCTGGTTTGATCCACAAAATGAGGGTCACACAACGAGCTATGGAGAGAGCTATGCTCGGAGTTTCCCTGCGCGACAGAATCCGTAACGAGGATATTCGCAGAAGAACTAAGGTGACCGACATAGCTCACAGAATTAGCAAGTTGAAGTGGCAGTGGGCAGGCCACATCGCTCGCAGAACCGACAATAGATGGGTACGAAAGGTTCTCGAGTGGCTACCGCGAGAGGGAAGACGCAGCAGGGGACGGCCCCCTACGAGATGGACTGACGACCTGGTAGATATAGCGGGGATCCTTTGGACCCAGACCGCTCAGGACCGGTCCATGTGGAGGTCATTGGGGGAGGCCTATGTCCAGCAGTGGACGTCTACGGGCTGATGATGATGATGATGATGATGCATTATATTATCTTAACTAATATAATAATATTATAAAGCTGAAGAGTTTGTTTGTTTGTTTGTTTGAACGTGCTAATCTCAGGAACTACTGGTCCGAATTGAAAAATTCTTTTTGTGTTGAATAGACCATTTATCGAGGAAGGCTTTATGCTAACATCACGCTGCAACTATTAGGAGCGAAGAAATAATGGAAAATGTAAAAAAAAACGGGGAAAAATAAATATTCCACGCGGACGAAGTCGCGAGCACAGCTAGTACACAATAAACCTTCTTCTTGAATCCCTTTATTTATATACTAAAAAACCGCATCAAAATCCGTTGCATGGCTTTAAAGATATAAGCATACGTCATAGGGACAGAAAACAAAAGCGACGTTCGTTTTATACTTATATAGTGATTATATCGTCTGATTTATAATTCACTTAAATTACTAACTCACCGTCTGCGTAGTGGTACGGTTAAAAATCAGCATACATATATAGCACGGGTCACAAGTTCAGTCTGTGTGTGTCGAAATATAGCCGAGTGTACACGTCGAAAGGACATCGAGATTTCTAAGTAACTTTGGCAAACACTGTATGGAGACAGATAATATTTTAAGGTTCAGCAAGTCAAATGGGAAAACCGGAATCTTTTTCTTATTAGTAAAGTTTGTAAGTGTGTACGCATAATGTTTACCTAGTTCGCCGTAAAAGAGAAGTATTTTTTTTAAAGACTAGTTTTTTTTTTAACTCTTCGTGGTAGCGATTGTTAGGTACTGCGATGGTGGTCAGGGCAATCTGTGATCCCAATTAAATCTTATTATAATTTGTATATGACAGATTAAAATGAATAATAATTTTTTTAGAAACTAAATTACACCAATATAACCGTTATTTTTGAACTTTAGAAAACAATTATTTTTTTATAGTGGCTCGACATAATGGCTTCCCTACGGCGGCTCAATTCGAGCGAAGATTCGCTATGCTCTACCTCTCTTAAAAACTACTACTTTTTCTAAACTAGTAGGTACTTTTTTCTGGACGCAACGGACCTGTCTTTATGACTCCCGACTTGATGTATTCGATGTGAAATATTCACAAGATTGGTTCAGTATCTAGGGCGTGAAAAGATAATAAGCTACGAGTAATATACAAGCTCACTTTTCGCATTTGAAATATTAGTCGGTGCAACTACGGAACCCTTTCTTCAGGGCCGACACGTTCTTGCCGGTTCTTCTATTCAATACCTGCCCCTTTCGCTGTTGCTCAAAACGCATTGAATTCAAAGAGGCCAAAACCACAGTAACACAGACAGACATGCTTATTTTAGTATCAGATCACATCACACATACGAGTAGGTACATGATATTTTTAAAAAATCAAAGTAAGATTTGCAATTGTGTAGTACCTATAGTACAAGCTTTGGTTTAGTTTGGAACTAGATGGCGCTGTGTTGCATGTCTTAGGTTATTTATTTATAATTTGTGACCGGGTGATTGTGTAGTACCTATAGTACAAGCTTTGTTGGTTTAGTTTGGAACTAGATGGCGCTGTGTTGCATGTCTTAGGTTATTTATTTATAATTTGAGACCGGGTGATTGGTGGGCATTATCTGCCGCTTTTATAATAAACAATAATACTTTGCACGTTTCTATCGTACAATAAACAAATTCTAAGTGTTTACAACATTGTTTCCTCCAATCGTCTTGAGTATCAATTTAATTATTTTAATTGCACTTAAGTATATTTATTACAATTAGACTTTAGGTCATTTGAAGTGTCAAGGACCACAACATTCTCTATTTTATAAGATAATTGTTATTGTCTCCTTACTTATGAGTGGGGTTGCCATCCGTCCGGGTTTCCACGGATTTGTCCTGGTTTGAAGGGCGTCCGGGGGCCGTCCGGCTCTCGTAAAACCAGATACTATAGAAAAAATATTGTTTTGGCGGTCATGGACGAACCCTATGGCAGTTAACGGTTAACGCGTTAAACTAAAGCTAAGCGAAAGAATATCTTTAATTAACAAATTAACTGTCAGTTTAGACACTGGGGCGTTGGACAGGATGCAATTAATTTAATTTATTTTATACAAACTACCCTCCATGTTATGTACAGACAAAAAATATTATAACACAAAATTTCACGGAATATAAATATAGAAAAAAACAACAAAATTATAATCTTTATTATTCAATCGACCAAATTCTTTTTCCATTAATTGATTTTAATTTATGAACCTCTGTTCAAAGCCTCTGCTTTGGGCACAGCTTTGGGTTAAGAAACGTTTTGTATTCCGAAGTGTAATTGAGACACGTATTCTTAAACGGTTCTTCGGTTACTTCAGTCATAATTTCAGTCAATGAAATACGAAGCAAAGTGCACATAGAAAGAAATTTAAACGAAGGTGTAGGTCTCTACTCTTTCACTCATTATTCAATGGGAACACAGTTTAAACGACAGGAGAAATCAAGCGCACGGACAAACAGATGGCAAAGAGTTTTCTGACCGAGCGACAGTCTTCACAAACGTCCAGACTCTACAATAATTTCTTGACAGGAACACCCAGAGACTATTTTTTACACACAATAACATACATTTTGCGTCACCGATGCTCAAGGCCAACCAACTTATAACTCAGCATTTTTATGAGGTATATCGACTTGTTAAAGGAAGCTATAAATATTGTAAATAAATTTTAAACGTTGTCTTCCATTTTGAGTTGGTATGGCGATGCGTTTATAAAGACAGCAGTTAAATTCAAGGATGATAGATGTGGCTAGACTGGATACGAACCCGGATCTTAAATATCAGGTTTCGATAAACGAGAAACAAGTAACCAATTTTTAACGCATCATTAACCAATTTTTAATGCATTATATGCACGTGAATCAATTAAATGCGTCTGAGAATGCACAATTTCGTTTCATTAAAACTATTTTAGACTACATCGTAATTGTTATGATTATGTGGATACTTAGAAAAAACCCAAGATATGCCACGTTGGGCGACACAGCGTCATCTAGTCCCAGACGAAGTCGAAGCTTGTACTATGGGTACTGGTCAACTGACAAATTTACTTAGATATAGGTATACAATGGGCCCTGGGGCAAATTAAAAAGGGGGACCGCATCGCTTTGTAAACTGTTTATTGCTTTTATGTGTGTGTGTGTGTGTGTGTGTGTGTGTGTGTTCTGTGTATGTGCGAGTAAAAATATTAATTGAAGTATTTGCAACCGGTTTTATTTATTTTGAAAATGGGAGAAATTTCCAAAATATCTTGAATGTCTATCTGGAAGGTAAGACTTGAAGGTCACCTCATGGCAAGTGTTCACTTCAACCCATAGGTACCGCACCACCAGGGGAGTCACAGGTGCGTTGTCAGCCCTTGAGAAATCTGAAGGCTCACGTTTTGATGGTCACTTAGTCGTTTTCATTCGGAAAAATTGCAGCCGGAAGCTGGGCCCCTACCACCAAAATCGAAAACGATCGTTCGTTGAACGGATTCGCGTACTATTGCACCACAAATCCATCCCATTTGTCCCTCCCGTGTTCGAATATACGAACTAAAATTCGTCAAAGTCGATGGGAGGGATTTATGGTGCAACAGTATGCGATCCGTTCAACGAAATGATCGTTTTCGATTTTGGCGGTAGGGGCCCAGCTTCCGGCTGCAATTTTTCCGAATGAATACGACTAAGGGGTCCTTATTCCAAAGAATAGTTGCACGAGGCAGAAAATTGCGCGCAAAACGCACCAATTAATTGTTGATAAATCCATCTATAATGAATAACAACAAAACATTATCTCCAATCACTAACAAATTATTGACATTACGAATAAGCAAATTTAACGATCAAAATGGAGCCATTAGTAAATACGTTATTTGAATAAAGGTATTGATTAATTAACGCTATATATTGATAAATTAATCAGAATGCAGGAATTGTTAATTTATACAGTTACTAATTAAAAATAATACGGCGTAAACATCAATAATATGATCGAAAGGTCACATTTGATTCAAAGGTCAATAACAAAAGCTTGTCATTTAAAGATGGACCTTTAGTTTATCGTGAAATCTTTTGATAATGTTAGGCAAGCCGGTGATTGGGCAAAGATAAGAAATATATGTTTGAATGAGAGGCACGGTAGTGTTTAGCCCAAGTATACCTATGGGTTCTTTGATTGCCCATACGATGGCGGTTTTGTACAAGAACTGCCTACAGAAGTTTTATTTTTATTTTTTAGCATTAAAAAAAACAAGATTGGGGTCTTTTATGAGTCTTCGTAAAATTACGTGGTCGCTGGTACAACACGTCTGTAGAAAAAGTTTACCTACTTACGAAGTATAAGCAGCAATTCGTCAGTTTTTTTTAAAGTATTGATGTAAAATTACATCATGTATTAAGTATATCTCGGACTTCTGCTCCTTTGCTAGCTGGTCCAAAAATACTCTAAGTTGAAGAAACAAATTTTTGAAGTTTATTAATTTTAAGATGTTACGACGATGTAAGGCATGTAGTTGATATTTCATTTAAATTTTCCCTAAAAATTTTGGTATGTCTAGTCATGTCATCATGCGGTCCCTAACTCTACTTAATAATTCCGGAGCAAGATTTGTATTTCATTAGACAATACCTACGTAACTAAAAAAGCAAAAATAATCAAGAAACTCACCTGAGTCTTCGCCTGCAGAACATTAGCTCCGTTTCCGTTCACCACACCATTATTACACTGAGCCTTGTGCACACAAACGTAGCCCTGACCAGCGCAGGTCTGCTGGAGGTCCCCACCGGTATGCTCATGGGCCAATACGTTGCCAGTAGACTGGAAAGCCTCGTCAATATTCTGCTGAGTCTGCTGACTCTGGTCGAACTCAAACTCGCTCGCCTTCTGCGTATTCTGAATCAGATTCACGTTGGAACCACCAGTGGAAGCCGTGAATGGACTAGGAGATGAGCCTGTGTAGCCAGCACCACCGAATTTGCTGGCAGAAGCCGAGTTGAAGGAAGATCCAGCACCGAAGGCTGCCTGACCCGCTCCAGCGTTGAGACCGGCCCCTTGGGCTCCGGAGCCTTGTCCTCCGAAAGAGTTGCTGGATTGCGAGAAAGAGCTCTGGCTGTTGAAAGCAGACTGTCCCTGTCCTGATTGACCAGCACCCGTCGCTCCAGCTCCAAACTGGGCACCGCCAGCACCGAATCCTTGAGCACCGAAACCGCTCTGTCCAAACTTGATACCTCCATTCAAGAACGGATTCTTTGCCAAATCAACGTCTCCTTTGCTTGAGGAACTGAACGAGGACGATTCGTAGGAAGACGAAGAGAAACCAGGTTTGCCGTCAGCACCAACAGCGCCGGCGAGCTTCGAAAAGTCGCCGTTCAAGAACGGATTCGCGGCCAAGTCTACTGAGCCGCCAGCTCCGAAGCCCGCTCCCCCAGAACCGCTGCTAGTGAAACTGGAGCTAGATTTGCTGAACTTCTCGAAGCCGCCGCCGCTGGCAGCGTTCTTGAACGGTGAGTTCTGCTGATTCATCCACCAGAACGGTCCGCCGTTGCCCAAGCCGGCGTCGAACACGCCACCTCCGGCGTGGAACTGGAATTCGTTGCCAGTGTCGGCGGCGGCGGCTGCTTTGAACGCGTCCACGTTGCCGAATTTCTCGACTACTGTCCCATCTTTGACTTTGAGGCCTGCGCAGCCTTTGTCGGACGAGCAGCTTTCGAAGGACTGCTGTGTGTGGACTTCCGCGCCAGGCAGAGCTTGGATGGCGGCTAAGACTTCATTGGGGGATTTAAGACTCAGCTTCACCCCTGCACCACATGTTGCGCAGCGACCGGTTCTTTCCTGTGCCTGGCTGTCTTCTGCTTCTACCACAGGCTCTTTGCTTTGGGTGAGGTCCTTGACTTGTTCGGTATTCTCTGTCAGGCTCTCGGGGTGGACCACTGATAGGACCAGGGCTAACACCGCCACTGAAAATAGTGGCTTCATATTTCTGAAACAAAAAGAAAAGGGTCTGTTAGTTTTATTTGGAAATGTACAAAAATTTTCCCTCTTTTTTAATTTGTATAACTATAACGTTTGAAGCTGCAATATATTTTAGTAACTGGGTTTTCAATCGTTTCAGTTGTATTGAGCATACGCTGGTTCTGATTAATGTAAAACAGAGCTGTAACATCATTATCATGACTTCAGGATTTTCTTGTATTAAAACATGTAAATTTTCATGAAAAACTTAATTTAGTTTCGAGATTTCGTTACGTGCTTAAAACTCTCATTTTCATCCTTTACTGAGAAAGTCACCTTATATTTATTCAAAAACGTCATATTGACATTGATACTTCTTGGAATCTTGGAAATAATATATACATACCTAGTTAGGTACATACCTAACTCGCATATTTTTCTACAAAATGCCTACAAATTTTACGTAAATTATATTTATCATTGACTCATCACAATCCTAAACTCCTATCCGTGTACAACAAAAGATTAAATCTCATTACTTATCAGCCGAAAGTTCAAGGTTGTATATTTTTAAATATTAATGAGCATTGAAACAAAATTATGTTTACCGACGGCCGTCTCGGATACCGCCGACATCTTTCAAACTGCGTATAGAAAAAAATATTTGGACGACAGCAAATTACGTGTTGAGTTCGAATATCAAACCGTTCGAATGTCATTCGGGCTCCTGTCAATCAACATAGGACCGACGCGGCATTTGAATAAGGCATCGATTTGTATGAACATTTAATTATTTGTACTGTCAGTGTAACCAGCAAGAGAATTTCCTGTTTTTTTTATTTATCATTTAATATTTGTGGTCGAAGGAATTCCACTAAATCATAGAATGTTATTTGATATTGAGCTTTGTGGTGACGTAAGCGGTATTCTCATTGACATAAGGTTACGGTAGCCCAGTGTACTTTTGGCTTGTCTCCAAGACAAGACAATAGGTGACAGACTTGAATACTAGCGCACATCCTTGAACGTATGTACAACTTTGTATGTACAACTTGTTTAAGTATGTACAACTTTAGTGCCAAGAACCGCACCCGCAGACTATTTTTTTTATAGTAGTACAATATAGAGGCTCTTGCCTGATGGAAAGCGAAAGAGAAGCCCAAGGCACTGCGAAAAATGTCAAAATAACTTGTCAGATGCCAATCGCCATGATACCTATGGTCAGACAGACTGGTCACGAAACGCTGTCGAAGTCACCTCACGAGTGTTTTGCCGAGTGTTAGACGACTGTCAGCCTGGCGGATAAACCCTAGCAGCTAAAAAGCTGAAATCTCAATAAAACCCTTAGTCGACTCTTACGACACCAACGAGAAGTAATGGGTCGGTAATATGAATTCTTTTCCATCACTGAGCGAAAATTTAAGGCCTAATAACTGTTATTTTAAGTAGCGGGCTCAGGGTGGTATCGGGTTGTGATTGGTTATTAATAAAAGGCTTATTATAATAATTAATACAATAATTGTATTACTAGGACTGTCACTGAAACTCTGATACCCTTAAATCCTACTAATATTATAAACGCGAAAGTTTGTTTGGATAGATGAATGGATGTTTGTTCCACTTTCACACAAAAACTACTGAACGGATTTCAATGAAACTTTACAGGAATATAGTTTGTACATCAGATTAACACATAGACTATGTTTTATACGAATATCACGCGGGCAGAGCCGCGGGCAGCAGCTAGTTGTTATCATAAAACTACTGTAGTTTTCTTTTGTCTAGGTAATTGGCCCCTTTATCATCAAGGTCTTAAATTAATGACCTAAGGTCTTATCGTGACCTCGGAATGAAAATAGAAATCGTATATTCAAAATGGCGTCTACGAGTATTTTAACCGGTGTCATTCTATATGGTATTGTTCGGTGATTCATAGTTAACTTGTTCAAAGAAGGTCGTACGTAGGATGAGGTGTTAGCAGCTAAAATAATGCTAGAATTTTTGCAAGTGAACCTATTAATTTGTTTAGTCTGTATCAATTTTGATTTCTCAATAGCGAGCAAAACCTGGTTTAGAGCGGAGCTTTTCATAAATATCAGGAAATGAGCAGCGTTAATCTTGGTATAAATAAAACCTACTTAACTTGTTCAAAAAAGGTCGTACCTACGTAGGATGAGGTGTTAGCAGCTAAAATAATGCTAGAATTTTTGCGAGTGTAGCTATTAATTTGTTTAATCTGTATCAAGTTTGGTTTGCCATTTGCAAGCAAAGTTTAATTTAGAATTCAGCGGAGCTGTTCATAAATATAAAGAAACGGGTAATACCTTTTACCTTGGTACAAATAAAACATACTGCGGTCACCAACCCATCTGCCAAGCCTGGTGACCCCAAATGACAATCGTCAGTGTGGAGGCCTATGTCCAGCAGTGGACGTTTGCATGATGATGATTCACAAATGCGTTCGGATATATCTCTCTCGGAAAGAGCCGAACGGAAACATTCCCGATCGAATTGTCAAAGTTTTCACCAGCCTAAGAGCTCCCGAAAATGTTTTCTATGAGAATTTTAATCAACGATCGAGAATATTTCCACACGGAAATTTCTACGCATTCAATAATTAAGTCCTTATATATATGTGGTAAGGTAGGTCGTTAATAGCCCTAAGGCATTATACTTAGGTTGCCGAGATGATACTTGACTTACCCCAAGTTGCCGAGATGATAATGATACCTAACTTACCATCTCGGCAATCTTAGTATAGTACTACGCCCTGAAGCTAAGTGAAGTAACGATTCCCGCAAGATGGCTGGGAATAGCTGGATGCGAGATAAAGACTGGGAAGCCTGGGATAGGCCAAATGTGGTGACTAAAAAAAGCCCAACAAAAGATGATGTCATCGAGGGAGGATCCTATATTCAGCAGTGGACGGACCGGGCTGTTGATTAATTACTGTCCGTCAGTGGACTTCAAGAGGCTGATCATAAGATCTATTTTCGTATGCAACGGTACCTTCGACCGTACGTCTTGCAGGATATGATCAAAAGTGTAAGTGTCTCAAATAACAAAATACTGATTCTATCGAAGCCCATATAAGGAAAATGGCGCCACCGTTGCATAAGCGTTTGTCATGCCCAAAATATTCGGCAAACATTTTAGTCTGAGGGACTGGTGTGATTAATATAACGACATGTTATTATGTTAAATCTTTTTAATTAATTTCTTTAGCCTGAAGGTTGTTTGGAAGAGGTTACTATTGGGGATGTTTAGTTTGCATTGTGATTTCTGGTAATGTTTGTGTTTTTTATACAAAATAAATTTATTCAAACAATATACAAAATAAGAAACGGTATGAACATAAGCTTAGTAGCTTTACCGCATACCGGTGTATACCATAAAGAATATCTCTTTTGAATTAATTACGGCTGCAGTGGCCATTCTCCAAAGAAACTATGCAAGTACTCAGGAGATATTAAAGTGCGCAGGCGTGTGAACAAACACAGTGCACTCACTGTGCCTTCCCTGTGATGATCCGATGGGACGATATATTGACATTTCCGGAGAGAGGTCAGGCGAAAGAACAGATTTAACATGCACAGGAGTGTACCACCAACTTCTTGGCTATGCAGCTGTTATCTGAGCTAAGTAATCTCTTGATAGAAGTAAAAGAGTGATTTTGAATTGTCAAACAAATCAAGTAAAACTAAAAATAAACGCGTCGTTTTATGTTTGCGACGTCTGCTTATTTAGGTATTTTATAGAGCACACTCTTTTCATTATGATATTTTATTAATTTTGTATATAAAATGTAGATTTTTTTAAAATTAAAGTGTAGATTAGCCATTATGTCAATTTCAACTCATATTATTACCTATGTATACTGAACAATGTGCTCTGAATAAATTAAGTTCTTAATTGTGTATTTTCGGATGTTAATTTTAACGCAGTCTTTTTTTTGTGTTATCTTGTGAAGTCTAAGAGTTTATTTCCTGTTCTATCTAGCTCTCGGACTACAGTCTCGGCTACCGATCATTGCCTACTCCCACAAAAGCTTTCGACGCACGAGGTCGTGCGTAGGCGCACTACTAAATAAGGCTTTGCATATTAGCTATTTGTGCTAAAAATTCGCTATCCGTTTAGTTTTCACGTGATCTTAATAAATATTTAATTCGTAATTCAGATAAGAGTATTTAAGTATTTTCATACTCTCGTAACAGAATTTAGACCACAGTAAATCTGACAGAGATAAGTAATGTACCTAAGGCTAGGCGCGCACTGGTGACTTTTTATCACCGTGACAGATATCCCTCTTCTTCTCATTTTAAAAGTGTCACGGTGACAAAATGTCACCAGTGCGCGCCTAGCCTTAAGGCCCACCATCTTTTCGCTTTTCTCTTAAATGTCTGTAATTGATAGATGTAAATAAAACTTTTTTGATTTGATATGTACTGTGAGTCCAATTGATAGATGTAAATAAAACTTTTTTGATTTGATTTGAACTGTGACGGGGACTAGAAACCTTCGGTGGAGTCAACTATTATGTAGAGATGTGATTCAACGGTGTTAAAAAATATATTTTCAACATTTATACAAAAAATCTGTATTGCAAATGTAAGTAAATATATTTAAGAAAAAAATTATTGCTTACAGTGAACACAATCACAAGCCCACACATCGGAATTCCTATTGCAATTACATAAATTATGTCAATAAGTATGTCAAATAAAAGAGACCTTCTAACATTGGGTGCGAAATGTCAACATAGATCTTGCCTTCAAATGTTCGGTCTATCGGCCTTTTAGGCATTTTGAGTGTGCTCGACAAAAGTTAAGCGACGGTAAGCTCGGGCGAAAATGGATGGGTGACCAAAAAAAGTTAAACAGGCCGCATTGCTGTGTCTACTATAGACCGGATTTCGGCCACAGGACTAATCTCTAAAGAGGCTAGCAGGAGATATTATAGTGAATTAGCTATGCTCGCGACTTCGTCCGCGTGGAATAGTTATTTCTCCCCCGTTTTTTTTACATTTTCCATTATTTCTTCGCTTCTAATAGCTGCAACGTGATGTTATATACCCTAAAGCCTTCCTCGATAAATGGTCTATTCAACACAAAAAGAATTTTTCAATTCGGACCAGTAGTTCCTGAGACTGGCGCGTTCAAACAAAGAAACTCTTCAGCTTTATAATATTATATAGTTAAGACGAGTAGAGCAAACACGAGAATATCATGATAATTTAGGTCCTAAGTCAGGCGCAACGGTGATAGGGTTTATTCGTCTGGCTGGCAACCACAGTACACTCGCTGCAAAACCCGTGACGTGAAGTGACTTCGGTCGCATTTGGGACCAGTCTGTATACTAAAAATTAACTTACAGTGACATGACAACTCATTGATTAGGTTACCCCTTGCCTTAGCGACTTGGTCATCTCTATCGCTTCCCATCAGGTGGGGATAAGGTTTCGTATTACACAACTCGTATTGAAAATAACAATTGTCACCAAAAATAACTGCGAACGAAATCGGCTCATCTTAAAATAACTTTCTCTCCAATAACCGCGAAATGTATGTATTTATATGACATACATATTCGTATGTATGTATTAGCATGTAAGTGTTTTAAAAGTCGATTACATGTGGTCCAGGGTACAGTTGAGGTGTGGACAGTGAGGCAACTTCGTTACACTGTGAAAATACCTTGAATAATGCAGCTAAATTGCCTAAATTGTACTTTGTTTTGTTTACAATGTATTTTCCTGTAATGTCTGTGTTTTTTGTGCAATAAAGAGTTTCTATCTATCTAAATATCACTTTACAAGTGCTATCTAGGTAATGTACTCGCCATGTCAAATTCTTCAAAAAAGGTTGACGTATAGACGGCCACACATTGACCTAACTACACCCCTTTTGAAAGTGTCGGTAAAAATTTCCCCAAACATTTTTCAAGAGACAAGTGTCTAATATTTAGAGCCTAGATTTGTCAAGATATTTTTGGGGAAATTTGACAGAAAAAACTAGGTTGATGAGTGGCCGTGCGTAAAAAAGAAAAATCAAGAAACAGCAGGGAGTGCCTTGCGCTTTAAAATTTAATATAAATCTATTTGAAGAACAAATAATTAATTTAGTAAACAGAACAGCTTATCGGGCCATTATTGTAGCCCTAAATAGGCTTTAGTTTATTGAATAGTAACTGGCATTTGCCAAGCTTAAAGCTACTTAGCAGCACTTGCATCATCATCCTCTTAGCGTTGTCCCGGTTTGTGCCTCTAGGCCCAGGGTCCACTTTGACCATGATCCTAGATTTAGCGCGTCTGGTTATTACATATTGAAGCGACTGCCATCTGACCTTCGTAACCCTCAGAAAGGGGAACCAGACAAATTTGGATCATGGTTACACATTCAGAATTAAACTGGATGTGCAGGTTTCCTCACGATGTTTTCCTTCACCGCTAAGCTAGTGGTATAATTCCGCACATAGTTTTTTGCAAATCCAGAGGTGCGTGCCCCGCGCGGATTCGAACCGACGACCTCACGTGTGTGAAGCGACGATCTTACCACTATTATTAGATTATTAGCAGCACTTGCATACTTCATGAAATCAATCAAAGTGGAGAATAATTGTAAAAGCCTATGTCCAGCACAGTGTACTGTGATAGGCTGATGATGATGACACAAAGTCGATGACATGTTGATAGCTATGATAACACCTTCGGTATAAGTGGCTTGTCTAGTAATTATGGTGTAAATGACAGACAACTCTCACTTAAAATGCATAGGTTTATAAAACATAGGTCTATGTCATATGACATGACGTTTCTGTATTTAATAATTTTAAATTATTTAATTGCTCGGGAATTAACCCATCACACCTGTCTATTTTTCTTTTGTTATGAATCAAGGCGGTATTAGGTTTACAAAATGAATTTGCGTTGTTTTCTGTACAAGAGATATAGGCACTACCGCTGTACCTAGTTTCTTCGTACAATAGATCGTAATTTATACGTGGTGTAGGTATCATCCACTCAGTCTGCGAATGAATTTCCATTTCCCCTTTCCTGATTTATTTATTTATTTTTATTTTATTTGTTAGGTTTACCAACATTGTTAAAACTACATACATACATACATTATAGAAAAATGTATTAAATGGATCTTTATATGTATAAAAGGTAAACACTTAATGTACTAAGATCGAAACCTACAGACATACAGAAAGTTGTTGTGAAATAGAACGGATTCTTAATTTTATAAGGACATTTGGTCATAGGACCTGACATGTAGATAGCAGCTGCAGTAGTAAGAAAGAGTTTAGCCTTAACAGTTACATTTTAATTTTTTTTAACTATTTCGGTCTATGAAATAGCTCACCGCAGCCCACAAATGCCTGTATCATCAGAGGCATCGCATGCAAAGGGTTTGCAGCCCTTTAAAAACCTAATTACTTTAGACTTCAAGTGCCCTTGTATTTCAATGAGGAAACCTAGGCCTACATTCAGGTACGACCTACAGTCTCACTGTTGTTCCACGAAGTGTGGCGTGGGCGTGGCACGCTGATAGCCCACGTAACCTTTGGCTCAAAGCCGGTGCTCTCACTACGCACGCACAATGCAGCACAGATGGAGAGACATCTTCACCTTGCCTTGTTAAGGACTAAGTGAATTGTTTAGCAGTCGAAATTTTACTGCTCTAGGCTTTTTCACTTTCAGGAATTCGACTGGATGTCGGGAATTTTCTTAGAAGTTCATTGATGGATTTAGGGGGGCAAATAATTGGCAGTAGCGATGTCAATGCGGGCGTGACGTATATCAACATTTATGCAGATTTTTTGCAATTGTATATAATGTTGTTGTTATTTAATTTGTCAGTGAATTAGTAATGTGTCAGCATTTTCTATAATTTGTAGGATTTAGTAACTAAGGCTCTCTCAGAAGATTCAATCTGAAAATAACCCCTAAATAATTAATTTCAAACGTTTTTATTTCTCAACTGATCCCACTTTAAATGTAATAAATTATATTCAAATTCGTAGCTATATAATATAATCTAAGGGATGATACCCGAATCAAAACGTTAATTATTTTACCTCAAAGTGGCATCATTGACTAAAGAGTCAAATACCTAATTGGTACATGATACCCAACAACTATCTTTATGTTTAACGAGTGTTGAGTGGTGTCAGGTGACCTAATTGTTTGTTAATGACTAATTATTGCTTCGCTGAATTTGGCCAAATCGATGTTAAAAAGAAGTGCTAGCATAAAATTTAGACTATGTTCCAAAAAAACCTTATAGTAAGCATGTGGCTCTAATGCGATTGAGTTGACCAAATTTATCAAACAGGTTGACCCCTATTTTCCATGTAGCACCTTATTAGGTGGGGTTCAACGATGTTCTTAGTTAAAGGAGGCCGTTTAATTCACAGGTGTGACGAAATTAAGTGTAGGTCTACTTAGTAAGTATTCATCCTTACAGTAAGTATTCACCAATTTTTTGCTAAGCTGCCTAATTAAGGATGAATGTTTAGAGGAATTCATAAAAAAACAGGATCCTTTCAATATAATTATTTACTTATATTTTGAAATGTTCCTGTTTTTATAGCAGTCAAAATGGATTTGTTCTGTCTTCCTTGCGTGGACATAAACGATAATCAAACAACTTAGATTTTGTTTTGTTTAGTTGACCAAAATTGCGTATTTTCAGCAAAAACTCACACACACAAATTCTTTTCTAAAGCCGCTGGTCCTACATCTGATTTCTTTCCTATTCGAATATCCATTGAACTATAATAAGAATGACGGAACAGAGCATTCATCATATTTACACACACTTGACCACATATTGTTACTCGGCTGATTTATGTGTTCATTCGCTTACTCAAATAAAGATCTTCAAGTTTCGAAATTGATGATTCAATCACACAATACAACAGTTAATGTGGCTATATGTCACAAAATACACAATGCGACGATCGTCGCTAAGATATGGGGGTCAATAGAATATTAGTATGACAAGATTGCAGATTATGAGAGGTACTTTAACCATAAATAAGTTGCATAATGTTTATGTGAGGTTAAAGGTATGATAGCAAAGAGGATTATGTCTGTGGGAGGGATGCTCTTGGTAACAATTGAGTAACAACATCATATGGCATCATTATCATCGGAAGCTTTAGGTTTCGAGCTGTCTCTTGACCTAACGAGTCAGTAAGGATATACCTCAGTAAGGATATACGGAATAGGGGACCCTGTTAAGTCAGGGCTATGGAGCGATTGTCATCTATCAATCAAGTTAGGTGTTTATCCAAAGTTATTTTCTGAATTTTATCTGAAAGGACAGTACTATTGTGAGGTATTGTTTTTATAACAATACCAAGAGCAAAGTGGAGCAAGAAGCTACGCTCTGCGATCGCCAACCCGCCTGCCTAGCGTGGCGATTATGGGTATATCCTCCAGATGTTTGCTCTAAGTGGCGAACAACTGGAGAGGCCTATGTCCAGCAGTGGACTGTAATAGGCTGATGATGATGATGTTTTTATAACTATTTCTTATAGTCGAAGCCCTAGAGCAAGCCTAGTAAGTAACTGTTTTAGCCATGTTAAATGGCTACGTGCAGGGAAGTTTTGATCACTTAGGTATTGCTTAGAGAGTGAAAGGCTTTCATCTCACTTTTTTTGGTCACAAAAACCAGATTCTGATCTTTATGCGATGTTTAGTTATATAACTTTCGTGGATTGCTTAAAGGATACTTTACCTTTTAACACTTTTCAAAACGTCATTGAATAAACAAGTTGTCCTGAATATTTTGTACAATTCCCCGAATCGTAAGAAACGAAATGTCACTAAAAGCCCATTGCACGATAAAAGAGAGCATTTAAATTGACATACCATGTATCTGTTTCAACTACCCACCGAACCACCCGGTCCTATCGCTCCGCAGATAACGCCACTCATGACACATGTCAAACGGAAACGTCACGAGATGACAGCGCGCGTCGGCCATTTTGAGCGTTGCTTACGTCACGCCGTCCTTATTCTAGCTTTCCAATCAGAAAAACCGGATGCGACAACAATGAGAACGATAAAAAACTACCATTAACGGTGACATGCGAACTTACGTAACCGCCTCGAACGGGCGGGCATCGATTAAATATTGCAAGGGATGCGATCTGCGGGCCGATCGGTCGGCCGATGAGTCGGTCATGTTGACCGTTTCATCGCTCGTCCGAAACTTATTGCGGACAAAGTTCGCTTTAAAAATAATATTATGGGTTGAAACTTTGTTTACAATCAGAGGAGAGTCTACATAGTAGCTGTGAAATAATATAATAGCTTATTTACCCATAAGCCTCCAGATTTTATCCCAATGTGGCGAATAGCTGTAGAGGCCTATATTTAGCAGTGGACTGTGATGGAATGAAGAAGAAAAGTTATCGATAACTCTAGATAATGGGAGCAGGGCCGGCAAATGATGAAGTGAAATGTATTTGGCTACTCTACTTAAACATTGACCACAGTGTTTTTTTTTATGCAAGAGGCGACATACGACATATGGGATGCCTGATGGTAAGCAGTCGACACCGCCCATGGACACCCGCAACTCAAATCGAGTTGGGGTCGCTGCCAGCCT
The DNA here is from genome assembly GCA_031163375.1 of Conogethes punctiferalis. Classification (NCBI taxonomy): domain Eukaryota; kingdom Metazoa; phylum Arthropoda; class Insecta; order Lepidoptera; family Crambidae; genus Conogethes; species Conogethes punctiferalis. The sequence continues at coordinate 3,781,412 of CM062077.1, read as the reverse complement.
TTTAAATAGGAGTACGCTCGTGTAGTGTACCTAAAAACGTCTTAACCAAGGTCATCGAAAACAAAGCAAAAGCTCGGACTAAAACCTAGTCATGAACAAAAGCTTAATCTATTTATTAAACAAAGTAGACCGACCGAGTTTCAGCATAACCACAAAGAAAAACATAGACAAAACCGAATAATGAATGTCAAACGTCGTAATCCAACCATAGACAGCTTGGATTATAGCATAGACAATATGGGAAAAACCATTTTGCTTAAACTACGAGATTAACATTATTATAATATTATGCTAATCTATGTCGTCTATGGTCGAAGGAATTCGATCTAAATGGTTCACGACCGAAATTGGACACGCGATTGTGCAAGAGACAATAAAATTTCGTTAACATTGGATTCGTTTTAATGTGGAACATTTTTCTTGCCATTTTGATGTATGATAATAGACTGAATTTCTGACTTTATTAATGGTTGTCATAGGTTGCCAATCGGGCCGGCAACCGACCTCTGGGGGGCACTGAAGCTTTATATAAGTGAATATTAGTCTCCAAGGAATCCACGATAGTTATACAATTCTAAACACCGGAGTTGTACAGTAAAACTGTTGACTTTGTCAAATAAACTTTGTAAATTTTTAATAAACTTTGATGAGAATGGTCCTTGGTCGTGACCGATTACCATTCATTTAAAAAAAAAGTGTCGGAATTAATCCTGTCGCTGCCCTTCAAGTACGTTTGTATTTGCACCTATCATCAAGATAATCCCAGAAAGAAGAGAGTATTTTTGTATTTTGTACACACACCTATTATATAGGTGTGTGTACAAAATACATAATATATAATTGATAATTACTATTAAGCATAAATTCACACTCAAACAGGTATCTATTGAGAAAGTCTAGAATGTCAGACAATTTATTATTAGATAACGTTTTATTTTGTAAAAACTTGTTCGCAGCCAATTAACATTTGGTTTATTTAAGTAACTACAGACAATTACACCGTTAGATGTAATAAAAAACCTGTCCTTTTCATTAACAGTAATTTTAATGAATTAGCTGACCCGCCATACTTCCCGAGTTAAAGATCTAATTATTTTATTTTGTCTTAGCTTATTAACGGGATGATAGATGATTGGAAATTACTTAGAACTAAGACAGTAGTAAGTTTTAGTCTGTCAGTCAGTTGCCAGGTTGCCACCCTGGAAAGACGGATTGGCGATCGCAAGGCGTAGTTTTCCGCTCCGGTGACGCTGCTGTACGTCATCGGCCTGTGGTATTTGGCTACGCCTTCAATTGTGATGGATAGCGCCGCCAGTCGGTTGCCAGCGCCTCGTTTATTATTCGGTAGGATGCACCACGGGCAGGAGAAGTTAGCTTGGAGGGAAAAGTCGACACGTTCCCCTACTTACATCCCTTTCGAAGTTTGTCGAAGTGTCCGCCATGGCCGATGTGTCGGTCATTATATTTAACATTTAAACAATGGGGATTAATTTGTAAAAGGTCACCGTCTGAAGAAATTAAGCTTGCTGCTTTTATATAGCAGGAGAGCATGCCTCCCCGTTGCCGGATGGAAAGCGAGGCCCAAGTCGCTTCGGCACCGGAAAAGTAACCAATGAATCAATAGTCTTGGGCTTTCCGATCGAACCGCGAGAGTGAAGGAACCCGGAACAAAGCGTGCATCATGTCTGGTCAAAATCAGTCGGAGATAATCGATAATCACACGGATCTATATGTACTTAGTCAATAATTGAAATGAAAAAAATATACTACCTCTTCATCTGTGCGTTATTTGCAAATTTTTTGCTTAATCTTAAACAAGCAATAATTTACCTTATTATGTCATTCGAAATTTATTGATTGATGTCTGCTAAGTAGATAATACTTCGAACAGTGAGTCAAAACACGATTTTTACTCATTTGTGATTACATAGTTTATTGGTATTGTAAATTTGTATCCGCTTGGGTTTAGGCGAAACATTTTTTAATAAATTTTTATTTGTATGGGCTGTACAATGTGCAACTTTTTTGTGAAATCAAAACCGATGTTCTATACTTCTATTCAAATAGACTTACTTATCTATAAAAAATAACATCCTATGTTTGGATATAGGTTACATTATTATAAATCGTTGCAGATCCATAATAATTTGATCATAATTTTATCTTTAAGAAAACAATATTGTTAAACTAGACAATATTACAAATATGTGTAAAATATTAGTTTTAAGTAAAAAAATTGTGATTGATTGATTGAAGTGATTTTTTGAAGTTATAAAAATAGAAAGTATATGAATTTCATTAAAATAATTATCTTATCGTAATCCAGATAATAATCCGTTAATTATTGCGAAGTGTTGTTAACCGCTTGCTTACCTAGAAACTTGCGATCTTTCGTGTTTTAATCAAATGCCCCATGACGTCTTCAAAATTGTACTATAATTAATTATATTCTCTATTTTTTTGATGTCCGTCCTTTGCATACTGACCTTCGACCACAGGGCCACCATCAAATAATATAAACTATTACGTATATATTTGTAGGTCATATTACATGGTTGATGAATTTTGTTCACATTTATTATGTATTTATTCATGATGGTAACACCTCTTGGGATTAGTGAGTCGAATGTCGAGTTATTGGCTACCATTAAGAATCAACAAAGTTATTAAACAAAAATATATTACAAATTTAAATGAACTTAAATGTCATTGTAATAAGTTTCTTATTGACTGGCCCGATGGCTCATTTGGTGGAGCCCTGCCGCCTGAACCAAGGGTCGTCTAGATTCTATTCCCGAGATTTTTTTTTATAGTGGCTAGACATAATGGCTTCCCTACGCCTGATGGAAAGCGAAAGAGAAGCCCAAGTCGCTGTGACAACGGGCAGGTAACTGGTCGGTTACCTGTCAGTTGCCTCCGCCATGCCGGCCCAACCCTAAGCCCCCACGAGCTCCGGAAACTCTACTCACCGGCAGAAACACGACCCAGAGGTCATTTGACTGCGGTATTCTATAGGGTGGAGGTCCTTCCCCGGACGGGCGGCTCAATTCGAGCGAATATTCGCTATGCCCTACCTCTCTTTTCTGAGATGAGAAGAATGATGAGAAGAACCTCAAGAGAAGCTGGAATCTCAAAGAGATGGGGCGAAGATTTGTATGCTTTATCTGTCATAACACGAATATATAACTATAGACAATCGAAAGTCGATAAGTTTTCTTCGGACATTATGTAAACTACGGCATTTCATAATGGTTCAGTCACTAAAGGGGTGAAACGTGGTTACCCCAAAGTTGTTTGGAGAAGTTCGCTTATAACGATAAGACCGCCTAAATTGTACAATAAATGTCTATAATACCTAGTTCTGAGTCAATTGTGTGGTGCGCACTTTAGAATATCGATGTATCACTGAATTTACAGAACCTAACTCTACTGAACCGAGCCAAAACAAATCTAGTATTTAAGTGTTTTGTTAAAAACGCGTGTCTTTTTTAAATAACAGACAATTAGACGGAACAAAACATGAAATACATCGCATAAATATAAAAATAACTACTATATTATGTTAATATTTATTTGTTATATACGACTAAAAACATGTTTACAGGATTTCGATGTAGTCTACGTGTCTATATAATGTGGAAATATTGAATTAAAATTATTTATTTAATTCTATTAACCTTTCGTGCCCTATTGCATATACTAAGATAATCGTTAAATTGTCGAAAAAACTTGTATTGAAGTTTTAAAATGTTGTAAATGACTCTTATTTATAAATAATAAAATAACATATCCTTGGAAAAGACCAACTTTTAAATGCGGCCGTATGTTTCGGCGCTACCCGTCCCTGAAACAGGCTGCCCACTGGAGATACAGAAGGGCTACCTACTACCCACTAGTATACCCTCCCATTTTGGAAGGTGTGAGTCCCACACACCATGCCGACTCCCCCCGAAGGCGGCATGAAGGTGCCTAAAGCATTCCCCTCTAGAAAACTGGTTGGTCTTTTAATACTTTATCTTTCAAATTAAAATATTATTTATTAATTAAAAGAGAAGTTAAAGCCTCCAGAGCTCTCTAAGGAACTGTCAAACTGACATTAGAATGGTTCACACCCTTCAATAATTAGTCATGATCTGTCAAGAAATTACAGCCGAAATGTTGACAATCAGCCGCCATAGTGCATCAGAAAGCATGTTAGGTCCTATCATTTTTAAACATAGTAGTTTAAAATGGAGGTTTGAACTTTAAAAGGAAATTCGGTATAAGAAATTAAACCATTGGTCCATCGCTTGCTGTTCTTTATAGCAGCACAGTATAGTGGCTTCCAGTCACCTCATGGAAAGCGAAAGAGAAGCCCAAGTCACTTTGACAACTGACAAGTAACCTCATCAATTTTCTTCAATCAATTTTCTTGTACTTTCCGATTGAACTTGAAACTCGGAAAAGAGCTTGCATCTTTTCTGTTCATTCACACTACAATATCTTCTGCGTACTTAAAACCAAAACACCAGCTTGACGCGTTGGAGTCAATTGAGAAACGTGCGAGGAGACTCATTAATAACGGTGGGTCTTGGCGGGGCCCCATATAAAAATTGGGGGCCCTTAGGAAGGGAAAAGATTTTTCACAAAATTTTAATTAGTTTTTGCTTGTGCAGAGGCCCTCACGCCATAGAGCCAAGTTCCGTATAATTGAAACGGTAGATACGGCAGTCTCCTTACAGAATGACCGCTGTTCTTAAATTCGGTCAGGAGAGCATCATTGCACAATAAATTATTACCCCACAGTGCCACGCTCAAATTCGCATACTTAAACAAACATTATTTATAAAGACACATTTGCGCTTAGAATGTTTGCATTGTAAGCATATTTTACGACTTGTTCTTGGAATATTACGCACGTTTTGTATAGAATATTTGAATAACCAATAGTTAGTTAGTTTAATAACGCTTATTTAGTAATTATTTGTAATTTAATACACAAAGAGTAATTGAAATTACTAAAAGCTTGAAAACAACAAATATGAATACCTACATTAAAGTAATATTCTAGTGTACAGTGGATTAAGAATTAAATTGGTAACTGAGCTTTACCTTGAAAAAGACAGAAAGAAAAATATACTAACAACTAGACAATGTAGGTATATATTGTTTGTACAATTCTGGCAACCGATTGGTGGCGGTATAACATAACCATCTCGTTTGAAGGCGTAGTCTGAATATCACAGGCTGACGACGGGCAGAAGCGTCACCTGAGCGAGAAGCTTCGTCCTGCGATCGCCAACCCCGCCTGCCCAGCGTGGCGATTATGGGTAAAACCTCCAGATTTTTTCCCCAAAGCGGCGAACAACTGGACAGGCCAATGTCCAGCAGTGGAACTGCTACAGGCTGATGATGACGCTCCGGTGACGCTGCTGCCCGTCATCGGCCTGTGGTATTTAGTTACGCCTTCAATTGTGGTGGTTATACCGCCACCTGTCGGTTTCCAGCGCCTCGTTTGTTATTCGGCAGGATGCACCGCGGGCAGGTGAGGTTGGCTTGGATTGGAGCGAAAGATGTTATGTCGCTCCCTTACATTCCTACTCGTAGGGAGAAAGGTACAATATTTTGCTTAATCCGGGACCGAATTCTGGACTCTTTAGCCTTTGCAACCACTAACTAACGCACCTCAATGGTAAAGGGTACATAACAAACATTCTCAGTTTCGTATGGACGGTCTCATAATCAAATTTGACAGAAAAATCATCAAATTTATACGAAACTACTCGTATTTAGGTTGATTTACATAACTAGGATTATTTGTATCCGGGAAGACGTCACATTATGGTCATCTGGTCAAGCCGATTTGAACTTTAAAAAACCCGAGCCGGTAAGAGCGAAAACATTACGAAATCAATGACTGTTATTTGACAATCTTATTACAATAAGCGAATTGTTAATAAGATGTAATATATTGCGTTTTTAAAGTGATTTGTTTAAGTAATATTTAAGGATATTCGGTAGCTGTGACTTAGTTAAGCAAGTTGTTTGATCCGTGACTTACGATTGGTGATCGGTTTCGAAATCCCTACGAGTATCGAAGTTTCCTAATTTCTTTTTGATCCTATACGAGTATACTCAGGACATTTAGGTCTAATAAAATATGATCTAATACATTTTACAATGGTGGTGACAATGAGATAAAAACTGAGATCAGTATTTTCTCATAACGAAGAACAAAAAATCGTCGCACTTTTTTTTTATTAACAGAGCGTCCAGGATGACCTCACTCCAGCTGATGGTAAGCGGTCCGTGAGGTCCAAACGTTAGGTTTTTTTTTATAGTGGCTCGACATAATGCTTCCCTAAGCCTGATGGAAAGCGAAAGAGAAGCCCAAGTCGCTGTGACAACGGGCAAGTAACTGGTCAGTTAACCTGTCAGTTGCCACCGCCATTGCCGGCCCAACCCTAATCCCCCACGAGCTCCGGAAACCCTACTCACCGGCAGAAACACGACCCAGAGGTCATTTGACTGGGGTATTCTATAGGGTGGAGGTCCTTCCCCCGTACGGGCGGCTCAATTCGAGCGAAGATTTCGCTATGCCCTTCCTCTCTAGGTCGACAGGCATAATAAAAGTTACCCACCGCGCCTGTCGCCCTCACCCTGAAGGCCCACTGAGATGCCGCTTTACGACGGCCTAAAAAAAAAACCCAGGATTGTAATTGCACTATGGGAGAGTCGGAACTGAGCGCGCATCATAATCTTTATATCCGCACATATCCTTACTACAATATCTCCTGCGCTGTCTAGTCTTTTTAAAGATTAGCCACTGTGTTCGGTAAAGAAATAATTATATATTGTAGATAGACACAAGAGTATATTGCAATCCAAAAGATTGGCTTAGAACTATGCAAAGCATCTACACCTGTTTCTGCTTAGCTCAATGGTTGACTAAGAGAATGCCTATACGGCATTAAGTCCGCCTTTTGTACACTATTTCTATTGTACCATAAAGATGAAATATATATAAACAAAGCGTACAAATGTTGTACAACTTTAGGCGGACTTATCTCAATGAACAATCTCTTCCAGATAACCTTTGGATAGAGGATAACAATACATATAAGGGTGAGGTAGTGCAGTAATTATTTCTTTTTTATAGTGGCTCGACATAATGGCTTCCCTACGCCTGATGGAAAGCGAAAGAGAGGCCCAAGTCGCTGTGACAACTGGCAAGTAACTGGTCCAGTTACTGTCAGTTGCCACTGCCATGCCGGCCCAACCCTAATCCCCCACGAGCTCCGGACACCCTACTCACCAGCAGAAACACGACCCGAAGGTCATTTGGCTGCGGTACTTTTATAGGGTGGAGGTCCTTCCCCGGACGGGCAGCTCAATTCGAGCGAAGATTCGCTATGCCCTACCTCTCTTATAATTATCCAGAGAATGCGTAGTACATTATAGGGAATTCTTGTTACACTAAACTTAATAATGTGATTGAGAGATCAAGTTGATACTTCATAAACAAAAATTAATAAGGTGCCAGTAATGTATGATGCAAAAATTCGTTGATAAGTTGGATCAAAAATGGACTTTATTGCAACTGCTTAGAGTTAATATCAAAATACATATAATCAGAAGAAAAAATCATTCAAAAGGGATAGGTCGGTCTCCCTTCTTCGCCGATAGTCATTTCTATTTGTACTTGTATCTTCATGGGCTTGTCATAAGTTTGTATGAATAAAGATTTAATTTTTCTTCCATCAACGTGATAATAACCAGGTTTATCTATCAAGGCTTTTTTTTATTCTGAAGACATAAGTCAACTGAATTGCCAATGGCCAGTCCTAAATGCTCAAGTGCTACTAATCAGGGATAGGAGCAACATACTTGTGATGTTGTCCGATAATTTGGACACATCAAGGTTTCGAAGACCACTTAAAATAGGTCATGAACCTTTGAGAAAAGACCTATGTAAACCTGATGGAAGAAAAATATTATCTATAGTTATACATAACGCCTTAAACATTCACAACGGCAAGTTGTCAAATTTCTCAAATGCTAATTAATTCGCAAAGTTTTTATTTCACTGTAAAACATCAATCAGAAAAGCATCTAGACATAGAACATACAATTAGGTGTATGTTAATACCACTTTTTTATACGAGAGAAAGAGAGGGAGGAGCCCAAGTCACTACGGCTACCGACAATTTATCAATCAGTTGTCACTGCAAAGCCGGCGTTTAAGACATCTCTGACTACACATCAACGGATCCCGAACGCGTCCCATGTCACTTTACGAGTATGGATGAGTCGCCAGCCACGCGATTAAACCCTACCATTGCGACCGGAGCCGCATTTCATGATGAGTGGGTGATTCGTAACAAAAGGTTTCAAACCCTCGACCTTTACATGTTTAAAATGGACAGGTAAATATTATTTACATTATTCAATTTACTTTTCTAGTTATTACGTGATTTTTTTTCTTCAATACTAAGTACCTTTCCGTTTATCTAAATAGAAGAAGTATATAATCGGACTTAATCAACCTCTTGGAACTCCCTGATAACTTATTCTGCTCTTATCTATTACATAAATGTAAATATTAGTTAGTGACATCCTAAGGGCTTCTTGAACCTACTAAGTAGCAAGGTGGAAAATTCAGGGAAAAACAGTTATGAAAAAATCAACACTCGATGAAATATTGAATCGTAGAGGACTTTGGTGTTAAAAACTAACATAGTACCTTAATACTATAGTCATCTACGTTAAATGTATGTTAAGATAATGTTCAATAATATTGATCACAAAAAAATTTCGACAGCCCATACAAAAGATATCAACGCGGTAACCAAAAGTTTATATCGTATGAATATACAATACTAATTTGTTTTCATTTAATCGTAATATTTATTACTAAAATTCTGTTTTTATATGTTTTAGAACGCTGGTTTTTTCTTGTATATTGATTATTTGAAGTCTTTATTTAACTAGCGTTTATTTCTTTTATTCAATTGACGTATTTTTCTTAACTTTATTAAATATTGGTATATACCTACCTAGTAAATTAAAAAAAAAGTAAGTACCTAAGCAAATAAACGCTTACAATTAAAGTTGATAACCATCTATTTTAATGAATTATGAATGACACTGAAACTAGTCAAAATAATTTTAAAAACAAAAAAAAATACTTGCAAAAAATAATAAAAAAAGACTCACATTTACAATTCGGCACACGCAACCTCACTCCACAAAACCAAACCACACACTGAGGGCGGATTCGCTCAACTGTCGCTTTTAAAAAATTCGTGACGTCACTTTTTTGTTCAAAAAAAATTTTTTTTTTCGCCAAAAGTGCGCAAGGTATCAAGAGTCGCGCGCGCACGCGACGGAACAAACGCGCATGCGGGATGCGCACGCGCTTATATACGGAGACGTTTTGTAATGTCTTAGCGACCTCGGTTCGCAGCATCCGAACATACGTACAATATTTATTTTTTGAAAATTTCCAGTGATGCACGCATTGTTCAGTAATGTTCAGTTGTGTTCGTATTTGGAGTGACGAATGTAGGGTGATTGGAACATACGTGCAAAGCCATAAGCCATGGTTCCCTTACACCAAGTCTTACTTTTATTTTACAACTAGCTGTGCTCGCGACTTCGTCTGCGTGGAATAGTTATTTTTTCCCGTTTTTTTACATTTTCCATTATTTCTTCGCTCCTAATAGTTGCAGCGTCATGTTATATAGCCTAAAGCCTTCCTCGATAAATGGTCTATTCAACACAAAAATAATTTTTCAATTCGGACCAGTAGTTCCTGAGATTAGCGCGTTCAAAGAAACAAACTCTTCAGCTTTATAATATTAGTTAAGATAGGTGATGAGACCTTATCCTCATCACCTCGAAGCGCTAGTAGGAAATATAATAAAGATTTTGTTTCTTTCTTTCAAAAAATGTTTGACGTGCAAAAATTTTGCTCGTGAATCTATTTAAATAAAATAAATAAAGCCAAGACTTGCCACGCTGGGCCACACAACGCCACTTAGCCCCAAACTAGGCCGAAGCTTGTACTATGGGTACTAGACAACAGATTAACTTGCTTAGATACATTTTTTTTGTAAATAAATAGATACATATTATACATAGAAAACACCCAGACCAATACAAACAGACATGAACATGAACACAAATGTTTGTACTGTGCGGGAATCGAACCCACGACCCTTGGCTCAGAGGGCAAAGGTCACTACCAAATGAGCCATCGAGCCAGTCAAATTTGCAGAACTAAATATACCTATTTTATTTTATTTTACTTTATTTATCATCTAATGAATCCGACTCTATTATAACGCCATGAATTTAATGAGGACGTCAAACATATTTTTTTTTAATATTATACTTAAATACAACAACCCGACATGAAACATAGTCAAATGTTCAACACAATGGGAATCAAACCCACGACCCTTGGTTTCAGAAGACAGGGCCAGTAAAAAGTAATAAAAGTTTATTAATATTGTTGTGGTGTAAGTGCAATTATGAAATGAAATTCTCTGAAGTAACACCGGACTCTGTTTAATGGCATTTACAAGATAGTAGGATGTATATATATGTCACCGGAAAATAGAAAGAATCGTAAGTTGATCAATTTCCTAGGTGGCTGATTAACTTCCGGAAAATAATAAACGGCAGTTGAAATGTATTATTTAACGTATGTATTTTAGTAAATTGATCATTTTACAGGGTCTTGCCGTAAAATCATCCGATGAAGGTGAGGTGAACGTTGATTGGTTCAATGGCTCACGTGGCGTTATCCCTGCAACCAATCAGGGAAGAGTGTATTATGTTACGGGTATAGATAGTGCACCGTTAAATAGTACATTGAGCAACGATTGGCCCATTTGAGGACGATTTTACTTGTGTCAAAATCGTAAATTATTAAATGACTGTCAGGCTACCGTAAATTGATCAACTAACTGAAATCCATTGCGTTAAATAATACATTTCAACTACCGTTTGTTATATTCCGAAAGTTAATCAACTACCTAGGAAATTGATCAACTTACGATTCTTGCTATTTTCCGGTGACATACACAATGAAATCCACATCACACATTTATAGCTTGAAATAAGATGAATTAGCATTATCACCATCTCTCTCGTAGTCGTAGTCCACTCTGGTCATAGGCCCCTATCAGCACTTCCTCCTGTCAGAAGTCCCTTACCACATGAAGAATGGGATATAAGGAAGTGACCTACCATCATTTTGCTCCAAGCCACCCTCACCTGCCCGTGGTGCATCCTGCTGAATATCAAACGACGCTCTGGCAAACCGACTGGTGGCGGTAAAACCATCACGATAGAAGGCGTAGCTAAATACCACAGGCCGATGCCGGGCAGCAGCGTCACCGGAGCAAAAAAACTACGCCCTGCGATCGCCAACCCGCCCGCCCAGCGTGGCGATTATGGGTATATCCTCCAGAAGTTTGCCCTAGGTGGCGAACAGTTGGGGAGGCCTATGTCCAGCAGTGGACTGTAATGGGCTGATGATGACGATGATGATGCTCGGGCAACTCATTGGTACCGGTATAACCATCACGATTGATCTTTGTTCCCACTTGTACTACCAAGTAGTTCTACTTACGTTGTGAAAAGTTCCACAACAGCAGGACTAAGGTAAGCTGTAGTTCCAGGTAGTTCTAAATACCACAGGCCGATGACGGGCAGCAGCGTCACCGGAGCGGGGAGCTACGATCGATTGCTCTGCGATCGTCAACCCGCCTGCCAGCTTGGCGATTAAGGAGTATGCCCACTACACCGTATCATACCATGGCCGTGCTATGAACGTGTCAGACAAAAAAGTATTCTTTGTATTGAAAACTATGAGACGATGCCCATTAGACCGTTCCGTCACCGACCAGCACCGTCGCGTGCCATGCACGGACAGTTCAGAATTGTCGGCGAGAATATTTTGCCGGTGGCGGTACGCTCCGCGCACGGCACGCGACGGTGCCAAACCGATGCGTGCCGGCAGCAAAACGGTGATAATACGGGTTACAACCGCGTATAAGGACCGTTATAAACGCGTCTCAAATGCCTTCTCTGAGTTTAGCAAATTTAATTGTACACAAATATTTAGATGCACACATAAGAGCTTATATCATTTCAATTTACCTGGGTTATACCATGTTAGTTCCATACATACGGGTTGCATACGGACACCATACCGGCATCATACGGGCATCATACGGGTTGCATACGGACACCATACCGGCATCATACGGGCATCATACGGGCATCATACGGGCATCATACGGGCATTAAACGCCGTCGACTCGTTTCAGTGGGCAAAGCAAGCCGTATCGTATTACCTTCCGTGCTTGACACGTTCATAGCACGGCCATGGTATGATACGGTGTAGTGGGCAGAGACCTTTATGGGTAATGCCTCCAGGTGTGCCAAAGTGGCGAACAACTGGATAGGCCTATGTCCAACAGTGGACTGCGATAGGCTGATGATGATGATGACATGAAGTCTTCCGCCACCGCACGGTAAACTTCTAATAACTTTATACACGCTACCGCGGGCTAAAAGATAATAAATACACTTTTCGATACAGATTAACATAAGTACTGACGAAAATAAATAAACGAGATTTGTCTCTAAGACCGAATTCGGAAAGCCGACCCGTGAACAGATACTGAGTCATTATTACTGATCGTAATTTATCATGTTCGTGTGCAAATTCAACTGGTCTATTTTGTAAATGTTGTCTATGTGATGATTTTTTTTGTATAATAAGGAACTCGTTAGAAAAAATATACAAAATTTGTGTATAATTTAGCTGTAAGCCTTGGGAAGAATGTTTATATATTCTTCGTTCTGTAGAGATGTTCACTTCTTTTTTTAGGTTTGAGTGACAGCGCAGGTCGAGTCCCGCACCCGGGCGCCGAATAGACTTAAGACGGCCCTGCCTCCAAACCCGTTTGCTCACTTCAGCCCATAGACAACACAACTCTAAAGGAGTCACATCACAGATACATTGTGGGCAATAAGAAATGGCTTGCTTCTTGAAGATCCAAAGTCGCTGTTCGCAGCTGATTCCAAAGAACTGAATCAATTGGGGATGTAAGGGAGTGGCATATCATCTTTTCGCTCCAGGCCAACCTCAACTGCCCGTGGTGCATCCTGCCGAATGACAAACGAGGCCACTGACCACAGACCTATGACGGGCAGCAGCGTTACCGGAGAAGCTACGCCCCGCGATCGCCAACCCGCCCGCCCAGCATGAGTATTATCCTCCAGATGTTTGCCCTAGGTGGCGAACAGCTGGAGAGGCCTGTGTCCAGTAGTGGGCTGCAATAGGCTGATGATATGATGAAAAAAATGGCATAGAAAATTATATTATTTGTTCCTTGTAGGTTATTTATAAGACATACTGTAGTCTCATTAGCCGACGCAGGGTGGTGCCAGACAGAGAATGTTTACAAAAACTAACTCCATTTGACAGAAATGTCATAGCTGAAGAGCTATGACGCATAACATGACATCTATGACCTTACTTGCCCCATCACACATTATTATGAAAAAAACAAATAAGTATGCAAATACCTTAAGTGAAATGAACGCATTGTTACCCATTTTTGATATTTAAATACAATAATCGTATATTATGTCTAAAAGTCTAGGTACAGTCGAACCCGGAAAATGCGTGGGCGGACGGCATGCCAACCGTCTATCTGAACTATGGCATATGCCATACGAATTTATAGTTCTATTCTTTGATACTAGCTCAAATGTCTATGGATCGTTTGGTAAAAACCGATGTAAGTATTTTGAACTGCGACTGATTCCCAGTTCCCGCCTGGCACAACAGATCGATGCTTCATTTGGCATTGACCCTGCATGTTGTAATGTACACATTATGTGCTTTTTTTTCTATGTCTGGAAATGTGAATAATAACAGAAAAAAAATTTAGGAGAAAATTTTTTCTACATATCCAGAGGACTTTTTGTGACTCAGTATAATGGCTTCCCTTGATGGAAAGCCGCGAAAAGGAAGCCCAAGTCACTACGGTAACGAACAAGTAACCAAATCAATTGCTCGTCAGTTGCCACCACTATGCCGGCCTGCAAAAAACTCGTAGCTCAAATCGAATCGAATTCATTGACTGATCCAAAAACGCGATCGAAGTCACGTAATACACGGTTGTTAGGTACGTACGTCGATTGGTGGTCGCCTACTATACGAGTCCACTGCTGGACATAGGCCACTCCAGATTGAGCAAACAACTGAATTTACCCATAATCGCCACGCTGGGCAGGCGGGTTGGCGATCGCAGGGATACAGCTTCTCGCTCCGATGACGCTACTGCCCGTCATCCACCTACCACCCTCTACCATCCCCTTACTACTAGAACTTAAACTCAAGAAGTCTTCTTGCTACACTCCTGGGAAATTATTAAATCTAGCAAAGATTTCCTGTTTTTTCAAGAGAAAAATATTAATAACTTTTAAAACCACACCATCAGTCATTCCGCAAATATTCTAAGTTTCATAGCTATGCTAATTACTCTTTATCTGGTATGTGTATCCTAGAAGAATAGCCATTAAACGATGAGAAGCCACGATGAATCATTATCCTGCAGCATCGCTGTGTAATTATACAAACGTGGATGTCTTTATTAAGACATGCTAATGTCAGCGTGTCATTGGCAATACCGTTAGTTTATAATTGCCCTCGTGAGATTATAAGTTGTCGAAACAGGGAACTAAATCTCTTATTTGTAGAACAGCGCAAAATTCATACAAGATTTAAGAGAGGTAGGGCATAGCGAATCTTCGCTTGACAGGCTCGGTGGCTCATTTGGTAGTGACCTCTGCCCTCTGAGCCAAGGGTCGTGGGTTCGATTCCCGCACAGTACAAACATTTGTGTTCATGAACATGTCTGTTTGTATTGGTCTGGGTGTTTACTATGTATAATATGTATTTATTTACAAAAAAAAAGAAAATATCTAAGTAAGTTTATCAGTTGTCTAGTACCCATAGTACAAGCTTCGGTTTAGTTTGGGGCTAGATGGCGCTGTGTGGCCCAGCGTGGCATGTCTTGTATTATTTATTTATTACTTATTCGCTCGAATTGAGCTGTCCGTCCGGGGAAGGACCTCCACCCTATAGAATACCGCAGCCAAATGACCTCTTTATCGTGTTCCTGCCGGTGAGTAGGTTTTCCGGAGCTTGTGGGGTTGGGCCGGCATGGCGGTGGCAACTGACAAGTAACTGACCAGTTACTTGCCCGTTGTCACAACTCGGGCTTCTCTTTCGCTTTCCATCAGGCGTAGGGAAGCCATTATGTCGAGCTACTATAAAAAAACATAACGAATCACCAGGGCAGTTTGGCCGTAAGTATACATACATAACATCACGCCTTTTTCCCAGAGGGGTAGGCAGAGACCACGTCCTTTATATTATAATTTTTAAAATTACTACAGATACTGAATCGTAACAGTTAAGGCAAGTAAAAAGTCCCATCGCCCTGCGGTATGGGGCGTAGAATACTACCGAGTCGCCTCCTACGAACTGCCTGTCGTAGGAGGCGACTAAAAGGGCCTTCGGGGCTGTGGCGCGCTTGAGGGGGGGGCCCCCCTTGCGCTCCGGTTTAGCGGCCTAGAGGAAGATGACGACACGTGCCTCCGGGCATAGTGGTCAGTGGCGTCGTGCATCGCAAGATGCAGGGAGGACACCACACCGTCCTCCCGAGGTGTGCCGTTCTTACTGGGCGGCGCAGCGCTGCCGCGCTGTGGGGGGCTGTGTCGAATCCCTCCGGGCATCCCGACCCTCCTCAGACAGAGTGCTCGTAGCGGACCACCGTCGGGTTTAGTGGGTATTCTCCGCTAAATAGGAGTGAGCCCCACATAACCCAGGTGTCCCGTACCCAGGGCCCTGGTGTATGCGTAAAAGCATTCCCGACGTAAAAAAAAAAGTCCCATATTTCTAGCACTAACTGTTGGTTGATGAAAGGCATACCGAGAACGGACCGACACGACGCCTGACTAAAGGGTTACCGATGAACTACGGAACCGTAAAAAGAAAACCTTGGCATTACAAAGTGATCACTTGACCCTCACACACATTTAAGCATATTAAAGCACATTTATTTCTAAGTAGAAATGATCGTTAACAATGCATTATGCGGTATGCACCTTGCACATTTTCCCTGTGAATCAAACAAGGGCGATACTTGATCATTCATTTTCCGCGTAAAGTACTGTCGGGTGGATATTGTTTGACGAAATTAAATAATAATTTTACAAATGCACTTTGTCCCTGTGGTTTCCAGATTTACTTATAAGTTCTGGGTGTTTATATTTGTATTTAAGTATTTATTTGTGGTACCTTCGTTGTTCTGATAGCCATAACACAAGTGCTTAAGCTACTTACTTTGGGATCGGAGCAATGTAGGTATGTGATGTGGCCTGATATTAATTTATTATTTATTTATTTATAATAGGACTATGGGGTGGTCCTATGCTATAGACTCATACGACTAAAGCAATATCAAATAAAACCTACTGCGGTCACCAACCCGCCTACCAAACGTAGTACTAAGGCGAGAGTTAATCGGTTTTTGGCTTGCTTGGTGAGCGCGTTCCATTGTAGATACCGTCGGGCAAACCCATTACGAATAAAAAAAATCCCACATGTCATTAAATCTATACTAATATATAATATATTATTATTATTATGAAGCTGAAGAGTTTGTTTCTTTGTTTGAACGCCCTAATCTCAAGAACTACTGGTCCGAACTGAAAAATTCTTTTTGTGTTGTATAGATCATTTATCGAGGAAGGCTATATAATATCACGCTGTAACTATTAGGAGCGAAGAAATAATGGAAAATGGAAAAAAAAAACGGGGAAAGAATAACTATTCCACGCGGACGAAGTCGCGAGCACAGCTATTAAATAAATAAAAACAATAGTACTAGACAACTGATAAACTTACTTAGATACATTTTTTTTGTAAATAAATACATAATATACATAGAAAACACCCAGACCTGTACAAACAGACATGTTCATGAACACAAAGGCTTGTACTGTGCGGGAATCGAACCCACGACCCTTGGCTCAGAGGGCAAAAGTCACTACCAAATGAGCCATCGAGCCAGTCAAATTGGGGGAAGCCTCTGTCCACGTTTGCAGGCTGACCATGAAAACTAGTCAAACATAATTTCACATTTTCGGCGCTGATTCACATATCAGTGTACAAAGTGACTTTACGGTTTTTCCACACAATTGTACTATAAATATGTTTTAGTGTTTCCTCGAGAAGTGTGGCTATTACAATGAGGCCGATTACGCCATCGCGACCGGATGTGTGAGGCCGTGACCGCCGTCTCATCGGCGGACATAAGCCTCTAATAATTACAAATATAGGTCCATCTTTCATATGTAGTGCGCTTGACTGAAATTCACACGATGTCAAGCGATATCACAGTCTTGGCGCGAAAAGATGATAGGCCGCTCCCTTACATCCCTGATACTGCCTTAGTGGTCTTTTATGACACCTACAGAATGAGCGGAGGTGGTCTTACAACCATCAAAATAACAGCAGTTGTTATTGGTTGCTGTGACACTTGCTCCTGGTATATGTGTAGTAGACACTAATCCACATATGAAATAACCATGAACAATAAAGTAATGAACGATGTGATGGTACCAATGATATCGGCTCGCTATCCTCACACGAACACGTCTTTACTCGGCGGCGGTGGGACACAGACTGACTGTCCTCCCACCCCGCACCTTGCGTGAAGTGTAGGAACGAGACGACAGTTGTCAGTGTCAGATGTCAATGTCAGATGTCACTGTCAGATGTTTGACAGTGTGTGTAGTTGTGTGTGTCTGTTGTATGTTCGTGTATACTACAATATGGTCAAAAATTCTAGTGAGTAATGTGCAATGTTGCCAAATATAAAGCGCCTATACTTCCTCAAATCAACGCGAGACGTGATTCACACTATTTCGGTCGATACGGCCTCGAACAGAGGATACTCGTTGCATAAATATGAATCAGGTGACTGCATTTTAGGTAATATACAACTGTATGGCTTTATCTGAAGATATAGTATATGTTGCTTATTGTTATGAAATAACGGCGATTTGAATATAAATAATTCAAATTCAAATGATTTATTCAGTATCTAATTTTTACATTTCTTTGTTGCGATAGGGGATTTCTTTTAAGTAAATAAAATATGTACTTGTGTTAGAAAATCCCCGCTCTCCATTACATTGATCTTCACGTATAGATACCTACTAACACAACAATATACCTTATAGGAATATAAATAAATAACCCAAGACATGCCACGCTGGGCCACACAGCGCCATCTAGCCCCAAACTAAGCCGAATACTATGGGTACCTACTAGACAACTAATAAACTTACTTAAATACTTTAAATATACATATACATATTATCAAGCCAGTCAGTAAATACTATACTTACCAACTGCAACTTCTCATAAAGAGATTAATGTTATAATTACTCTTATACAGCTAGCTAGCATGGCGGTGGCAACTGACAACTGATTGATTTGGTTACTTTTCATTTGCCGCAAACACTTGGGCGTATCTTTCGTTTCCGTCGGCTGATAAGAGAACATTATGTACTTACTACTTTAAAAAAGTTTCATTACGACGATAAGTCACATTATTTTATTGGCATTTTTAAACCTATCCCTCTCCCTTGGTGAATCTTAATTTATTTATTTAGATGGTGGTTTATTTATTTAAACTTTATTGCACAAAATGGTACTAAAGGCGAACTTAATAGGAGCATTCTCTACCAGTCATGCAGAGAGCAGATATTGTGTGCGGTGAGTTTACGAAGAGAATATAATTATATTTACCTGTATTTTATAAATGTTCCATAGAAATTGAAATCCTCCTTTGGTGATTTTTAAGGGATGCCTCCCCCTCTTTCTAGCCACACGTGACTAATGGATAACCCCTAACAACACATATTATTATGGTATGCGGCGGGATATGAACCAGCTACCTTTCCGTAAACGGCCTTAACCACTGACGCTTAACCGAGTCATTAATTATGCAAAAATATGTTTACTAATCTCTCAAGAGCGTCATTTTATTGGGAATTTCACTGCTCGCCGACCTTCGTATATCTCGGGCTTGACTCAGTATGTTGTCATTTGTAGGTAGCGAAACCTTCGAATCTTTAACCTAATGGTTTTCTGAAGGCCCGTGTTAATTGTTAATCGTATGTTTTTTTTTTTTAGTGCCGTCAGTGGCAGACGAGCAGGTGGCCTGTCTGATGTTAAACAGTAACCGCCGCCCATGAACATCAGCAATGCCAGGGGCACAGCCATGCCGCTGCCTACCGTGAGGAAAGAGCTCTCTTTAAACCACGCTTAAAGAAGGACATGTCGTAACGATCAGGGAATACCGCGGCTGGGAGGTCGTTCTAGAGTTTACAAGTTCGTGGAAGAAATGAACGCTGAAAACGAACAGTTCTGGACAAGATCGTCTCCAGGTGGTACGGATGGACCCTACCGCGGCGTCTAGTAGTGCGATGGTAAAATGGTGACATTGGCATGATGTTAAACAATTCCTCGGAGCACTCTCCATTAAAAAGTCTGTAGAAGACGCACAGGGAGCCAAAGTCTCTCCGCAGGTCTAAAGTCTCTAATTTGTCAGTGAGATCGGGATCATCAACAATTCGCACAGCTCGTCGTTGGAGGGCGTCAAATGGGTCAAGCTGGTATTTTGGGGCACCTGCCCAGAGATGATGTTTGTTTGATGTTATAGTATTAATATTATGTAATAAATAAATAACCTAAGACATGCCACGCTGGGCCACACATCGCCATCTAGCCCCAAACTAAGCCGAAGCTTGCCTACTATGGCTACTGCACAACTGATAAACTTACTTAGTTACTTTATTTGTAAATAAATGCATATTATACAGAGTACACCCAGACTAATACAAACAGACATGTTCATGAACACAATGTATTTACTGTGCCGGAATTGAACCCACGATCCTTGGCTCAGTAGGCAGAGGTCACTGCCAAATAAGCCATCGAGCCAGTATTATTTAGGATAGTAAAACACCCAGACCAATACAAACATACATGTTCATGAACACAAATGTGTGTACTGTGCCGGAATCGAACCCACGACCCTTCTTGGCTCAGCAGGCAGAGGTCACTGCCAAATAGGATATCGAGCCAGTATTATTAGTAATTTTTTTTTATAGTGGCTCGACATAATGGCTTCCTACGCCTGATGGAAAGCGAAAGAGAAGCCCAAGTCGCTGTGACAACGGGCAAGTAACTGGTCAGTTACTTGTCAGTTGCCACTGCCATGCCGGCCCAACCCTAACCTCCCACGAGCTCCGGAAACCCTACTCACCGGCAGAAACACGACCCAGAGGTAATTTGACTGCGGTATTCTATAGGGTGGAGGTCCTTCCCCGGACGGGCGGCTCAATTCGAGCGAAGATTCGCTATGCCCTACCTCTCTTAAGTAAATGTATTGCGGTCCATTACTTCCATTGCGTAATAAAATAAAGGATTATATTTTTCCCACAATCACGGACGACATATACGAGTAACATTGTTTAACTATATTTCCCTATTACACATCCAACTAATTACTCACAATAGTACTTATGAAATAAAAATCGACTATTGTCTATAGACAGACAGACGTACACATTAATCATTATTAGCGGTAATTTATTAATTGGATCTTGCAAATATCGTAATAAGATACACGCGATTGTACGAGTAATCCGAAAGGAGGATCTTTTTACCCGACTGCCGAAGAAGGTTTTATCATCATCGTACATCTCGCACCAATTCAAAATTTCGTCCTTGGTTATCGTTTTAATAGTTGGAAGTCTTCCACAGTGGGTTTTCCGAGCAATTTTCTGCCTCGTGCAGCTGTTCTTTGGAATCAGCTTTCGGCTACAATTTTCCCGAATGGATACGACTTAGGGACATTCAAAAAGCGAGCCTACTTACATATTTCTCAAGAAACATTTTTAACAAAAAAAAAAAACCGACAATATGATCACAATGGGACTAACCAGGAATTTTATTAAGTATGTACGACTCCCTTGAAGGTTTCGGTGGCGCTATAGTTAGACTGACCTAATGCTTAAAATCCCGGACGACGCATACGAAAAATAATAAAGGTCAGCATAGATCAATAACTCGATTAAAAGTGCTTCATAAATAAAACCGATTATTATTTTATATAACGGGAGTCACATCGTTTCGAACAAAAATAAAATTAAAAATAAAAACAAATAAACAAACTTTACTTAAGTGATTGATATGCATTGTATGCCGGATTTTAATATAGTCTCTATTTTTTTCAAAAAATAAAGCAAAATTTCGACTTTTGATTCATTGCATCCTATGCGTTTTTTCTTTTTCAACATCAATTGTGACTTTTGAATGTCAAGGCTAGAATTGATCCGCGTTTTCTTATATTTTTAACAATGAATGAGTGTTGTCATTTAACTAAATAACAGACTAGGTAGGTATTGTATACTACTTACTGGGTAGATTGTTCGCCTAACTTCCGAAGGTTTTTACCGGGAAAAGTGTCCCTAGGGGGAGTGTCAGGTTATGAGGGAATCTCTCTTGTTTTTCACAATAAACTGATTACGTCGAAATCTGGTGACCTTTTCATAAAAGCCATCGGAAATCTCACTAAGACAACAAAGGTCCTAGCGGAAATATTAGCGATCATTTATTCAAATATTTAATAGAGTTGTCAAAGTTTTCGCCAGCCTACGAGCCCGCGGAAAAAATTTCGATGACAACCGTCAAATTTGAATGAACGATCGAGAAAATTTCCGCGCGGATCTCTAATTTCCGAGGGAGATTTTTCCGAAAGCATTTGTTAATGGCCCCGATTGATATTTATTTCATGACTCAGCTAGACGTTCTCTTACGCACCAAAACTAATAATTATGGTTAGTTTTAATTGTTGTAAACATGGGATGCGAAGGTTCTAAGAACAATATGGTGCATTACCATTTGAAATGAGAGCCAAAGGTCGGTGAGTCAGTAGAGCATTCCATCAGGTAGGCCTTAATACTGGGTTAGTGGTTCTCAAACTTTTATACCATACTTTCTGACGGGCTGCTGGAGGTTCATGGACATATAAAGATCCTTTCTAGATAGGAAAACCTAGTAACAATGGTCCCATCTACAGGAGGCTATAAAGCCTTGGTCACCATCAAAAAATTTCAAGTCTGTCGGTTTTCTTTTTATTCGGGAGTCACATTTTGAAGATTGATGAGCTTTTTAATTTAACTCGTATATTAAACACTAGCTGTGCTCGCGACTTCGTCCGCGTGGAATAGTTATTTTTTCCCCGTTTTTTTTTACATTTTCCATTATTTCTTCGCTCCTAATAGTTGCAACATGATGTTATGTAGCCTAAAGCCTTCCTCGATAAATAGTCTATTAAACACAAAAAGAATTTTTCTATTCGGATTAGTAGTTCCTGAGATTAGCGCGTTCAAACAAACAAACCTTCAGCTTTATAATATTAGTATAGATTATCCCCCCAAAAACATTTTCATGTAAAATGTAGCCAAGACGAGGGCGAGACCACATTGCGTGCACTGTCAAAAAGTTATCAGATGTCATGAAGGGCCAAGCTGACTACAACTCTACACGCCCCCAATTATTCTACAATCACAAACTTAACATCTTTGCCAAAATATGTGGATGGCCGTTTCGCATAATAATGAGGGTATTTTTTTTTTCGTTTCCACAATAGTTCTTACGAAAGCTCAACGGCCAAGCCACATATTTTGGCAAAGATGTTAAGTTTGTGATTGTAGAATAATTGGGGGCGTGTAGAGTTGTAGTCAGCTTGGCCCTTCATGACATCTGATAACTTTTTGACAGTGCACGCAATGTGGTCTCGCCCTCGTCTTGGCTACATTTTACATGAAAATGTTTTTGGGGGGATTTCACCTCTTTTTGTAGGTTGCTTGTTTATTGCAGTATTGTATTTTTACTTACTCTCCCTATTTTTTAGTAATTATTCCCTGAATAAATATATATATAGTACGCAGTCAGTTCATCATCATCATCAGCCTATAGCAGTCCACTGCTGGACATAGGCCTTTCCAGTTGTTCGCCACTTCTGGCAAACAACTGGAGGCTTTACGCGTAATCGCCACGCTGAGCAGGCGGGTTGGCGATCGCAGGACGTAGCTCCTCCCTCCGGTGACACTGCTGCCCGTCATCGGCCTGTGATATTTACAGCCCGTTCCCATTTGTCGGGTGTCGGGTCCGGATTTTAATCGGAGGTTACAGTGGCAGAACATTTATATTATATGGAGCTATTCACACTTGTTGGAATCCGATTTCTTGCCGGGCCCAACAAGAAATGTTGGATGTTTTGCCAGCCCTCTATGCCCGGAAAAAAATAGCCTCGCCTATGAATATGAATGGCGATGTTCACATTTGTCGGATGTCGGGACCGATATCCGATGATTGAAACTTGTATATTAGTTGATATAATTATGGACTGGTAGAGAATGCCACACGGCATTAAGTCCGCCATTTGTACTTTCATCATCATGATGATGATGTTGTTATAGTTTTCTGTCTTGCCCAATGGTTGACTGGTATAGAATGCCACATGGCATTAAATCCGCCATTTGTACTTTCATCATCATCATGATGATGATGACGATGTTATAGTTTCGTGGCTCGCCCAATGGTTGACTGGTAGAGAATGCCACATGGCATTAAGTGCGCCATGTGTACTTTCATCATCATGATGATGATGATGATGATGACGATGTTATAGTTTTCTGGCTCGCCCAATGGTTGACTGGTAGAGAATGCCACGCGGCATTAAGTGCGCCATTTGTACTTTTTTTGAGCAATAAAGATTAAATAAATACGACAACCGATAAAAAACGGACTAATTTTAGGGGTTGGGGTGGTAAAGTTTACAACTTTTAGAATTTTCCTCTAGCTTGTATACTAATATCACCTTACATACCAAATTTCAGCTTTCTAAGACTTCAGGAAGTACCCTAAGAATTTTATGTTTCATACAAATTACCATCCCCTAATTTTAGGGGTTGGGGGGGCAAAGATTAGTGTTTTATAATTTTTCTCTTGTTTGTTTGCTAATAGCAGCTTATATACCAAATTTAAGCTTCCTAGAACTTCAGGAAAAACCTTAAGAATTTTTTGTTTCATACAAATTGCCATCCCCTAATTTTAAGGGTCGGGGGGGTAAAGTTCAAAGTTTTATAATTTTCCTCTAGCTTGTATACTAATAGCAGCTTACATATCAAATTTCAGCTTTCTAAGACTTCAAGAAGTACCTACCCTAAGAATTTTATGTTTTATACAAATTGCCACCCCTTAATGTTAGGGGTCGGGGGTAAAGATTAAAGTTTTATAATTTTTATCTTGTTTATTTGCTAATAGCAGCTTATAGACCAAATTTCAGCTTTCTAGACCTTCAGGGACCACCTTAAGAATTTTTGTTTCATACAAATTGCCATCCCCTAATTTTAGGGGTTGGGGGGGTAAAGTTTAAATTTTTATAATTTTTCTTTTGTTTGTATACTAATAGCAGCTTGTATACCAAATTTCAGCTTTCTAAGACTTCAGGAAGTACCCTATAATTTTGATGATCAGTGAGTCAGTCAGTCAGTCAGTCAGTCAGTGACGAAATCGCAGGTTTTTACATGTTAATAAAAACCAAAGTATCAAAGCTACGGTTAGCAAACTTTGTATGTGTAATAAGTGTACTGATGGCATTCTATCTTCAAAATTTTAACTATTTAGCATCATTCAAACCAAAGTTATGAGGGTTCAAAATAACGGCGAAACCTTTCGAGAAAAGATAGGTAGTGCCCTTGCGCTTCGCTTGGCTCGTCTTGGCGAGGGCACGACCGTGCCCTCAGATAATATTAGTATAGATTGTATTTGACTACAATAACAGTATATGTTCGTGTGATGAAGATGTGTTTGTTCCGTGTCTGGGTGTACTGGGTGTACATATGTATATAACGGGCAAGATATCTTAATCCCGCTATCATCAGTCATCTCAACAAATTTACCGTGGGCGTCTTGCGTGGGAAATGTCGGTTAGAAAAATAACAGAATAGAGTTACGTACAGTCTCTTGCTCTTATTCTTCTTGGCAGTTATACTCAATAAATCTCAACAATATTCTCCGCAGAAGTCCAATAAGACGCTAGAGTTTCTAGGCGTCCATTTTCTCAGCTTGACGTTCCCGAGCCAAATCAAATGACGATCGGCCGTCACGCTATAGACTCTGTCAAGCGCTGCAAGGAGGCGCTGGCACATAGTCTCTTCTGCATGTGATGCTGACCGCTAATATTCCGACATATACATGTCATATTTATGTTGTAATCGTTGTTTTGATACTCATAATAAAAGTGCTCAAACTACATACTTTGGGATGCGATTCATGTGTTTGATGTTGTCCGAAATAAAAAGAATAAGACCTTAAAATGTAAAATGAATGTAGAGTTTGAGAACTCGGATCACCTACGCATTGTTTAAACTTTAGGCATAGATCAAGTAGTGATTTCATCGTTCAAAGCTGCTTTTAATATTCAAATTATAATTTGTCATCTGTCAAGAGAATACGATGAGCTTAGTACCTACACTTTGTCTCAAGGGCAGTTGTAAAGGTTAATACATAGAGCCGGCGTGACGGGGCGGCGACGGGGAATAGGTATAACTACTGATAAATATAGGTATACATATACAGAAACACCCAGACATGAAACGACCACAAATGTTCGTACCACGACCGTTAGTCCCGCAGGAATCGAACTCACAACCTTGCATTCAAAAGGCAGGGACGACTACCAAATGACCTGGCCATTCTATCTTAATTGACTGTAGCATACGGTCAAAAGTACTTTTGACTGATTTTGCTAGTCAATAGTACTTTTGAATGGTTAAGGGTTTTGACTGCAACATATACAATTACACTTCAATATCGCTTATCTTCGAGCAGAGATACGGCGAATAGGCACCTTTATATGGTGCAAGTTCCAAAGTCTCGCACAGCACGTTTCGCCTCTATTTTCATAGTACGACCGGCCAAACTATGGGAAAGTCCATTTCTAAAACATAAAATTCATTCAAACACATTATACCGTGCTTTAAGGTTTTAACATTATTTGTAACATCTTTTGTTTTGAAACCAATTACATAAACACAATATTTAATGAAGGTACCATACAAATGTAGGCATAAAGCTTGTGACGTCACACGGCTATCGCCTGTTATATGAACCGTTTTTTGACTCGCCCATTTATTGTGCTTTTGAAAGTGTGAAAACACGGAGAATGGTCTCCGTGTTTTCACACTATTAATGCTAACGAACAAAGTTTTTCACTAATAATTTTTTAATGAAATATTTTATTGAAAGAAAGACAAAAAAAAATTGGTCAAACAGCCTATTGTGGCTATGCGTAAACAAATAATAAAAAAACATCTTACTTACTTATGAATCGTGTGCATTTCATGAATATCAACATACCAATCTACAAAACAGATTTTTCCCATACTTTGACGCGTCAACCTACCAATCTGTATGACTTGTTCGTACGCTATGTACACACGGAATTGAACCTTGACCTTTTCGCTTCAAAAGCCCAAACATTGTTTCTGGTACATGCGAAATTAATCTTTTATCGATTATGTCATGGGTTAAGAACTGTATTTGTTCTAACATAGACAAATCATACGTATGTACAGATATATTTGAGGTTATTATATGCAATGGGAAAATGTAATTTCGCACTTGATCCGCGACCAAAGCAACTTCACGGATGTTGCTCCGACTGTACTGAAGTCGTCAGCCAGGTGGGTAGTTACATCCTACCACCGGCAGATCTAGGTACTTCGTCATCATCATCATCGGCAGCCTGCGGCAGTCCACTGCTGGACGTAGGCCTCTCCCAGAATGCGCCATTCTGCTCGATCGGCAGCAACACTCATCCAGTCGATGCCGGCCGCCCTGCGCAGATCGTCGCTCCACCTAGCTGAGGGGCGTCCCACACTGCGCTTGCCTGCACGCGGTATCCACTGCAGAACTTTCTTACTCCACCGATCATCAGTTCTGCGGCAGACGTGGCCAGCCTATTGCCACTTCAGCTTACTTATTCGAGTAGCTATATCAGTTACCTTAGTTCTCTGGCATATTACTTCATTAGGGATTTTATCCCTCAGAGAAACTCCAAGCATAGCTCTCTCCATAGCTCGCTGAGCCACTTTAAGCCTAAGGACCAGCCCCACCTCTGAAGGTGGGGCTGGTCCTTAGGATTTTTCAGTCCGTCAGGATCAATGTCCATGTATTTGCATAGACATGGACACTGATGTCCATGTCTATGCACTCATCTTTACAGGCAAGACGCACTGGTTGAGTACTCTGTCACCGCACTGAAAAACGGATGTATCAGAAAAAAGCGGGTTTCGAAACTGGGCTCCCTTGAATCTTATGACGGTGACGACTTTTTTTACAGGGAGATTGCTGTTATGCATCCCTGTCACTTCTCACCTGCCCGTGGTGCATCCTGCCGAACAACAAACGAGGCTCTGGCAAACCGACTAGTGGCGGTAAAACCATTACGATATAAGGCGTAGCTAAATACCACAGGCCGATGACGGGCAGCAGCGTCACCGGAGCGAGAAGCTACGCCCTGCGATCGCCAACCCGCCTGCCCAGCGTGGCGATTATGGGTAGGTATATCCTCCAAATGTTTGCCCTAAGTGGCGAACAACTGGAGAGACCTGTGTCCAGCAGTGGACTGCGATAGGCTGATGATGATCCCTGTCACTTGGGGGTGTGACTGGTAAGATGTGGGACTCCCTTGCCTCAAGATGGTGGTGGCGCAGGCTACACCCATCTTATGGGGTGGTTCCATGCAACCTTAAGAATCCGCCTTAGCCCCTGAAGGGTGAGCCCACTCCCGTCAGACCGTCCGTCATAACTAGTCCGGACTGTCATCGAGGGAGTTCGTAGGGTTGGGCCGGCATGGCGGTGGCAACTGACAGATAACTGACCGGTTACTTGCCCGTTGTCACAGCGACTTGGGCTTCTCTTTCGCTTTCCATCAGGCGTAGGGAAGACATTATGTCGAGCTTCTATAAAAAAACCTGTGCTAGTCATGGGACACAATGACATAGTGTCAAGCCACAGAGTACATCCTAACGACGCATAGACCTTACCCAAAGGTGAGCTCAACGGAAACCAAACCGGAACTTATTGAACCGAACTTCGAACACATCAAAAGTTAAACATCTTTTCATATGGGATTATAAAAAACACAAGCAAACACAGAAGCCAATAATTAATATGAAAGATCAGATAAAGTAATTAGCGTCCATTCATTTTGTATGGAGCCATACGCGGAAGTGTCCAATAAAAAATGTATGTTTCCTGATCGTCAATAAGTCACAATAGAGTCTGTTCTATCATTGTACCATTAGTTAGATAGAATCAGTACACAATTCATTGGTAATTATTTAACAATTAGTAATTCTACAATCCTCATGATTTACGTCAATTAAATTCTATTTTACGATGCTATATTTTATTGGAACAATTATGACCGTGATCGAAAATTGCATTGTATTATCCGCAAATATATTTGATTGAATCGCGTCGATATTTTGATGATCTGTTAATAATTTTTCAGGGTTAGCTTATATAAGCTTGGATAGTTAATGGCAAATATGTATTTGTAAGTTCGTTACAATCAAACAGTAATCATGTTAATATCAGACAACGTCACATATATTTGACAGGTCAATGTAATCTGTTCAACCAACGGCGCGAGAATGAGGCTTAGGTACTCGTATGTATTTCGAAGGCTCATTTGCTAATGACCATGCCTTCGGAGCCAAGGGTTTCGATTCCCACCCGGGACAAACATTGATGAACTGTGGAATTAATTGTGTTTGTTACGTGTCTCAGTGTCATCATCATCATCGTCATGAGCCTACCGCAGTCCATTGCTGGACATAGGCCTCTTCAGCTGTTCGCCACTTTGGGCAAAAACTGAAGAATTTAGGCATAATCGCCACGTAGTGCAGTCAATGAAGCATTATAGGTCCGAATTTTTTTACTGTGATCCGATTTGTATGAAATTTTGGAATTAGGTTCATCTTACCATTAACTTCAAAAGTGAAAATGATAACGCGGGCGGGCGGAATCGCAGGGCGTAGAGTCTCGCTGGGTGCAGGTTTTATATTTATGTAGGTTTCCGATTTCTTATACAGCATTTATATAGAGTAATTATGCGGTATACAAATGAACTCAAATACAGCTGTCGTTATTAGACTGCTTATCAAAAATGTGCATAGTCTGACATCACCTATTAATTTATGCATTCCCGGATAAGCAATCTGCAATCTTTTTCAAGAAAAAAACGGACTCAAACAAAAGTAGCAATAAATGTTATATTATTTGAATGAACGGACTTACTAAGATGGCATGGCATTACATTGCCTTGACTTTTAACAGGCAATCTATTCATCAATTTTATGTACGTTTTATGTCTTTATTTCTTTACAGTTGGATAGTAAATGAAATATTTGTATTTAGTACATAAACTGTACAAACTTACTTATACTCGTAATACTTTAGTTTTTAAACATCCTTTCATTTGTTTTCACCTTTTATAAGGTGACATCAACTACAATTTTCCCGTATCGATCTATCCTTTTTTGTCAGCATAACGGCTTCCCTACGCCTGATGGAAAGCGTGGAAAATGGAAAGGAGCAACCGCTCCGGCAACGAACAAGCAACCAAATCCATCGGTTGTCAGTTGCCACCGCCATGCTAGCCCTATATAGCCAGAAGACTATATTCTGAAATCACGTTGTATCTGTGTACCTATGTGTGTGTGTGCGTGCGTGTATGTGTGTACGTGTGTGTGTGTGTGTGTTTGTGTGTGTGTGTGCCTCTCTGTGTTCTATTCTAAAATATTGTAAAGTGAGACCTAGATAAAATAATTCTAATAAGTAAATCATCTTCAGGCTTTCATTGAGTGTTGAAATGCCTTAGCGCGTAGATAACCTACTTTATATTTGGTGACATCTAAAAAACATGAGCAGGTAATATTTTATTTTACAGGTTCTTTACGCTTGTCAATCCTCATCAAATATAATGCATTCTATACATCGTTTTACATAAAAATCGCCAAATCTCAATACAAATTAGGCCTTAATAACATAATTAAGATGAGCTATTTCAATAATAAGCTTATAAATAACGTCAGTTTTATCTAAATCTCGATCTGATACCATCATTCAAACCGAGTACCTAAATAGTATGCGAAGTAAATTTAAATTTTCAAAGGTCAAATTCAGTTAGCTACGAAAACGATCATTACTTTTAAAGGATGTATGAAAACATACCATATTAAAGGCATTCCTTTATCGTCAGACATTATTCAGGGATGTAGGTAAGGGAGCGACCTATCTTTTCGTTCCAAGCCAACCTCACCTGCCCGTGGTGCATCCTGCCGAATAACAAACGAGGCGCTGGCAACCGACTTGTGGTGGTATAACCATCAGGATTGAATGCGAGCCTGAGAGAGGTAGGGCATAGCGAATTTAGCCCTTAGCGAATTAGCCCGTCCGGGGAAGTGCCTCCACCCTATAGAATACCGCAGTCAAATGACCTCTGGGTCGTGTTTCTGCCGGTGAGTAGGGTTTCCGAAGCTCGTGGGGGGTTAGGGTTGGGCCGGCATGGCGGTGGCAACTGACAGGTAACTGACCAGTTACTTGCCCGTTGTCACAGCGACTTGGGTTTTTCTTTCGCTTTCCATCAGGCGTAGGGAAGCCATTATGTCGAGCCACTATAAAAAAAAAAAAATACCACGAACCGATGACGGGCCGCAGCGTCACCGGAGCCAGAAGCTAGGTACGCCCTGCGATCGCCAACCCGTCTTGCCGCGTGGCGATTATGGGTACATCCTTGAGATGTTTACCCGAAGTGGCGAACAACTGGAGAGGCAAATCATATATTCATGACTGAGGGGATGGGGGCAAACGGGCTTGAAGGTCATCTGATGGTAAGTCAGCCCATAGACACCGCAACACCAGGGAAGTCACAGGTGTGTTGCCGGCCCTTGAGAAATCTGTAGGCTCGCTTCTTGAAGGACCCTAAGTCGTACCCATTCGGGAAAATTGCAGCCGGAAGCTGATTCCAAAGAACAGCTGCACGATACGGACATATTATGGTACGTAGACGGAAAATAATACAGGTCTTCACATCTTTCCTTAAGTGCCGTGGTCAGTCATTTGCTCTTTCAACCTCTTACAAAGAACTGCTGTTCCTTCAGTCGGAACTGAGCCCACCTGATATAATATCCACTTACAAGACTTACAAAGGACCATTACGAATTTAAAAATAACTTACCTTCAAATAAGTATTTGGTAACGCGAAATTCTTCAATAAAATGGACATGATCCGTAGGCGGGATTTGCTTTACCTAACGTAGCGTGTTTTGTGAAATACAATATTTGTACATGATTAAATGTAATATGTGTATTACTGTTTAGGAGTTCAGTTTATTTCGGCTTTGATATACGCGACATGGTCAGATCTTGCTCAATAACGGTCTGGAGACAGAGACTCTAGTCATTGTAATAATACATGCGACCCGCCTTCCCTTTGCTTCGGTATAAAAATATACTTGTACAAAGCTTTCTCTAGATTCACTCTATCTATTAAAAAAACCGCATCAAAATCCATACTACAAGCTTCTGCTTACCTTACTTACTTAGTTTCGGTATAGGTGCACTCTGTTTCTTCACTGTCATAATAAAAAAATAAAATATGATCAAAAGTATAATCGGCTAATATTTATTGGTCTATTGTCTGATCTCTCTCTGATCGTGTCCAACGGTCGTCCCATCGGATTATATGAGTAGGTACCTGAATAGAGTTTGCATCATGGCACCTACGAGTATAGCTTAATAATTAAGTAGAAAAGATACCTACTACCTATACATTTATATATTTGTTGTCTCCATGACCGATATAGGTAGTTGGGTATTAGACTCTGTAAAGGAGATTACGTTTAAGGATAATGATTTTGAATCAATTCAGTTACGTAATGTTGGGTTCATTCTGAAGATTTTACAGATTGTTATGTTAACTCATTCGCTGCTTTAATAAGAATGTACGAATTTCACCTTAGGAGGCTAACTTTTTTCAAATTGATGATCTTAGTCCCAGAATCCATCCTGCTGACGTAGCGTAGTTTGTTGAATTCGGCTAGCGGCCCCGAGGAAGATGACGACACGTACTTTCGGTAAATTTTTTTTATAGTAGCTCGACATAATGGCTTTCATTCGCCTGATGGAAAGCTAAAGAGAAGCCCAAGTCGCTATGACAACGGGCAAGTAACTGGTCAGTCACCTGTCAGTTGCCACCGCCATGCCGGCCCAACCCCAACCCCCCACAAGCTCCTGAAACCCTACTCACCGGCAGGAACACGACCCGGAGGTCATTTGGCTGCGGTATTCTATAGGGTGGAGGTCCTTCCCCGGACGGGCAGCTCAATTCGAGCGAAGATTCGCTATGCCCTACCTCTCTTAATAGTGGTCAGTGGCGTCGTGCATCCCAAGATGCAGGGAGGACACCACACCGTCCCTCCCGAAGTGTGCCGTTCTTGCTGAGCGGTGCAGCGCTACCGCGCTGTGGGGGTTGTGTCGAATCCCTCCGGGCATCCCGACCCTCCTCAGGCAGAGTGCTCGTAGCGGACCACCGTCGGGTTTAGTGGGTATTCTCCGCTAAATAGGTGTGAGCCCCACATATCCCAGGTGTTGCGAAGCTCACATTTTCGATATTTTTTCGACTGCCTCATTGGTTCGAAAGCTTAAGGACTCGAATGATGTAGTCGCCAAAGACGCTGATTCGAAAAACATCTTCACTGCCTCATGTCGCATGCTTATGACTTTTGATTTAGTACTTTATAACTCCTAAGGTGTTTAAAAAAAATCATCTAGTAATTAAAAAAACAACATATTCCGAGTCAATCAACATTTATTAGTACGTATTAAACAAAAATAGCACGGCATGAGGCTGTGAAGATGTTTTTCGAATCAGCGTCCTTCGACTACATCATTCGAGACCTTAAGCTTTCGAACCAATGAGGCACTCGAAAAAAATTCGAAATAGTGACCTTCACAACAACGGCGTTCGATGCTACATAGGGGACCCGTCCCGTACCCAAAGCCCTGGTGTATGCGTAAAATCATTCCTGATGAAAAAAAAAGTCAAATACAATTGTATTCTATATCCGTCATCTCACTGAAAGAGCTTATGCCTACAGAACCCAATAATAAAACACTCTACTCCAGCTGAACCACAACCAGACACCATTACCTACTTGGCATTTAAGATGCGACTTAAAAATAGTTCAATAATATTTGGTCGGTTCGATTGACCTTATGTGATCAGTGCGCGAAAGCTTTCAAGGGCGTCGGTTCGTTCCGTTTGACTCACCGTGATGGGAGAATTCTTTTTATGTGACCGCATCCGGATAACTTGAACGAAACCTAAGCTGATGGTTTTCGGGAAAAAGATATTTTAATATCTGTATTTACATAAAATGTGTGTGTTTTTAACGACAGCTCATGGCATTTGTAGAACCGAACACTAATTAGGTATACATTGTAATTATAATTTACCTTTTAAGAGAGGTAGGGCATAGTGAATCTTCGCTCGAATTGAGCCGCCCGTCCGGGGAAGAACCTCCACCCTATAGAATACCGCCGCCAAATGACCTCCGGGTCGTGTTTCTACCGGTCGGTAGGGTTTCCGGAGCTCGTAACTGCATAGGGTTGGGCCGGCATGGCAGTGGCATCTGACTGGTGACTGACCGGTTGCCACAGCGGCTTCTTTTTCGCTTTCCATCAGGCAAGACATTATGTCGAGCATTATAACAAAAAATATTGCTTATTATCTACTACTCTTACGGCCGTATTCACAAACATTACTATGCGTCGGACGGACGCACAGTTACCCAAAATCTTATACGAATTTTGGCACTGTGCGTCCGCGCGTCGCATAGTAACGTTTGTGAATACGGCCGTAAATATATTCGTTTGTATACCATCACACCTTTCTATCCCGCTGTTCTCTAACCAAAGATTGTAAAAAAGAGATTGCTCATAGCGATAAGACCACTTAAATTGTAAAACAACTGTATACTTCACTAGCTCTAGCTCACCTCACCCTTTATTTTTCACCTATCCTCTACCCTAAAGTTGTCTGGAAGAGATCGCTTATAGCGGAAAGGCCGCCTAAATTGTGCAACAAGTGTCTGTAATACCTAGTTTTTAAGTCAATTGTATGGTGCGCAATAAAGAATATCTATCTACTTTGCCTAGTTCGTAGTAAAAATTACCATAAATAAGACCATAAGACTATGAGACCCGTACCTTAAAAAAGAGCCCCCAATATCTAAAACCCTAACAATCTGTTACAAATCACATTCAGAGAATATTATGCCATTCGGAGTTACATAATAGGGTATTTGACTATGACTGATTTTGCATGTTAATTCATGGTTACCTACCAGAAAGAATCCATAATACGTGAAGTATTTGAGAAATCATAACTAAAATGTGTTAGTTTGTACCAGGGTTTCTCAAAGTGTCTCTAGGGGCTCGCCTTTAGACAGAAGGGGGTTCGCGGAAAGATTTATGTAATGGTGGCTAGTTCGGAAGTAAGGGAGCGACCTATCAAGTTTTCACTCCAAGCCATCCTCACCTGCCGGTGGTGCATCCTGCCGAACAACAAACGAGACTCTGGCAAACCTTCGTGTGGCAAACCGACTGGTGGCGGTATTAGCCATCACGGTAGAAGGCGTAGCTAAATATCACAAACCGATGACGGGCAGCAGCGTCACCGGAGCAAGAAGCTACGCCCTGCGATCGCCAACCCGCAGGGCGATTATGGGTATAGCCTCCAGATGTTTGCCCTAAGTGGCGAACAACTGGACAGGCCTATGTCCGACAGTGGACTGCAATTGGCTAATGATGATGATGGCTAGTTGGCTGTCATGGGCCTCCGATTCAAAAGGAGGCGCGTACGCGACTGAGTCCAGATAAAAATCATATTTTCTTCTACAGGTAGCTCATTTTATTTGGGGTTAGGGATTCGCGATCGTTTGAGAACTTATACAAGGGTATGTATGTAGGGCAATAAGTTTGAGAAACTTTGGTCTATACTATATTTCCATCTCATTTTGCAACAAATTGTGCTATCGACAGCGATAGTGCAATAAAAAATAGCCAAAGAGGATTAAGAAAAGATTTAGCATTAGAGATTGAGGAAAATCTTTGCTACATATTGTTTTTGATCACTAATTAACCAATGTTTAAGTTCTTGTAAGTTCAATTTACCTCATTCTCAGTTAATGCAAATTAATTGACTGATTATTCATTAAAGTTCTTCTAACAAGACATGACAGAGTCTTCCTTGTACTACGGTCGTTGTAATAGGTACAGCCGAAACGTTGTGATAATATGTAAAAGCATTTTCAAGCAAAACAAAAACAGACTTCAATAAATAGGTACATAAATTGACAATGGGACCAACTCGGAAAATAAACCCAACAAAGGGATGTTTCAAATCGGTTCACAAAATAAAAGAGAAAATACTACAAAAAAAAACATTTAGTCGAATTTAGAACTCTATCTGTTAATTATCTACACTAATATTATAAAGAGGAAAGATTTGTGCCTATTTTTGTATGTTTGTAATGAATAGGCTCAAAAAGTACTGCGCCGATTTAAAAAATTCTTTCACCAATAGAATGCTACATTCTTCCAATTTGACATAGGCTACATTTCATTTCGTAAAAAAAATAGTGATCATTCGTAAAATTTGAACAATGTAACCGAAGGTGTAGAAAAATGAGTCTCCCGTGCGAAGCCGGGACGGGCTGCTAATACATACAGTATAAATAACTAAACTTAAGACGCGGGTAAAAGCTACATAGTTATACATAATTTGATTTCAACATAATGTTACAAGGAAAAATGAACAACCTACCTACTTTAACACTAAATTATAATAATATGGCTTAAACGGTTACCATAAGCAAAAAACATTTTCTCTATAAAACGGCGCCAAAAAACGATCTATCTTGTAATTTATACCGCAGTTAGCAGGAAATGTATATGTGGTTAGTAGTTTAATCGCGTTTCGGCCAATCTGGGAAACACAGACGGTGTGTAAACACTTCAAATTTAAAGCTAGCTATTCGTATATGTGTTGGGATTCACCGTATACCTACTTATACAGTCCATTGTGTACTTATATCACAAAGAATATAATGCTATGTCCGTGTGGTTCCCGGATATAGAATAGTACAGTAGCTTAAGAGAAGTAGGGCATAGCGAATCTTCGCTCGAATTGAGCTGCCCATCCGGGACCTCAATTCGAGCGAAGATTCGCTATGGAATGACCTCCGGGTCGTGTTCCTGCCGGTGAGTAGGGTTTCCGGAGTCTGTCTGTACAGATAGACAGACAAAAATTTTACTGATTGCATTTTTGGCTTCAGTAGGTATCGATCACTAATATAGTTATTTTGAAAATATATTTCGAGTACAGAATTGACCTTTGTACAGATTTATTATAAGTATAGATTTGCGATAAATATCGTATATCGATGTTGGATCATCAATGTTTTTCTAATATTGATATCATTTCTACACGCGGTCTTTCATGTCTATGAACGAATTGTTACTGTTTGACACCGCACAGGCCGTTTACCTTTAGCAAAAAGAAAATTTACAATACCAAAAATAAATTTGCTAAGCTAAGATAAAGCACAACTTAAACTAAAATTCACGGACCATAAATCTCGGTAAACAGTTCAAACTAATCGTCGTCATTAAAATGCACACTTATGTCCTTCGAAATAGAGTTCAGTTTGTATACGAAATTAGTTTCTTGTTATAGTTCGGATTTAATATTAATTCTATTATTCAAAGTACTGATAGCATCTCTGAATGATAATGCTTACCGCAAAAAAACGGTCAAGCGTGAACCGGCGAAGTTGAATTTTATTAAAAACAAATTTTTTATTATAATTTTTTGCACAATTTTTTTTTTGTAAAAAGAGTATTCAGGATGATCTCACTCCACCTGATGGTAAGCGGCCGTGAGGTCCAAATGTTAGGTCGACAGGCACAATAGGGCATACCCACCGGGCCTGTCGCCCTTACCCTGAAGGACCACTGAGATACCGTTTCACGCCCCGCCTAAAGAACCCAGGATTGTAAGAGGAAGGAAATACATGAAGGAAATACACAATACGTCCAGCCCGGCTGCCTAGCGTGACGTTAAATGGGCAAAGCCTCCAGATGTTTGACCAAAGTGGCGAACGACTGGGAGGGGCCTATGTCCAGCAGTGGACTGCGATAGGCTGATAATGATGATGCACAATATGCTGCAAAAGGCGAAATTAAATCTAGGATCATTCGACCTTTAAGTTATAGACATGAGAATGACTAAAGTTATTTGTGCGGTGAGTGTGCCAAAAACCCACAGCAATATGTATGTACATAATAATTATATTTATGACTAGGCCAGTGACTCATTTGGTAGTGACCCTGTCGTCAACCGAGGGTCGTGGGTTCAATTCCCACGCGTATTGGTTCTGTGGCTGTATGTATATTAATTATTTATAATTTTATCTTAATTATTGTAGCACTTTGGTTCTTCTTAATAAGGGGGGTACATATATCTACCTACATACATAAATGCAGTGTTGTCTTTTACCTACCTACTTAAATCGTCTTTACACACGTAATTTAATTTTTATATTAGTCTGACTTAGTTACACCAGCTAAACAAAAAAAAAAGCTAAAGCATTCAATCCGAGAATCAAATCCCACAGTCCTAAATTGTGTTACTCGGTTTTTCGTCGAGTGAGGTACTCAGTAACAATTTACACCTTTACTAATATGTCTCATCTCTCTGTTGTCGTGTCAACCTGTAGTCCCATTGGTCAGTGAGAGTGAACCATCTTTTCGCTCCAAGCCACCCTCACTTGCCCGTGGTGCATCCTGCTGAATAACAAACGACGCTCTGGCAACCCACTGGAGGCGGTACAATTATCGCAGTAAGATAGATAAAGCCGTAATATAGTTATATCCCTAGGGATATAGTTATATCCGACATCCGGAGGATATGCCCATAATCGCCACGCTGGGCAGGCGGGTTGGCGATCGCAGGGCGTAGCTCTCGCTCCGGTGATGCTGCTGCCCTGCCCGTCACCGGCCTGTGGTGTTTAGATACGCCTTTAATTGTGATGGTTATACCGCCACCAGTCGGTTGCCAGCGGCTCGTTTGTTATTCGGCAGGATACCACGGGCAGGTAAGAGCGAAAAGATGATAAGCTGCTTCCTTTCATCCCTCACTTATAATTATTAGTAGGAAGGATCTAAAGGGTCTTGTTACAATTTCCTTGCGGAACCCAATAAAGGTTAAAGCACTGTAAATATATACGGATGCGATAAATGAGACATTGTCCATCTTACACATGTCGATGCGGAAAGTTCCGGGTTCGCATCTCGGTCCGGGTAATTTAGAAAATTACCATTTGTTCGTGGGGTTTCCAATGGTGTGTATATTTATCTGATTGTGGGTATTTTTGAAGTATCTGCAGGTATGTCTCATTTAAGAGAGGTCATAGACTTATTTATTTATTTACTCGTATTTAATCTTTATTGTACAACTAGCTTTTGCCCGCGACTTGGTCCGCATGTTTAGATTTTTCAAGCAAAAGGATAGATAGATAGATAGATAGATATTCTTTATTGCACAAAAACACAGAGTAAATACAGTAAAGGTGATACAGACATGTTGTGGTA
This sequence comes from Conogethes punctiferalis, assembly GCA_031163375.1. NCBI lineage: Eukaryota > Metazoa > Arthropoda > Insecta > Lepidoptera > Crambidae > Conogethes > Conogethes punctiferalis. The sequence goes on along the minus strand of CM062077.1, from coordinate 3,742,462 downwards.
CAATCTAGGCGGTCTTATCGCTAGTGAGCGATCTCTTCCAGACAACCCTCAGGTAGAGGAAGTGTAAATTCTCTGAAGAGAGGGGCAACGTCGTGCAAACTGTTTCAATAGATATACGACATATAGATACATATTATATACAATAATTATAATATACAATATAAGGATTTTTCCGCTAATTACTGTTCCCGTCGAAATTTCGGGAATTGATCAAAATCCTTTCTTAGCGGATGCCTACGTCATAACAGCTACCTGCATGCCATATTTCAGCCAGATCGGTCCAGTGGTTTAGGCTGTGCGTTGATAGATCACTATGTCAGTCAGTCACCTTTGAGTTTTATATATTTAAAAGAAAGAAATAGTGTACAAGGGGCGGACTTCACGCCGCGTATGCATTCCATAACATTCAACCATTGGACTAAGCTAATATGACATAACGTCACGCCTTTCTCCCAGAGGGGTAGGCAGAGACCACGTCCTTCCATTTGCTGCGATCCTGGCACACAACTTTTGCTTCGTCCACATTCATCATTCTCTTCATACATGCTCGTCGGTGTACTTAGTATTTTACTTACTTAGGAATTAAGCTAATAAAAAACAAGTCTACAATACCTAGCGCGAGTGGAGTTTTTTACTCCACTCGTTTCACAAACCTCAAACAAAACAATGTTGGGCCAATGTTCAATTAGAGGGCTGGCTGAGCGGGCATGATTTTCGTACAATGAGGGCTACCGTTTTTGTGTTCACCAGAGGGCGCCACTGTATGCATCTGATAACTGTTTGTTCGATAAAAGAAGGATGACATAAGTTTCCGAAAGGCAAAACTGTTAACGTTTAATAAATAAACCAGTGAAATAACTACTTAGCTTTTCTTTCAGATCGCTAAATTTTACACCTAATTTTCTCGGCTCCGCTTTAAAAGCACAGACAACCATTGAGCCGTGTCTCATATTTTCCAAAATGAATGCCGGCTGTGCCAAAATTGTACAAAATTATTTAAATTTTCGAAATAAACTCGCTTAACCCACAGAATCAATGTAATTTGACATTTCGGAGACCTTACGCTACACTAGCACCTCTGGTGGCGAATTCACACGCGATATTATATTACATTCGTGCACTATAATATTTACTGCGCGCATGACTAGGACAATCTGCGCCAAAATGTTGAATCAATTTTAATATCAGTGCATCAAAGGCAGTTTTGTTTGTGACCGACTTCAAGTAAAAGGAGGCGGTTCTCAATTCGACTGTTCTTTTTTGTATGTTTGTTAGTAACACAATGTCTCTGAGAGTATGAAAAATTATTTTTTGTTCCTTAAGGTTCCTATTTGGTCCCATTGAAATTATAAAAAGTCAATATATTGCAATCGTTATTTTTTTTCCAAAAAAAAAGCTATTATATTAATATGACCATATTATATTATTCCTATAGGTACACAATTCTGTCGAAATAAATGAGTCACATACCAAACAAACTTTAATAACAAAGTGAAAAATTAGGACCAAGTTCATTACTTTAATAATATTGTGTAAAATAAATTTTAATTTAGGTACACATACCTACACTGGTTAAGTTTATTCGGAGCTTATTAGCCAAACAAACCACGAAGTTTTATAGACTTATCTATGTGATAACTATCCGGGTCCAGCAGTGGACTGCAATAGGCTGATGATAATGATGATGATGAACTATCCGGGGCATTTGCAGAAAGTGGTGAAACACGATTTCAGTACCTATTTATTTTCTAAAGTGTAGTAGCTCCACTGCGGGATAATGTACCTATAAACTCGCTAAATCGTTGACAGCGTGGAAAATGACCAATTCGAGTCCTGATCGAGTCAATTTAGGACACGAATTTTGTTTCTAGTTTAAATCTTATAGCTAAAAATATTTTATTCCACACGTGTTTTTCATATACACATTTTAAAAAGCACAGAAAGGTAAAGTAGCTTACTGTGTTATGGCTATCTAAAATAAATAAATCTTAATATATAATCTGAATAGAGGGAGATACAGAAAGACGAGATTAGGAACTGGCAGTCCTATATGCCAAATACCAAAAATTTAGCTATTGAACTGGCCATCAACAGAAAAGATTACATTTTTAACCGATGCCGCGCTCCAATTTGTCTATTTTCGTAATGAACTGATAGATGGAGACACTGTCGTTTGGAATTACGCAGTGTTTATTTAAACTTACATGTTAAATAAACTTTTTATTGACCTAAAAATTAAAACTCATCAAAAGATAATTTTAAAATTTCGTATATTTCTTTTCTATTAATTATGTTGCATGTTACATTAAATAATAAAAAATGTAAAAATTACTTAATCCACATTATTACGCTAAGATTTATCTTAGCATATTATTATTTTATTTATTTTTTTTATTAATCTCAAAAAAAAAGAAATTTCAGTTTGTTTAAATTATGGTTATTACCCGTTCAACGTGTGTCATTTAATGACATAATGATAACCATTGTTGTTAAATAGTTCCACTACTCCTCCACAGATGGCGTTATCAAATCGCGGCAATTTATACCGGCTGAACCGCGGTGTAGAGATTTTTTTCTGTATAATGACCCTCCGAGCGTCGGTTGCAAACGGCAAGACCTTACTTCATAGGATCATTTCTATAGTAAGCTCTTCGCTAGACTTTCACACTACGTGAAGTCCAACCAGCCGCGTTGATGAGGCGTGGCGCGGTGCCCTGAGCGTGAGGCGGGCGGCAGTGGTTCACTGTCAGCCTTCGATGATCGTTCGCCCCCTATTCTGTAGGGGGAGTGGGGCGCTGTCGCTGTCTGAGCGGTTGGTTTTTTGAAATTTTTAAACACCACAATACAATAATATATTACAAAATCTGTACATAGAGGAGACCAAAGAGTGAAAAGCCAGACCTCTAACGAAACTTACAATTTAAAGGTTTTAATTTAAATTATTAATTGATGGACAAACAAAATCAATTTAAAGATAGTCAGAGATAGGTACCGCAGAAATAAAAAAAACCCAAATATTTTCCTAGAGATGTAAATGTAAGTTTTTCATACAAGATTTAACCATTCATATTTTATATAAAACAAAGTAAAATTTAGAAAGACTTGGCATGCATCTCTACCGTGCATCCCTTACGGATATGGGCTGTGGTCTTTATAAAGCGACTCCGTGGTTAATCGTTTGGCTACGGTTTTGGACCATTACGAACATTTTGTTTTTGGGGGTCCGTAAGGGAATAACAACTTGGCCAAAAATTGTAATTAGGTCCTCTTTAGCTTATTCAAAATAAGACACGTATATTTTTATTTGTAAATTAGACTAAAAATTACAAATTTTTAGCCCCTTGAAATTACGCGTGACGTCACTCGGTGAGGCATTTTTACGGGAGGGAGTGACGTCAAAGACCCCCACGCCTAAATTTTGATGCCTTGTATCTTTGCTAGTTTTTATTTGAATGAAAAAAATACGTGTCCAATACATTTTTATGATCTATAATATACGGACTAAATATAATGTAATGATTTGACCCCCAAAACATCCCTATTGCACAATGGAGACGGAATACCGCAGATTTGACGTGACCTATGCTTTTTCAGGTTCAAATTTGTACCCAAGTAATGTTCATGCACGCAAAGGTTTGTTTTGTGCGAGATTCCAACCCACGACCACTGTATCAAAGGCCGCGTTCTCTACCACTGGACCAAACTGGTTGAAAACATTCATCACCAGCCTATCGCAGTCCACTGCTGGACATGGCTGGTGGAGAGACCACGTTGGGCAAACTAGAGGCCCCACCGATAAATCGCCACGCTGGGCAGGCGGGTTGGCGGCGTTTGTAAACATTACATGACCAAATACTCCATATTTATACCACATCTACTGCCCAGATTCTGTAGTAGGTACGTAAACAGTTACATACCTTAAACCAATACGGATTTCAACCATACTCGGGCGGCCTGATTCAAATTACTTTGAAAACGAAATTAATGTAACTTAATTTGGCCAAAAGATCTTTATCAATTCCATTGTTAGTGACCAAAATAAACCGAGGCTTTCAAAAACGAAAGTGTCTACGCCTACGGGTTTAACTGCTTAAGGCAAGATGTTAGGCCTTTTTATGTCGCGTCCCTATTATGAAACATTCTTCAAATAATAACAATAGGTCCTGGGTTCGAATCCCGGGTGGGACCGAAAATTGTTACTGGGTTTTTTTTTGTATAGAAATTAATACGTTTAATAGCAGCTCTTAGATTAGAAATATTCGATAGCAGCTCCGAAGCTAGGAAATTTGCGGTGATTAATTATCGTACCCCGACCCCTAAAACATCCCTATTCTGTATCATAAAAAAACTTACAGTTATACTATGTTTTACGAACAACATAGTCAGCTCAAGTCCGAAGTATTGCAAGCTGCATAAGAATTATTCCTGAGCCTATGACGTCACTCGCCCAAAACGTAAAGCTTACACACCAAACGAATGGGCGTTAACTGAATGAAACTAAATGTTTAAGCCGTCTTGGACCTTTGATTAAGGCCGTTGGTTCCGTAGTGAAATTTATAACAATTCCAGACAGAAAATCTGTTATTTCGACCGAATACTATTTGGAGGGAAATCTGTCCACTAAATAACGTTTGACGGGTTAAATGAGATTCAATTTATAAGTATACAATCAACGTTTATAACTATAAATATTTATTCAACAAGGTTTGTAAAGTCAGCACCAAAAGTCGCTGAAAACTTTAGTACCATTTCAAAGTAAAGTTAGGTAAGTATACTTAAAAATAAAATGGAAACAGACATAATACTATAGTGTTCAACGACTTTTGATGCTGACCGTACCACGTACCTGATTTTAGGGGATCCGATGGCACTGACCACGGTTGAACTAAAATTTAAGGGTGTACCTAGGTGTTATGTTCACCCTCCATCGCAATCTTTTGGAGCTTCTCAATCACACTTTTGGAGCCGGTACCACTATTTATCACACTCACTACACACAGGGATGTTTTGGCCATGGAAGTAATAAGTACTACGTACAAGTAGTACTTAAGTTATTATGTACTTCCATGGTTTTGGCATGTGGCCGAATCCGGAACTAATGTCGGCCCTCATATCAAACGTCAAATTCAAGGTCGATTTTTGACATTTTTGTTTGACAGTAACGCCCGTTATGTCAAAGTCATCCGTGTGAAAGCACCCATCTTTAATCGAAAAATTTATTTATTTAAACTTTATTGCACAAAATGGTATATAAGGCGAACTTAATGCTAGGAGCATTCTCTACCGGTGAGTGTTCAAAGAGAAATAATGTAATCCACGCGCCAAAAAATCTTTGTCGGTCAGTAATCGAATATGTTTCCTTAATGTTCCGAATAGGGGGAACCCGTGGGGGAACCTGACAAGATGCATTCTCTGTTCCGTCACTCGTAATGTCAGTTGCACATGCACGAGACGAAATAGTCGCAGGTTCCCCATTTCAAAGTGTTTTCCATTGCACGGGGTAGTATCACCGCCATTGAACACCAGTATTCACAAACGTTACTACGCGTTGGCGGACGCTAAAGGTAGCCAAAAACCTATCCATGATCCTTGAAACAACGATGCATTTCTTAAGAGTGCCTGTATCTCAAATGGAATATCGCAGTAACAAATAAATTACTAGATTATCAGCCAATTATAGCCAATAATTATGCAGATGTAATGATTATTAAATTATCAAACGGAGTGACACAAAAACATGACAGATGTCAGATGGAATAGTGATGTGGCCAGAGTACTTAAGGGGCAGATATAATGAATAATTAAAAGCCATATACATTAAAAAATATGTCGTAAACATCTTATAATGTACGAGTATATTGACCCTATCCAATTGTAAGTAGCTTAGGCACTTGTGTTGTGGTAATCCTAGGAAAACATATTAGATATCGTGTTTTCCCATTTTCCCAATAAGTAGGTACAATAAATAAATACAACATTATCTATTAACACCCAGACATAGAACAACATTTATTGTTGTTCTATAATTTATAACAATTAATACACGGCGCAGTATTAATATCAGACGGGAGATAATCATTAAGTACATAGTTTAAATGAGAATGTGCGCTTGAAGCTTTAAAACTACGCAAAGGATTTTGATGCGGTTTTTTTAATAGAGTGATTCCAGAGGTCGCTAGTAGGTACATATTATATAAACCCTAATTCAACATCGATTTATGTAGCCCATCGGATTAGTAACCTCAAGTGATAAACCGAGTTCGAAAGAGGATACCGCTTCACGGGAAACGCAGTGTAGCATGCCATCAATGACGATGCTGGATGCGAGAAATCCATGACAGATCTAAGTGGTGAATAATTTGACAGCACGGGCCTATGTCCAGCAGTGGACTGCAAGACGCTGATGATGATCTTTATTTAAATACTTGTAATTTTTTTAACAAATCTTAGAATATTTACATCACTATAAGCAAATACTACAGTTGTGATAACTACAGCAATCAGGTTAATTATCATGACAATTAACAATTCTATTGTACTTGCTCGCGAGACGGACGATTCATACCAGCGACAGACAAACGCATTGTTTTGAAATACTTCAGTTTGTCTGTCTGAAGCTTGTTATTTTGTTCAATTAGTTATTCTTTGGAATACTATGTAAATGAACAGAAATGTAAATAAATAGCCTTTACACGCCACCTACCTACAGGGCTACTTTGCTACGCTTCGACTCAGAAAGGGAAATCGAATTGGATTCGGAACCTCGCACGGACAACCAATGAACGCTCTTCACATTCGCGGTTCAGTTATTTTGACATTTGTCTGCGAATTGTGACAGAATTCATCGAAAAATGAACTCTAAAGTTGGGAAAAAGTTACATTCTGATCGAATACATAATATACGTCGCACAAACGCGTGTCCGAAGGATCTAAAGGGCCTTCAGATCTTCCGCGGTTTTCTCGACATGATACAATGCTTTAAAAGGGTATTTTTTAAGAAAAAATAAGACAATTTACCATTGAATAATTTCTATAATCATCTATCAGCTTTTTATATAATCAAGTACATACATTCCTATATATAAAATAAGATGATAAAAAGATATGTTTCCAAAATTGTTTATTGTATTAGTTGAAAATTAAAATTCAATACTATACATATTTAAAACAGTCTTTACAATTCGTAAGCCTCATAAACCTTAATTCATTATATTACAGTGATGATTTCGTTACAAAATGTGATGTTAATAACATTAATAGGTTTAGAGACAATTTAACTTTATGAGATTTCTAAGCTAATATATCACATAATAGTTACATAATATTATTGACTTTCCAAATTGAGATCTTATTTAGTGTACTATAATGTTATAAAAAAATAAAATAGTGTTTGTTGTCTATACATTTCGAAACTGCTAAACCGTTACACATAGGCGAGTTTTCACAAATAAGTTCGAAAAGGCTATCATTCATTCAAATTTGACAGTTGTCATCGACAACTTTTCCGAAACTTTGACAATTCGATCGAATATCTGAATGAACGATCTAGAACATTTCAGCTCGAATGTCTCGTTTTCGAGAGAGATCTTTCCGAATGAATTTGTGAATAGCCTCGCATGCCCACTTTTTCTGTTCTATGTTATAGCACCACGGAAACATAGTCGAATTTGATATCCACATGCCTTTTCCAAAGACCGACAAAGATGTAAACACGTGTGTGACATTGACATTAGAGCGTTACTGTCAAATAAAAATGTCAAAAATCAACGTCAAAGTTGATTTTGCAAGCGTAACGCTTCAATTTCGGCGGCGTGCCAAAACATCCTTGCAGATCTATAAATAGTTTGACAGCGACATACATGTTTCCGTCGTGTTATGAATGGGGGGCTAGAGGGGATAAAACTTTGACAGTTAAAATAGTATTAAAATATGTTGATTTTTAAAATACGCTGCTTTTCTATATAACACTGGGAGTCATTATACCAACATACATGATAACAAAAGTTCTCAGATAGCTTAGTTCAAATTATCTCAAGATATAATTATGGTGAGGTCCCGAATTCAAGCTACAATCAGATCACTTTATCATATCTCGATTTGAAAAGTCTACATAATATTAATTGGAAAACATTTTTTTCACTTACTTAACTAAACAGGTATCTAATGCATAATTAATTGATATTTCAAATAAATTACACTTTAAAACATTGTTTATTTGTCTGTCAGATTGAAGGCTTTAATTTTTTTATTGTGATGTGTCATAATCATAATATAATGAACATTTGTAAAATAGCCTTTCACTGTGAGACACATATTGGTAGAGTACGCAATTTTTTATATAATATGGCTTGGTCCAAGGATTCCCAAACTTTCATCTTTACACGTAAATTGTTTTTCTGATGGCGCCCTAACCAACTGATACTATAATCAGCTACATAAGCCGGATATTGTAAGCTAAATTTCCGCTTTCCCGACGCCACTACCTCACTCCATGGCACTTCAACACTTTGAGAACCCCTGAATTAGTAAATTAAGAAAACGGAACTTTTCTCAACTATTTTACGACAAAATGTCAAATTCTTGATATGTCAAGGTTGTAAGAACAAGATGGAAAATTCTCACAACCGATACTCACTTATATTGCGCAAGAGTTAAAGGCGAAAATCTATTACGTAAAATGTATAATTTTATAGCCTATTGGAATGTCAACCGGCAAATACAGAAATGCTTTTTTTTTTTCATTTTTATATCGCGGCTAATGCATTTAAAGATTACCCTCAATCTGACAGACGAAAGTCGCACATAAAACTAAGAATACAATAAGGCACATATTCGTTTACATTTAAAATCACTGGCGTATTAGCCTATTCTCAAATAGGACAATAGAATTGAGATTATATCGCAAGAAACCGTATGAAATCTACTTTCCATAATTAGAATCTAAAACATCCCTTCACAGTTCCTGATCCTGATAAAGCCTACTATAAGATTTATCTGACGGGTTGTGTACGATATCTGTTTTTACTGACAGTATATTTTACTTTCAGCTGATGTCGAGTGAAATATAAAGCACGGATTTGTTCGCTTACATTTGATTTACACAATGTATTGGTCGAGTAACCTTCTCATTTTTTACCATCTTGTAAAATGCACTTTTAGATCAGTCTCCGTTCGGTGTCGAAACTTTGAATGAAAGTCATTCAAATTTGACATTAATTTTACTAGACTAATGTCAAATTTGAATGAACAAGCGAGAAAGTATCCGAATTCAGTAGTAAAGTTATTAGTAAACCAGCGTATAAAAATGTTTGGTGAAAATAAATTTAAATTACATGATCTTTTGAATAAAGCGTGAGTAAGCAACATACGGGCCAGCATGGTGGCAACTCACAAGAAACTAGTTTAGAAGGTTATTTAACCGTTGTCACGGTTGGTAGGGCTTCTTTCTCTTCATCAGGTTCATATGACATAATAATTTACTCTCAAAAATGACCTGTTGTGTTCAAAGGACCAATATCATATATCGAACAAAATCTCCTAGACCACGCAAATCGTATAATGCATCCAAAAATATACTTTATGACCTTGACATAAGAAACGTTTTGCATTTTATATAGGCCTAGATTCATACAAAACTTTTCAACGACATCTACAAGAAGCTAGAATAGTACAAGAGCGAAACATCTTCACTCGACCAAAATCTTACAACCACATAGTTAAAGGGAAGAACATTTTTTTCCTACCAAAATGTTTAGACTAAAAATTGTAGTCTAAGGGCCGAACATCTTTTCTCGAACAAAATCATATAAGTAGTCCAAGAGCTGTACACCATTTCTCTACAGAAATCTCCAAACAAAAAAAAACATAGCACAAGGCCTCAACATATTTTTGCACCGAAATCTAAACGACTAAAAATCATAGTCCAAGACCCCAACACACTTTTTCCACCGAAATCGCCAACCCACGGCACTATAGTCCAGGACCCCAGTCACTTCTGGACAAAAATGGAACCGCACACACAGTCCGAGAGCTTTAAGTCACGAGCTCCTTGAGTCGAGTCTTCAACAGTTTCACGCGTTTATTCATCGCACTCTTATAGTTCGTTTTATCGCTACTTTTTTGCACACCGTCCTTATTCCTTCTCAGTCTGTCGTAGAACAGTTCGTAGAAGTTGGGCAGGGGGGTGTCCACCAGCTTCGCGTCGTCGAACACCATTTGGGGGACCGGAGTGAGCGTCGACTGGGGGACGTAGGACACCGCCATGTTCTGTATGAAGTGATTGAACATCGCCGTCTCCGTGAACCATTCCAGGAAGTACTGGTTCTGTTTCGACGATGCGCTCTTGATGTAAGCTTCTTTCTGTTGGAGGAAAAAAAGTGGATTGGTAGGTAGGTACCTTTTTTCCGACATCTATATTATCCAATAAAACTGTAAGTGTTTGTAATGTCAACATAAATTGCAAATGAAACGAAAATGGGAGTGTGGATTCCGGGTTTGATACCCGGTCGGGACCATTTAGGAAATAAACTTGCCTAAATTGTCTCGGGTTTGGGTGTTTTGGGAGACGCCTTCAGTCATCATTCGATACTCATAGTACAAGAAAAAAATATGGTAAATAGTTGTAGTAAATGTGCTTACGTAATAATTGAATGAACGGCCCCTTACAAGCCATCAGCGCAAATTGTCACTTGTTGCGCACGTTGTCTTATTATCGTGTTCTAAATTTCATAAATAAATACGTACAGTACATAAACAAATACTTATTATATAACATATAAACCATAATTAACATAAATATGTAACGAAATAAAAGTAAAAGGTTTAAAAAGTTGCTTGTTAGTATAAAATTAGTTCCAAGTGCACACAATAGATAGCGCTGTCCCTTAAAAACTCGACGGTTAGGCTTCCTATACTACGGTTGCCGAGAAGCGGTATGGTGGTGGATGGTTATGATACTCACGTCGAAGACCACATTCCCCTTGCCCATGTCGTGATCTTTCAGCTCCCCTATGGTGAAGAACCGCCAGAAGTCGCCGAGGATGTCCACGAAGAAGCGCAGGAAAGCCTCCGATATCATCACGTTACGGGTCGCCGTGTCCTGGAGAAAATGAGTAAGCAATTTAGTAAAAAAATCAATCAAATCAAATAAAAAAAAAACATGACTTATACGATTTCGTTGTGATTCTATAAAGCAATGGCCGCCATTTTGGTCTGAGATAATGACGTCACCACGGAAAACAACGATATATTATTTTTTATATATGACAACGATGTCTAAGTCCAAGGGCCGAACATCTTTACTCGAAAAAAAAATCACATAAGTAGTCCAAGAGCTGTACACCTTTCCTAGTAGTCCACTGCTGGACATAATTAGGTTTTTTCTCACTTAGAGTAAAAACCCATACTCCCACATAATAGTAAAACAACCGCGGTGGTATGTAAATGACGTGGCCACATCGTAGAATTTGCCCATTTCATGAAATGTTCACTGTCTATTGGCCATATCATAATGTGCCCAGGCCAGATCAATGATAAGAAATCGTTCGAGGATAGGGCCAGCTAGACTGCTATTTAATGAAACGGTCAATCTCAATCGATCATATCGTGGAATTATTTCATTGACTACTACTATACCTACGTATATAAAACTGCTCTGTACGCAACAAGCCTATTATCTCACCTGTCTGTTGTTGTGTCTGCTAGTTTCCATCTGCAGCGAAGTCTTCAACGTCTTGTAGCTCGCAGACGGCAGGATGGTGGACTCGTCTCCCTGGTAGAAGAGCGCCTTAGACGGAAGCCTGAGGTCGATCAGCATGCCCTGAAGATAAACGAGGTTATTTAAGTTAAGTTGTTTCGTATCTGATAACTCGTTGTGGAACTCTCCCATTTGTTGTACGCGCGGTGTACTACGGAGAGATCTGATGCGAAAGAAAGGTGGTCACTCACCGTAAAGATAGTTAGAGGTGAGAGCCTTCCGCCCCCCTAAAAGTCCGCCTACTAGCTAAAAAAACCGTTAAGGTTACCTGATGGATCACAAAGCCTGCGCGATGTAAGCTACGCCCAGCGCCATCTATTGGTGGCGAGGTGTATTCACTTGTCCAACTAGGGGACCGCATTGTTATCTAGAGAGGAATGCATTAGACACCTTCACTACGCCTCCGGGAGGATAGGTGAGGTGTGTGGGGCTCACACCTAGCAGAACGGCAGGGTACACCCACTAAACCTCCCTGTGTGGCCAGTCGTCAGTGGGCAGCAACTTGCAGGGAGAAGGGAGGGAGGGCGCTGCGGCGGCCAGGGCGCCGGGATGCTGCAGATGAGCTGCTGCTGCCACACGACAAGCGTCCTGCCACCTGCTGCTCACCTCGTCGAAGGCGTCGGGCGGCGCGGCGGCGGCAGCATCTGCCCGGGATGCTGCTGATGAGCGGCTACTGCCACACGACAAGCGTCCTGCCACATGCTGCCCACCTCGTCGAAGGCGGCGACCAGCGCGCCGGCCAGTAGCGGCAGTATCTGCCTGGGACGCTGCAGCTAACTTCTACTGCCACGCGACTAGCGTCCTGCCACCTGCTGCTCACCTCGTCGAAGGCGTCGGGCGGCGCGGCGGCGGCCAGCGCGCCGGCCAGCAGCGGCAGCGGCGCGGCCAGCACGTCGCGCTGGATCTGCGCCGGGATGCTGCAGATGAGCGGCTGCTGCCACACGAACGGGTACAGCGCCGACTGCAACGCCTCCATGCACGACGACATTACGCTGGGAACATACCAACGTCGAACATGTGATTTTTCCCCAAATCCCAGGCAAACCATGACTCGGCTTGGACGAGCCATCAACCGATTCGGTTGAGCCATCGACTGATTCAGTCGATGTAATTCACGATCACGCGGTTGTAAATAGCTAAAGGACATTCATTTTTCATTCATTCATTTCAGCCCACATCTACCCACTGCTGAGCATAGGCCTCTTCTTTCAACCGCCACTTTACACGGTCACTCGCCAACCTTGTCCAATGTTTCCCGGCCACCGCCGCTATGTCATCCGACCATCGGGTGGCTGGTCTGCCCACAGATCTCCGGCCAAGCCGCGGCTGCCACTCGCACAAAGCCCGTGTCCACCTTCCATCACTACGTCGTACCAAGTGTCCCGCCCATCTCCACTTCAGTTCGCATACACGCATCCCAACGTCAGCGACTTTTGTTCGCTTCCTAATTTCCACATTGGGTATGCGATCTCGTAGTGAAGGACATGGTTTCAACCAAAGCCCCAATTAGCCCGGACGAGCCATTAAGTTTCATAGTCAAACAATCAACTGTTCAACAACACAGTTGATTGTTTGACAACTTGAGTTTGACACTCCACCTGATGGTAAGCATTCGTGTTTTCGAAATGTTAAGTCGACAGGCACAATAAGACAAACCCTCCGCGCCTGTCGCCCTCACCCTAACTAAAGGCCCGCCGAGATGCCATTTTCATCATCATCATCAGCCTATTGCAGTCCACTGCTGGACATAGGCCTCTCCAGTTGTTCGCCACTTGGGCAAGCATCTGGAGGCTGTACCCATAATCGCCACGCTGGGCAGGCGGGTTGGCGATCGCAGAGCGTAGCTTCTCGTTCCGGTGACGCTGCTGCCCGTCATCAGCATGTAGTATTTAGCTACGCCTTCTAAAATGAGATGGTTATACCGCCACCAGTCGGTTGCCAGCGCCTCGTTTGTTATTCGGCAGGATGCACCACGGGCAGGTGAGGTTGGCTTGGGGCGAAAAGATGATAGGCCGCTCCCTTACATCCCGTTGCCATCACGATGCCGTTTTACGCCCCGCCTAAGGAAACCAGGATTGTAAGAGGTAAGAAACGCATGAGCTGGAAGGGCATTCCATACGCAGGGAAGATGTCATCATATGAGCCGATGACTGATATTTATTTCTCTTTTTAAGCGCTTACATCACAAATTCGATCTTACATTCTCACTCATTTACCTCAGTTTATCGCTGACAATGATGACCTTCCTCTCGAGGAGTAGCGACCCGAACACCTTGATGACCAGGCCAGCACCGAATGAGTCCAATAAGGTGGACAGATTGTCCTCGTCTACTCGCGGCTCTATCGGTCTCTTGAGGATTTTTGTTCTGAAAACGAGAAAAAGAACATTATTTTCATGATCCAAAATGTAAGGTGCTTCAGTCATCTTACTAGTAATGTCTTCCACATAATTTTCAGGCAGATTTAATTTGTATCTCACAAATTTTTTAACAGAACTACCTACCTTACATGAATGAATGGGAACGAATGTATGAACAAATGTTTAAATGAACATGTAATATAAATAAATGTCTAATCAATCAAGTATCACAGTACTATTATAACAAATGTATGAAACAAATTGGTAATTACATATGATTACACATAAGTGTTGAGAAAGTAATAAAGTTATGGGCCTAAATTGACTCGAGCAGTAATTGAACCCAGAACTTATTGTCTAGAAATTACAATAGGTGTGTGAGACCAGGTGATTGGTGGGCATTGTCTTAAGCATTCAATACACTTATTCAAGTCAAGTCAAGTTAATAAAAAAAATTATTTACCTAGGACTATCCACACTCAACAGAACTTTCTTCGGCCCATTATTATTCTCCAAATCCAGGAACTTCGGCAAATCCGCATAATCCCTCCCCTCATTCAGCAGTGAGCCATCACCTGGCTCGTTTGAGTCATCACTTGGCCCATTTGAGCCCTCAACTGGCCCATTTGACCCGCTAAGTGTTCCGTCTGAGCCATCAACTGGCCCATTTGAGCCATCAACTGGCCCGTTTGAGCCATAACCTGGCTTGTTACAAAACTCGCCCCCTCCACTTCTCCTCATATCAGGCATCGTCTTGCACTTCAGGATATCGCCCAGGTTCACGGAGTTCCTGTAGGATCGGTCGAATATCTGGACCACATGGTCTGAGGGACTCTTGTAGGATATGGACAGCTCTTCGCCGGGATTCGGGAAGTCGGTTTCGAAGAGTTGCTGCAGGATGGAGTGGATCTCCACTTCTGAGCTGCCATGGTGTGATTCTAGCTCTTGTAGCACCTAAAATGTTACCATAATAACAATAATGTAATATTTTTAAAAATAAATAAATAAGAAATAACAGAAATAGGTACGAGTCATTCTCGGATATCACAACATTCGTGAGAGGCAGACCAAAAAAAGAGATGGCGTGATGAGTTGATAATTATCTATGCGACTGGAAAAACGTGGGGAATAATCGAGAGCTGTGGAGAAATTTAGTGGAGGTCTTGGCCAAACAGTGGGACAATAAAGGCTAAGTTAAAAAATAATCATAACATTACATTTATGTTGATTTGACATTACAAGCCCAGTTATTGCATTAACCTACCACTGAAAAGGTATACAATTTTAACAATTGCTATTTCACTCTTAAAGTACACGGTAAGCTTTTCATTCATTTAATAAACATACAAATATCGCTAAGACCGCCTAAATTGTACTTTGTTTTTGTTTGTAATGTGTTTTTTCTGTAATGTCTGTGTTTTTGTGCAATAAAGAGTTTCTATTCTATTCTAAATATCGTACAGAGTATCTAAGTAAGTTTATCAGTTGTCTAGCACCCATAGTACAAGCTTTAGCTTAGTACCTATGGGGCCAGAAGGCGATGTGTTAGTGGAGGTTATTTTTAGCAATACTGTTTGCACAGTTTGACTGCAGGATCTACGGAAGACTACCGCCTGCCTGGTGTAGTAGTAACTAGTTCTATCAATTTTCTGATGCCAGGCCAAATATCTATCTATTTACCTTATAATAAAAGCCGGGAGCCCTATACCGCCCAATAAGGCAGTAGCATAGAGGAAGACACGTTGACGCTCCCTCCGGTAGCACCCTTCTGCAGTACCTGATGACAAATGAAATAAAATTAATTAAAGAAGAATTTGAATGTAAGGGATGATGAATTGGGATGTAAGGGAGCGACCTATCACTTTTTCGGTCCAAGCCATCCTCACCTGCCCGTGGTGCATCCTGCCGAACAACAAACGAGGCTCTGGCAAACCGACTCGTGGCGGTAAAACCATCACGATAGAAGGTGTAGCAAAATAACACAGGCCCATGACGGGCAGCAGCGTCACCGGAGCAAGAAGCTACGCCCTGCGATCGCCTACCCGCCTGTCCAGCGTGGCGATAATGGGTATATCCTCCAGAAGTTTGCCCTAGGTGGCGACGAACAACTGCCAGTCCACTGCCGGACACAGAGGCCTATGTCCAGCAGTGGACT
Source organism: Conogethes punctiferalis (assembly GCA_031163375.1). Lineage (NCBI taxonomy): Eukaryota > Metazoa > Arthropoda > Insecta > Lepidoptera > Crambidae > Conogethes > Conogethes punctiferalis. Next base: position 3,726,193 of record CM062077.1, on the reverse strand, counting down.
GCAATAGGCTGATGATGATGATGAAAGAAGAAATTACGATCATCTTCATCATCATGTTTTCGGAGCTCGTGGGGGGGTTCGGGTTGGGCTAGCATGGCGGTGGCAATTGACAGAGAACTGACCAATTATTTGCCTGTTGTCACAGCGAATTGGGCTTCTTTTTCGCTTTCCTCTGGGACGGGAAAGGGAAGCTATTATGTCGAGCATAATTATGTAAAAAAATGGTTGTAACTCACCCATAAGACCTCTCTCCTCTTTCGTCGGTGAGGACTACGGAGTAACACTGGGCTCCGTTGGCCTCCGCGGACCACTCCCCCTTCGACGCCGAGCTGAGGGTCTCGGGGAAAATCAGGTTCTCGATGTGAGGTGGCACTTGTACCTGGTAACAAATAAATAAAAAAATAAATATGATACAGTTCTGAATAGGGGACTTGTCATTTTTTTTTATACCACTGGGTGGCAAACAAGCCTACGGCCCGCCTGATGTTAAGCGGTCACCGCAGCCTATGGACACCTGCGACACCAGGGGTATCACACGCGCGTTGCCTACCCTTTAAAAACCCCTTCACAAACTTTTTGAAGGACCCCATACTGTAGTCTGTAACCGTCTGTCTGTCCCCATTTGTGTTTGTAACTTGTGCGTTAGATCCCTATGCTACCTAAAATGAATATTGGCCTCCCACATGTGCTACGTAATATAGATGCCCCCTAAATGCGACTTGAAACGCTACTTGAAAAGCTACGCCCTGCAATCGCCAGTGCAGCAGCTTCACCAGAGCGAGAAACTACGCCCTGCGATCGCCAACCCGCCTGTCCAGCGTGGCGATTATGGGTAAAGCTGGTTGTTTGACGAAAGTAGCGACCGATTGGAAAGGCCTTTGGCCAGTAGTGGGCTGCGATAGACTGATAATGTCGTCTTTTACTATACCTATGGGTGGAAAAGCACCCCTTTTTATTAAGCCGGGGAAAATGCTTTTCCCGCCGTTCGGGGGAACGACGGGGTATGTGGGACTCACGCCGCTCTCAAAAACGGAGGAGCGGCACCCTGCCTCAGGATAGGGAATACCCACTAAAATCCCCGGCCCCTCCGTCAAGCACCTTTAGACTGGGCGCACACACTCGGAATTCCGATCAAATAATGCTCTACTTACATATAAAATGCTGGATCGCTTTGTATGCAAGTAGAGCATTATTTCTGCAAATCTAATTTTCTTCCGAATGTGTGCGGCCAGGCCACAGATTACCCCCAATAGATACCGCATGTTCGGCATTTTGCTTTGAGTTTCGCGAGTCAATTTCAGGTGGTATGGAAGGGTGTGCGGGGGACGTAACTCATTTCTCAAGTGATGTACATTTGTATTGTGCAATGTCGATAATTTTATCGAAAAATTACCAATCAGGTATATTAGACTAGATTATGTCTGTATCACCTTTTCAGTATTTTGTGCAATACTGGATATTTATCTAGGTATGTATATAAATATATGTTTATATATGTCACCGGAAAATAGCAAGAATCGTAAGTTGATCAATTTCCTAGGTAGTTGATTATCTTTCGGAATATAACAAACGGTAGTGGAAATGTATTATTTAACGCAATGGATTTCAGTTAGTTAATCAACTTACGGTAGCCTGACAGTCATTTAATAATTTACGATTTTGACACAAGTAAAATCGTCCTCAAATGGGTCAATCGTTGCTCAATGTACTATTTAACGGTGCACTATTACCCGTAACTTAATACACTGTTCCCTGATTGGTTGCCGGGATAACGCCACGTGAGCCATTGAACCAATCAACGTTCACCTCACCTTCGTCGGATGATTTTACGGCAAGATCCCGTAAAATGATCAATTTACTAAAATACATACGTTAAATAATACATTTCAACTGCCGTTTTGACATTATAAGTATATTCAAATGAGTATAGTTATAAATATGGTTAGGTGAAGTAATCACAGCAGTTTTCATTTACTCGTCTTCTATCCTTCATACATTGAAAACTATCCTATGTAAATGTCTCTAACAGCAGGGTGCGGCATTTGTCCATTTTAATGTTCTCTCAGGACACTTTGGAAATCTAAAGTAGAAACACTAAAATTTTTCTCATCTTGCATTATCGATATACTTGAAAGTAATACATTGTAACACTATTGTCAAACGTGTCTATGCTAGAAAGGGATAAAAATAGTGAAATTGGTAATGAAAGAAAGGGATCATGAAAAAAGACATCAACGCGAGCTAACATCTGTCAAATATTTTCCATCGTAACTTGAGCTCCGGCGCCAAGGAGTTCAATACTAAGATTCATACGTTTATGTTCTACAAACTATTAAAAGTGTCTCCGATACACACGGGTCTGACTTCTGGTCAGTACTGACCGTGGTACTGACGCACTTTAAGCGCATGCGTATTTCGCGCCTGCATTGCATTGATGTATTACCTCTCGCGCGATATCTTAAGTGCGGTATCTATTGGAGATATCTGTGGGCCAGGCTTAGGGTGGTGTCACGGGGCCTGGAATGGCCCAGAACTGCCGCAATAGAAAAGCACCCCTACACCACTACCCTCACCTGGCTAGGGAACACGCTCTTGACGTACGCCTGCCCCGTCATGTAGTTGAGCCCGACCAGCAGGCACACGTTGAACAGCCCCCTCTCGCGCGGCTCGAACGGGAACTCTATGTCCACACAGCCCGTCTTCTCGTCTATGCTCAGCTTGTCCACGCTCTCGCTGTCAAACTCGTCCTTCATAGACAATATGTTGCCTGTCGAGTCTGTGAGGTTGAATTTGGAATCTGTGGCCAAAGAAATGTTTGGATTAAATAAATAACTCACGACATGCCACGCTGGGCCACACATCGCCATCTAGCCCCAAACTCAGCCGAAGCTTGTACTATGGGTGCTAGACAACTGATTCATTTCATTTGCCTGCCCTGTTCCCATTATCTGGGGTCGGCGCAATATGTTTTCTTCTTCCATTCATCCCTATCACCCGTCATCGTCCCATTCACTCCTTTCTCTGCCATATCATCATTCACACAGTCCATCCATCTTTTCTTCGGGCGACCTCGCCCTCTCCACCCATTCACATTCATCTTCATCACGGTTTTGGTCACATGTCTCTCATCTCTCCTCATTACGTGCCCATACCAAGACAGACGGTTCCCTTTCAACTTCTCCGTCACTGGTGCCACTTTCATACTTCCCCTAATGTACTCATTCCTTATTTTATCCATTCTGGTCACTCCACACATCCATCTCAACATTCTCATCTCTGCAACATGCATTCTTCTTTCATCCGTCTTCTTAATAGGCCAGCACTCCGATCCATACAGTACGACAGGTCTTATGACTGATTTGTAGATCTTACCTTTTAATTTCAAAGGTAGTCGAGAGTCGCATGTTGTTGCAGTCACCTGTCGCCATTTCATCCAGCCTGAGTTAATTCGGTGTTTGACAGCCCTATCGATTTCACCATCACTTTGTACAACAGACCCGAGGTACTTATAATCGGAACAAACTGGCAAGGTCATTCCATCAAGTTTTATTGATAGAGGCATGGAGAGGCCGCCAAAGTCACAGAACAGGTACTCCGTTTTGGTTCTACTGACTTTTAGCCCAACATTCTCCAATCTTTGCCTCCATCTCTCCAGTTTGTTCTGCACCTCCAAGGCATCTTCGGCCACTAGCACAATGTCATCGGCGAACAGCATACACCAGGGTGCCTCCTCCTGTATGTCCGATGTAAGAGCATCCATTACCAACAGGAAGAGGTATGGACTAAGCGCCGACCCTTGGTGTAAGCCTACAGCCACATTGAAGCTCGCAGTAGTGCCGACTGCAGACCTAACTTGGGTGTTACTTCTGCTGTACATGGCTTGAATTAACTGCAGGTATTTTACTGGCACTCCTCTTGCCATAAGAGCCCACCACAAAACTCCACGGGGAACCCGGTCATATGCCTTTTCAAGGTCAACGAACACCATGTGCAAGTTTTTATGGGCACTCCTGTACTTTTCGCACAATTGGCGAATGGCAAAAATGGCGTCCGTCGTTCCCCGACCAGGCATAAAACCGAACTGGTTCTCCGTGACTTCACTCTCTTCTCTCAGTCTTCGCTCAATCACTCTCTCCCATATTTTCATGCTGTGTGACATTAGCTTTATTCCTCGATAATTGTTGCACTCTTGAACATCAATGATGCTAGACAACTGATAACTACTTAAATACTTTTTTTTTGTAAATAAATACATATTATACATAGAAAACACCCAGACCAATACAAACAGACATGTTTATTAACACAAATGTTTGCACTGTGCAGGAATCGAACCCACGAGCCAAGGCTCAGTAGGCAGGAGTCACTACCAATTGAGCCACCGAGTCAGTCAAATTTTCATTTATCATCAGATTGGCATTTAGAAATTAAAAGTTACATTTTATACCTGAAGAGTGTCTGAAAGAAGCCGTCTTAATTGTGCCACAAGATGTCAGTAATGCTTTATACAGTAAATGTTTACATTTTTGTGCAAAAAAGATTATCTTTCCACTACTAAAACTTTTATTTACAGGACGCATTATGCGTAGGGATTGCAATCCGGTCCGGCGGATCCGGTAATCCGGCGGATCCGGCGTGTTTTTTGGCCTACCGGATCCGGTGGGTCGGCGCCGGATCCGGTGCCGGATCCGGAAAAACCAAAAATACGCGAACTCGAATCGCTAGACGTGCCGCAGAGCCTTATTTAATAAGAGTTTAATAGTATTATTACTTAAGTACCTTCAGATACTTACAGCAATAAGTGAGAGGCTGATTACTTACTTTATTATCTCTACTTATAATTATTAATATGTAGAGAGGTCAATTCTGTACATTAAATATATTTTCAAATTAACTAACAGGGGATGATTAGGGATAGATACTGATGCCAAAAATGCAATCAGATTTTTTTTGTCTGTCTGTCATCACGCTTATAAGCAGAACAGAGAAGGGAAATTTTGGAAAAACGGGACAAGTTACTTAATTTTTTAAGCTTACGGCGCGTGTGAAATGTTCCCCTTAAAATTATATAAAAATATCCTACGACAGCGTACTAGCTGTCTAACTTTTATAGGGGTTGAAAAGGGGGTGGTGAATCGTTCGATGGAATTATCGTCACTTTTCGAGCTAGGAACTTCAGACTTATACCCTAGTCTGTTGATTCGTTATTAATCAAAATTCATAAAAAAGGTTGTAAGGAGTTTGAAAAAGGGGGATGAAAAGATATATGAAAGTATAAGTATAGTCGTTTTCAGAGCTAGAAACTTGAAAGTTATACTTTAGGCTATTGATTCGATATTTGTAAATTAATTAGACACCAAATTTAGAATAGTTTTATAATTTCATTTAGTACAAATAATACCAAAAATTACAATTAATACCAAAAAATATCATTAAAAGTGGTTTTATATTCCATAAATACATATTTTCTTTTTCTTTTTATGTATTATCAAAACTAAAAATCACTAAATTCTAGGCCCTAAGTAACTTTATAATCCGGCCGGATCCGGTCGGATCCGGCCGGATTAGCGTCAATCCGGTAAAATCCGGCCGGATTGAAAATGATACCGGATTGCAATCCCTAATTATGCGATACTTATGTTTCTATGTTGCTTGTATTTTTTCAATTCATTTTAGTTGTGAAGGTACGCGACTGTCGCGGCGGACCGGTCGACGCACAGGAAGGGGGTCCTGACGCCGTCGGCGCGAGCGCAGCCGACCGTCCCCAGTCGCCCACTACTCGTATTTTTACACCACATAGTCCATTTTATTTACCGCCTGGACCCTCCGATACATTGGTCCTTCGAGCCGGATCTATATTATAAAATCTTATAAAAGTATTGGCCATACATAATATCAAACCGAATCAGTCAGGTTAGAGAGAAAAAGAGTGAAATAGACCGTCAAAGTGCCAAAAAGTGTGTAGGTACCATACCTGTTGTATCCATGGCTTCCTTGTTGACGTTAGTCTGTGACGCCCTGAAACTCTTCCAGGATCTGAACGTGGAGTAGGGGTTGTCCAGCACGGCCGCCTCCGACTTGTACGAACAGATCGATGTCTGGTGACGGAATCTGATCGCCTTTTTAACGTTCACCTGGGAACATGAAAAAGGTATTTTTCATCATTAAAGCCGTCCACGCTTCGCTTCGGGTACTTCGGATAAACATTCCATTAGGTTACATTACTGGAGTTTTAGTTGGGATCTTTTCTAACAATAAATATAACCTATGTTACTCAGAGTGAATGTAGCTTTCCAATGGTGAAAGGATTTTGAAATCGGTACAGGCAATTTTGAGTTTATTCATTACAAACGTACACATCATCATCATCATCATCCGCCTTCAGTCCACTGCTGGACATAGGGTCTCCAGTTGTTCGCCATTTAGGGTAACATCTGGAAACTGGACTAAATGAAAGGGTCATAATCGGCACCCTGGAGTCAACTCGCCTAGAGTTGGAGATCGCAGGGCGTAACTTCTCGCTCCAGTGACGCTGCTGCCCGTCATCGTATTTAGCTACGCCTTTAACTGTGATGGTTATACCGCCACCTGTACCAGGCGGTTGCCAGTTATTCGGCAGTATGCACCACGGGCAGATGAGGTTGGCTTGGAGCGAGAAAATGATATGTAGCTCTCTTACATCCAACCAACCACACCTGCCCGTGGTGCATTCTGCCGCAAAACATACCTACACACAAAAATGTAAATCTTTCCTCTTTATAATACTATAGTGTAGAAGCGTAGACTGGGGTGATGGCTAGGGCGAACTCTTGTCGTCATCAAGAACTGTTGCGAAGCTGAAGGATTTAATCCTATTTAGTTTCAACAGATATGTATGTGTGTGTGTGTGTGTGCTTACCTGATCAAGATACGCGACGCGAGAAGACACTCTTCGCACGTAATTCTTCCGTTTCTCGGTCAGACTTCTGGTTAGTTTCACCGAATCTGAAAAGAGATATTTTTATACATTAGTCATTGTCATAATGCTGTATTTTCGTTGCTTAAACTGTTTCGAAAATATGTGGTCCAGTAGTGGATAAGTAGGAGGGTATTAAGGCAGGGAACAGATGAGATTCTGTTTTGTAGTTTAACGAAATGCGCATATGATATTTTAGAGAGGTAGGGCATAGCGAATCTTCGCTCGAATTGAGCCGCCCGTCCGGGGAAGGACCTCCACCCTATAGAATACCGCAGTCAAATGACCTCTGGGTCGTGTTTCTGCCGGTGAGTAGGGTTTCCGGAGCTCGTGGGGGGTTAGGGTTGGGCCGGCATGGCGGTGGCAACTGACAAGTAACTGACCAGTTACTTGCCCGTTGTCACAGCGACTTGGGCTTCTCTTTCGCTTTCCATCAGGCGTAGGGAAGCAATTATGTCGAACCACTATAAAAGAAATGAATACGTATTTTAAAGTTACAAACAAACATTATCATTTTATTTATCAGTAAGTATAGAGTTTACTCTATATGGACGATTATGAGTATAGAATTACAGCATTCTCTATACCATAACCGTGATAAATATTATAGGTACCTATATTTGCAATCTTAACAGGAAACTACTAAGGTGTATAATTATACTGACTTATATGGTCTGTTTACAATTTTATCCGGTGATAATTGCATGAAGGGCATCCAATAATTAGTATATAATACATGTTTTACGCAAGTATTTCTCGTGAATTGTCTTTAGGTGTGTGTATGTATAACCAGGAAAAGTATTATGATATAACAGTTATTTATTACTAACGACCCGCCCCGGCTTAGTACGGATGCAATACTTATATGCAATTATACACATAAACCTTCCTCTTGAATCCCTCTATCTATTAAAAAAACACAGTCCGTTGCGTAGTTTTAAAGATATAACCATATATGGGGACAGACAGAACACACTCGTCATCGTACACTCAGGCTGTGGAATGAGCTCCCCGCCGAGGCTCTCCCCGAGACTACAGTATGAGGCCCTTCAAAAAGGTTATGAACACGGCAACACACGTGTGATACCCCTGGTGTCGCAGGTGTCCATAGGCTGCGGTAACCGCTTAACATCAGGCGGGCCGTAAGCTTGTTCGCCACCCTAGTGGTATAAAAAAAGACAGAAAAAAAGCCGACTTTGTTTTATATTAGTGCTGGGTTTAAGGCAGACGTAGTGTAGGACACAAGGTGGAGTGACGATCTGCGTAAGATGGCTGGCAGGCTAGTGCTGGATGCGAGGATCTAGCAGTGTTGCGCGAAGACTCGACGAATCCCAACCGCCGGAACAGGCTGGGTTTCGGAAGGGAAACGGCACCATAGATACAGTGGCACATCCATACAGTGTGGCAGATTATACAGAAGACCGAAGAGTATAATCAGCCCCTGTGTCTAGCATTCGTGGACTATGAGAAGGCCTTTCTCGGTAGAAACCTGGTCTGTTCTGGAGTCCCTGCGGTGATGCCAAGTAGATTGGCGATACATCCAAGTGATGAGATGTCTCTATGAAGCCGCCACCATGTCCGTCCAAGTACAGAATCAGCAAATTAGGCCTATACCGTTGCATCGAGGAGAGACAAGGGGATTTTTTTCGCCAGAGTTGTTCACTAATACAATGGAGGATATGTTCAACACGCTGAACTGGAAAGGACGTTGCATCAAAGTAAATGGGGACTTGCCCAAAGTGCCCACTAGGAAAGAGGGGTCTGGGTATGTCAATGGGTACCTTCACTGGTGCTCCCGTCGGAATGGTCAGTGGGGAAGCTGCAAGGCTTCCTGTCGTCCATGTTGCAGGCCGCTGTGACTGTCTCGTAGATCTCGTTCATGAGACGATTGAGCTGGAACAGAAGGAGAGAGTATAGTTAGAAAAGTGTTGTTTTTTTATGACAGAAGGGGCAAACAGGATTGACGGAACCCTGGAGGTAAATGTCCAATTCAATTTAGATACTACATAACAGAGCCGGGTTTCGAGTTTGTAGACTCGTTTCTTGAGGGTCCCTATGTCATATCTACTGTCTGCAACACCGCTGAAAACTAATGCATTTCTTATATAAGTAAGTGGCGCTTGTGTTAGGTGTCAGTGTCGACGGATATGGCATTATACGCTTTGATGTCTTTGCCTTACCATTTCTTATTTTTTTTGTGACAGTGACAACCCACACCACTACCCTGGTGTGGATTGTGCTGAGACCGTAGTGATGAACAGAAGTCCTAAAAATGCTGCCCGCGTAATTGTGTAAAAGTACCAATGTATAATGTGAATGTAAGTTAGTGAAGTAAAACAAGTAAATAAATGAAGTTACTGCGATCGAGTCGGTTTTAATCCCTACACTTGACTGACCCCAACTGGCCTGATGTTAAGCGACGTTAGTGCCTACGATTAAGTGCGCACACTCATATTTATCAAGAACAAGGAGCCTGGCAAAGAGTTGGATAGATCAGCCGCTCGTCCTATGATAGTAGAGGCGGAACGCGCTTGTGCGAGTGTTTGAATCGTGCACAAAGACAACGGGCCTTATTCGGGCTCAGGCAAAGAGTTCGAAAGCTTAGCCGTTAGCAATACGAATGTAGAGATAAAACGCTTTGTATGATATGATACCTACTCCAAAAGCGATATTTGTGGCGTTGTTTTGATTGATGAGCTTTTCTTTCGCTTCCCATCAGGCGATGAGTCAAAATGCTGTGCTATTGATATTATACTATGTAGTGATAGCTGTGCTATTATTGTGCGATACATAGTATAAAACTAAAGCCTTATTTTATTGAAGCTACGTTTAGTTTAGTCTCACCACAACCTGATAAAAAAAAAGCAAAGCAGCGAACTTGGCCTAGTTGCGTTGAGGTGGAATTTTTTGAACGCACATTGTAATATTTACATACACAAGATAATGTTTAAATAATAAAAACGGTTTATCGCCCAACCCTTCTTGAACTTAGATTGGGCAATATTTTGACCTCAAGTGGTTTATCGGTCACCATTACATTCAATTTGCTGTGGTACTAAATTAACTTAGCTATGCAAATGAAGCTATGAAAAAAGAAAGCCTTACGCATACTAGTAATATTTTATAGGTGTAACTTCTTAACATTTTCGATTGATTTGTGTGCAACTGTAATTTCAACTACATACATAGTTTCGAATGGTGAACTAGTTCAAAATAGTATTTCCAACAAGTTTGCGTTTAAGTTCTGATGTTGATACAAATCTTCAGTATTATACCTCATACATCTGATAGGTAGGTACATCAGATTAACACATCGGCTATAATTTATAAGGGCCTCAATTCACATTTACCCACTTAGCCCGCGGCTTTACGAGGGAATATCTGTATGTAAAATGATAATGCCCTAATAAATAAATATCAGACAACATCACATACATTGCTCCGATCCCAAAGTAAGTAGCTTAAGCACTTGTGTTATGGGTATCAGAACAACGAAGGTACCACAAATAAATACTTAAATACAAATATAAACACCCAGACACGGAACAAACACAAGTGTTCATCACACGAATGTTTGTCCCGGGTGGGAATCGAACCCACGACCCTTGGTTCAGAAGGCAGGGGTCACTACCAATTGAGCCACCGAGCCAGTCAATATAAATAATAGTCTATGTGTCGATGTGGCGTATGAGTTTATATTACTGTAAAGTTTCATTCAAATCCTATCAGTAGTATTTGCTCGAAAGAGTAAAACATCCATCCAAACAAACTTTCGCATTTATAATCCGCAAAGCCGCAGGCTGCAGCTAGTAAAGCTATAAACCTACAAACACATTTCAAACTGACCTATACCCACTTTCACTATCCAGAATCTTTATCAAAGTTAAAGAACTAATACATCACTGCGTACTTCAAAAATGATAAGAGAATGACAAGAATACTTAAACAATAGGAAAATTGTGATTCATGCATACACGTCCGGCATGGTACTTATTCATGGTAATAAATTAAATATAATTTATAAGAAAAGTGATCCATAGAAAGAACAAATGCGAACTTGTTGAAACAAATGCGTTTGAAAAGTTCTCTCTCGGAAACACACGCACGTTCATTCAAATTTGACATTGACATTTATAGTTCATTCGCGTTAAGAAAATAGTGACTCATCACCGACTGATGACTGACCGACCAATTAAAACGCTAGAAATATAATTTCTATTTTCTTAACGCGAATGAACTATAGTATATCATCATCGGCCTATAAAAACACCCACTCCTGGACATAGGCCTCCCCCAATGAAAATCGCCATTTGGGGGAATTCGCCTTAGGACCCACGCTTGGCAGGCGGGTAAGCGTCCGAAGTAGGTTTTATTTGGACCCAGGTAAACGCTGCTGCCAGTTAGCCTATAACATTTTATGTCAAACTTGAATGACGTTCATTGAAAGTTTGCGAATCCGAACGGAAATAGGCATTGTGAATACGCCGACTGAAAGATCTCTTTCATAAACAAGACGGTTTCGTTTAATCAAATATGCAATCGAACTGTCAAAGTTTTCGGCAGCCCGAATTCTCGGAGAGGTTTTCGACGCGAACTGTCAAATTTGAATGAACGATCAAGGGTATTGTAGACACGAATATTCGCTACCTAATTGAATGTTTGCCTTGTTTGGAATTCGAACCCCACTCACTGATACGATATCCAACCACCTTAAAAAGCTAAAAAGAAGTTCTGTCTATTTAAAGACACCGTGCTCTATCTAATTAGAAGAATGTCTTGCATCACACCTTTTTCAATTTAATTCACCGGCTCTACGATTAGGTCACCAGAAGGTTGTTGGTTACAATCAAACTATACTACAAAGTTTAAAATATTTGGTACAATGAACAATACGTATTTACCTATCCAATTTACATAAAAAGTTCAAAATTACCTTTAACCGCCATATTGGATAAATAATACACAAGAATGCGCCAAAGCCACACAGTTCCAATTCGTAAAAAAAAATCGTAGATCCTATAAAAACACAACTTTTCACACTAATCGCACACATGCACTGTCATAAACACAAAAAGGTAAAACTTTTTAACAAAAACAAAAAAAAATTAAAGAAATTTTGATACGTGCGTCTCAAATCAATGATCTAATTCGTTTGGTCATAAACCAAGTTTCACACAGTTCGGTTATCATTTATCGAGTTACGGAATAAATGTGATTATGCAACGATGAGTACATTTTGAGTGGCTTTATGCTTCATTACTTGTGATAAGAATATTAATTACGACTAAGAATTTGATTTAGATACTACTTCTTATCACATAAGCGATTTTTAATAATGTGGATTAAGTAGAAAAATTATGTTCCCACCTACTTCTTCAGATGTATTTTTTTTATCATTAAAAGAATAGAATTCTTCAAACATAAGGCGTCGCGATTCGTTGGCAAATACACTGCTCCTTTATCGCCAGACTTAATTAAGTATTCCTTAATAGAAGGATATGGGTGTTTTCTATGTATTTATTTACAAAAAAAGTATCTAAGTAAGTTTATAAGTTGTCTAGTACCTACCCATAGGCTTACCTATAGGGCTAGACGGGGCGCTGTGTGGCCCAGCGTGGCATGTTTGGGGGTATTTATTTTATTTATTTATATTCCACATAGCACATTATACAGTTGACTTTAAAACTAGGTATAAAAGACATCTGCTGTTAGAAACTAGAAATTATAAATGACGTCATTAAGTGTACACTTGGCCAGTTACTGCATGACGCCGTCCACAATATAAGCAGTACACACAGGTCATTACAAAGCAACACAGATGACGTGTACTGATAACACGATTTGTATACAATAGTGATGTGACTACTACTAAACGAGTATCGATCGATACTATTGTAACATTGTATTGTATAGTACCAACTAAAGCTAAAAGACTATTAAAATTTATGTTATTGACGTCTCAGTGCATTAAAAAATGCGAGAGTCGATACCAGACCATTTCAGATATGACCTTTTTATACATATATAATATATAGGCAAAAATATATATTTACTTTCAATTCTATGAAAATAGAAATTAGGTGTTTTTTTTTTCTCAATACAAACTTAACATCGACTCTACTTTTGATTACGTTAACTATTTGGTATCTGAACCATCTTGTTAATCACGCTTATATGAATTTTGTTTCAGGACTTTAATTTTTTTCGGACATCATCCAGAACAAACAGAATTCAATTTTACTTATTAGTATAGAGAGAGACAAAGTCTTTCCTCATTATAAACATCATCGCTCAGAAGATGTCCACTGCTGGATATAGGCTTCTCACAACGCCAATCCTTCCTTTTTTTTGCCTTCGTCAACGCGCTTGGCAGATGTGTTGGTGACCGGAATTACTTTCCCACGGGAAGCAAATCATTCCTATCGATACCAAAAATAATCGATATCGACAAAAACCTTTTCCCATCACTACCACAACAAAATAATCAGCGCAATTAGCGAAAAGACAAACGCACCGACACATTAGACGCGCCGACGCCTCTCGGATAGGTACGCGCATACAACTCTTAACACGACGGGGTAAGGTCCATAGTCAGTTCAACACTTTCTGCTGAGATTTTTATGTTACATCTGAACTCGTTTAATTCAAATTTAAACAATGATATAATCTCTATAAATAGATTTTATTGTACATTGATGGGTTTAAAACATGACATATTTATTGATTGTAGAGCACGAAAGATCTGGGCAGGACCAACGGCTTATGATTCTCAGCCAGATACAGATCAGGACAAGAGATCAGTTTCGACGGCTGGAATATCTCCTTGGAGATTGGCGACCGAAATTCGGTCAGAAGAATATTATAATAATGAAAGCATAGAGTGTAATAATTAATGCAGGCCCACAAGACGTGTACTGCTGCAGGATTAGTTTCCGAATAGTCGTTTCATCGGACTTTGAGAGTAACGGAACAGAGCGCGCATCATGCGCGCACGACTAGTATTTCTCCCGAGTACTTAGCTCCTCTTAGCTCTTAATTTACCGCATTAATTTCTTCCTTCTCTTCTTCTCTAATATATCTTTACGTATATATCGTATATTATCCAATATCAGCCATATTTCTTTTACAGAAACAGCGGATCCAGCATTCCTAAGGGGTTGTGGCTGGCACATGGCACAATCCACGTTCTGTATTTTACCTATGTTTACAAATAAATAATTTGATTTGATTTGTTTTTCACTATTTGGAAGCCTAAGATAAGACGGTTATCGATATAAAATGTCCCATGACGTGTGACGTCACTAGTCTACTTTTTAGGTTTTTGAGCATGTCCGGACGTGCCCACAACGCTTGTTTAACAAAACCCATCTTTCCTTACATGAACAGGCATGGCACGACAGAATGATACACTATAATCTACGTCCGCTGGCGAATAGTATAGTTCACCACATTAATCTGTATTTATAGCTTTAGACGCTTTTATAGGCTTGCCTTTTAATCCATGAGTCAGAGGGATTTCAGGGCTATGACGTCACAGCGCTAATGGATCCACGACACACGATAAACAGTCTATTTCAGGCTCACGCCCGCATGTCACTATGGTATGGATGGACGCACCTCAGCCGTCACAGTGCTATGGTAAAAGGCACTCTGATTTACGACCTGGGTGGCGCATTGTGTGCGTGGAAGTGCTGTTTTTCTTGCTAAGTGACCACGTTGATAGCTATTGTAGTAGACACTAATCCACATATGAAATAACCATGAACAATAAAGTAATGAACGATGTGATGGTACCGATGATATCGGCTCGCTATCCTCACACGAACACGTCTTTAGTCGGCGGCGGTGGGACGCAGACTGACTGTCCTCCCACCCCGCACCTTGCGTGAAGTGTAGGAACGAGACGACAGTTGTCAGTGTCAGATGTCAATGTCAGATGTCAGTGCCAGATGTCACTGTCAGATGTTTGACAGTGTGTGTAGTTCTGTGTGTCTGTTTGTATGTTCGTGTATGCTACAGCTATTATCAGCTATCGGACTGCGGGGGAGCGGAAGACTCTCACTCCTAGGAGTTAAGCAACGCGCCCCATAGCTTTTCTTGCTGGGTACTGCCAGCGAAGCGATTATGGGTAAAGCCTCCAGATGTTTGTCCAAAGTAACAAATAACTGGAGAAGCCTATGTGCAGCAGTGGACTGCAGTACGCTGATGATGATGATGATGACCTCCCATCAAACTATGAGAGTGACGGACTGTTCAACAAATGCATTAAATATCTTCTGCGTTCTTGGCTATTTCCTTGGAGATTAACCGTCGCGCCCGAAACGCGGTCAGGAGAATAATAATTGATTACTGACAGACAATGACAGGCAACCCAATTATTATCTGAGGAACAAAGCTATTCCGAATGCAAACTAATAACTTAATTACAATTGATAAATAATTAATTGCGTGCACTTCGTAACTTCAAAGTCAATGATAATGTTGTATTTCTACAAACTGGCATTGATTGATTAACTTAGTTATAATATTTTTGACCAATTATAATAAGCAATTTATTAACTAAGTTAGTGCTAGTTTCCAAACGGAAGCATCTAGGGTATTGTTTTTTTTTAATCTCTAGTGTAGGGCTTCCCAAACTTATTTACACAATGACGCCATCATCATCATCATCATCATCAGCCTATTGCAGTCCACTGCTGAACACAGGCCTCTCCAGTTGTTCGCCACCTAGGGCAAACTTCTGGAGGATATACCCATAATCGCCACGCTGGGCAGGCGGGTTGGCGATCGCAGGGCGTAGCTTCTTGCTCCGGTGACGCTGCTGCCCGTCATCGGCCTGTGGTATTTAGCTACGCCTTCTATCGTGATGGTTTTACCGCCACCAGTCGGTTTGCCAGAGCCTCGTTTGTTGTTCGGCAGGATGCACCACGGGCAGGTGAGGATGGCTTAGAGCGAAAAGGTGATAGGTCGCTCCCTTACATCCCAATGACGCCATACAGAATTGTTATTTTTATTGCGACGCGACGCCTGAATTGTTTTTATATAAAAAGCCCCGATAGTAAAAAGGGACACGCGGAATCAAATTAAATAATTCCGTCGCACACTCTCCAAAATGCAACCGATAGAATACCGACAGACAGGCGACTTTACGATGGTGTTCCAGTCTTTGCAGTCTCGCGTCGCAAAGTAAGTATAAATACTTCTTTCTTGGCTTTGTACTAATGCTACACTAAAGTGTATTTCAAATATGTACAACATAATTAATATTCATCTTTGCAAATCATTCGCTTTTGGACTACTAACTAGAGATGGTTGTAACAAACAATAACAAGCAACAGGTACCCTTTATGAATTAAACAATATTGAACTCTACCTCTTACATAATGGACTCTATTTTAAAGGAAGCCAATTAAATCGCCATCAATAATTAAAGTTAATTGATGATTTATGCATGAGATCATAATATACGGCATCATTCACATCTTTACGCACAGAATATACCTCCTACCCAACTATTAAGAGAACAATAACCCTTAATAGGGCATAGCAGAATTTTTTTTTGCTGAATTCGACTCTACTATATTTAATTTTCATCGAAACATAGGTAAGCAGTGAACTCTTTGAGTGAAAAGTACCAGGAGCTCATAGATACCAAGGGAGTCTATAGGCTTCGTTAACTTATCTAATGTTGGTTAATAAGATACTTACTACATTTTCTTAAAAACAAAAATATGGTCTTCCATTTGTCACGTATGTATGCGCTCCTAGTACTTTCGCTCATCTTACTGATCTAGTTAAGATGAAACTTGGACATTCTTCTTATTTATATAGTGGCTCGACATAATGGCTTACGTACGCCTGATGGAAAGCGAAAGAGAAGCCCAAGTAGTCAGTTACCTGTCAGTGCCATGGCCGGCCCAACCCTAACCCCCCACGAGCTCCGGAAACCCTACTCAACGGTAAACACGACCCAGTGGTCATTTAGCTGCGGTATTCTATAGGGTGGAGGTCCTTCCGCGGACGGGCGGCTCAATTCGAGCGAAGATTCGCTATGCCCTACCTCTCTCCAATCATTCTGTGACTAAACGGCAACTTAGTCGCCACTGGGTGTTAATGGTGGCGGATTGGTGGCGCTATATTAGAACTACTTTCGCCACACAAAGTCGGGATCATCATCATATAATGCACTAGCTAGACATTGCACGCGCAATATAAATACGTGGGTGGGTGGGAATCCCAGTCGGTCAAATGACCGGCAATCCGGAGATAGGTATTCCTCGATGCGCTGCCCCATCGTGAGTGCAACTTCGTTAGAAGCCATCGGTAACGATCTATTCAAAATAGGTTCTAGTCTGGGATATCTATGCATTACATTTACTAGCTTTAGCCTGCGACTGCTCCCGCCTTATTATCAAATCGGGAAAGTATTCTATCCGGGATGAAAGTACCCTCCGGTCTTTCTCTGTACTCGCAACTTTTATTACTCGAAATTTCAAATATATTGGGTCCTGTTTGAAAAGTATGAAGAGGTAAAGAAATATTCTAACTCACTATCTCGTAAAAATATTAATTCGGATTTATGAAGCATTTCCGACGATCTACTGCTTAAAACGAGGAAAGCTGGAGCACTAACAAGAATCTAGTATAATAATCACATCGAGTTTTGGAGAAAAGGTATGAAGAATTAAATTCTACTGTTGTAAATATCCATTAATTACACTACACATACCTAATTGAACAGGCTCCATTCATGATACAGTGGAAAAATCCAAAAAATATAAACACTGTTCACAAACACACACTCTTCATAGCACCATAAACAAACAAAAACCACAGACAACACATAACATTACAGGATCACAATGGATTTAAAATAAGAACAAACGAGCGCTATAATACGCTCACAAAGGAATCACCATTTTGTTTTTTTTTTCATTTAAGGGCACGTTAAAAGTTTGCTATTGCAAATATTTTGTGCCAGAGTGAACGGGCGTGCGATGCGTTCAGTCTTCCATTAAGTACTAAACTAGCGTTAAACCTTGAACGATAAGAAAACGTTCACATGGCGCTGTGCCAGGGCTGAAGTAATCCATTAAAATAATGTAAACAAAAAAATCTTTGTTTTCCAAGTAACGAAATCATCGTTCGAGTTCATAATATCTATTTCAAGCTGTTACCAATCTCTGAGGAGACTAGCCAAGTACGTCAAAGATATTGTTCATAGTACAAGTGTGTGCGTAAACGCAAGTGCAATTAATATCTCTTTTATCTATCGTGATTGACGCAACCGGATGAAAATCTAGATACTTCGCCACCGACATCCTGTTTCCGAGATGCTACCGAGTAATTTCTTCCAAAAAATAATAAATTATTACCTTGTCATAGCAAAAAAGGTGTCTTTCATTCTATGTTATCATGTCACATAATCACCTACATACATATATTTCAGCGGGCTAGTGTTACAGCAGGAACTTTGAAAGGCGTCACAATTAGGGTAGTATTAGATTGTAGTGTAAAATTCCGACGGCATGTGAGCCCACCGCGAGGTTGTTTCGTGATTCTTTCCGGCCAAACTGAGTCACAGTTAATAAGTATAATGGCAGTGCCGTTGTTTGTATACAGAATAGATGAATGTATTGGGTACAGACAGACAGATAATTTGCAACTGCATGCAGTAAACAAACACAGGTATTTTAACCGTTTGGCCTCAAAATGTCCAATTTTCTTAACATTTACTGATTGACTGAAAAGTACCAGGAGCTCATAAATATGTCAGAAGTCGGAACACCAAATTTTGTAAAGATAATTTAGCAATCTTAATAGGTAAATTAACGAAACGTATAGACTTCCTATGTGGCTATGCTCTCCTGGCACTTTTGATTTTGCGACTAAACAATACTCACCATTCTTAAGCTTGCTATTTTTTTTACTATACCCATTATTTTCGAAGCTTTTTGATTGGTTGAACATTGAGGGTCCATTGTATTCAGGTGTCTTTATATCGATCCTGGGTGGGTCGGATGGTAACAACTTGTAAAAGGATTTTCTTGCCCGGCATTATTTTCGATGCTTTATGATTGGTTGTAATGGAAACCCATTGTATTCAGGTGTTTATTATTACTTTGGTCCTGGGTCCGATTCTAACAACTTGTTTGTTTGGAACTTGTTTTTTCGGAAATTAGGCACCTAGTAGCCAAGTGGACTCCGTGCATGCAAATCATGTTGATACTGCAACTTATCTCTGTCTGATTCTGTCGAACTATAGTATCAGTATTAGGAAAATAAAAACTTCTTTTTTGCGGACACACGTTAGAGATGCGGCCCAAGGGCCAAGGGTATTTAAAAAGGTATTACCAAAAAACTATAATGCAATAATAAATAAATAAGGCCTAGACACTTTAGCACACACCAGTACAATACAATAGATTAACGCACCTATCCTTTTCTAGCACCTACATTTTATCATCCATCCCTTTCATATAACCAGCAATGGACTTTGAACTCAATTGTGGCACCAATAAGTCACTATTTACAACAATATGTTTGATTGGACCAGTAATTTACTATGTTATCATTGTTGCAATAAATCTTTTTGGCAAATGGAAAATTCAAATGCCCATTGTATAATGTAAATACATATGTATATAAATCAGACAACATATTGTAGTACATTGACCCGATTTCCTACCCATACGTAGGAGAGAGTTCAAACCAGGAAAACCATTTCGGTTTTCTTCGCCCGATGGAAAGCAAAAGAGAACCGCTAGTCTCGTCCATTATAATGAAAGCAATCTGATCTGACTGGCTCGATGGCTCATTTGGTAGTGACCTCTGCCTTCTGAGCCAAGGGTCGTGGGTTCGATTCCCGCACAGTACAAACATTTGTGTTCATGAACATGTCTGTTTGTATTTGGTCTGGGTGTTTACTATGTTATGTATTTAATTACAAAAAAAAAGTATTTAAGTAAGTTTATCAGTTCTCTAGTACCCATAGTACAAGCTTCGGCTTAGTTTGGGGCTAGACGGCGCTGTGTGGCCCAGCTTGGCATGTCTTGGGTTTTAAAAAAAATCGCTTGTCATTTGCGACTACAATGCTGGCCTGTAAGATAGCTCTAGCTACAATGAGTGATCGCGAAACACGACTGAAATCACTTCACGGGCGAAACGCTTAGTGTACGGTGGTCGAAAGGCGAGTAAGCCCTACCTTAAATGCCGTAAAACGATTGTCCTTTCAACTCTTAAGTTATTTTATTACTATAGAGCCAATAATTTCAATAAACAAGCGTTAAATACACAGTACGGGGCAATTAGAAAGTTACTAGAGAAACTTCACGAAGGACACATAAAAATTAAACTGTATTTAGTCACTGTGCATCCGACACTAATGGTGTGAAATTATGTTCAACAGATTTCGAAATACTTTTTAAACTAACATTTAATGAAACAGCATGAGCAAAATAGGGTTTTGTACTTTTTACGGGTTATGCGCATTTTGTCTCAATAGCCCATGAGACTAACGAGTAGTTAAAAAAATAATAAACAGGGAATGGGACGAAGTGGGCATGATAAAAAAAAAACAAGAATGAGAAGAAGTGGGAATGGCATGGAATGAGATTGACGTTCACGTCAAATTGGAATGGCGCGAACTTTGAATAGAACAAAAAAATGGAATATAGGTACGTTCTGCATGTATGCCCTTTGTAGTATGAGTCAATCTAAGCACACGGCGATTGCAAATGAAACAAACAAATGCATGAATGAATGGGATGAATCGCCATCCAATATTAAAGGCAAAAACTGCCAAGTAACTGCCAACTCGGGATGATTTGTCTATATCCCCAAAGCGCTGAAATGACGGGAATAATCAAGTTATCTAAATGAACAATAAGTACTTACATTTTCTCTATCCACGTCGAGTTGCGAATAGTCCTTCTTCGGCAAACTAAACGCCATACTGTTCCCGACTTCTGCCCTATTCCGGTACCTCTTCGCTTCTGTACCGAACTTCTTCTCCACTAATCTCTTCGCCGACTTCGCATCATCGGCCAGGTTCTCCGTGGACTTTGACACCTTCTTCAAGTAAATATTCGGTTTCGGCGTCAAAACCGGCTTATCAGGACTGATTCTCGGCTTCTCAGTCGAATGTTCCGTTACCATTTTCCTTTCCGGAACGTTTTCCAATACAGCTTTCGTGTTCTCCTGACTGAACTTTCGAATGTTTGCGGATACTATTTCAGATCTGGGACTCGGTTTCGCTGAAAAATCGGTGTTCGATCTTTCTGTACCGAACTTTCGGACATCAGCACCGTTTTCGACCGACTCGATATTGCATTTACGGTGGTCTAATTCGGTCTTTTCGGACATTCGGTTCTCGAAGTTCTCCCGAAGTTTTTGGAATTCGGACTTCGGACTCGAGGTGGTGAAGTCTGGTGTGCCAACGCGGGAATCATCACATGGAATGTCGTAGATCTTCTTGTCCTGAAATGAAGAAATAAGTTTGGTTAATACATATTCTGTCCAACAGCATAGTTAATTAGTAATTATAGCAAAATAGATAACATCAGACGGATTGCAGTCAATCGCAATGATTGCAATCTAGGTACCCGATGTTACGCGATACTGTAGTCTACGATGGAGAGCATAAAGTTTAAGAGCTTATTATAGCGTTCTAATAAGACAGGCCCGATTATTATAATGATTCCACGATGGTAGCTTCATCATTCATTCATTTTGGTTGTTGGTCGGTCTCCGTTATGGATGATAATACACCCTCGAGCTTCAAAGAACACCCATAAGGTATGCCCTACCAAATATAAATTTGGTTGTTTCAGGTAGATAGATATTCTTTATAGCACAAAACATACAAGCAAAAAAAAAGTAAGAGATAATATTTCAGCAGTACAATGTTGGCGGATTTTTGCTAGTGCGATCTCTCCCAAACAACGATTACATAGGTCTACTTATTGCAATGGATTTTGAATTACCGTAATAATAATGTTATGAAGCGAAAGCTTACACTTGGGACTAATACTGCTGGGATGATGACTATGACTTTTACTTTCCAATGAAACCGAAGTCATGCATCCTAATTTGTATTTCAAGTAGCGCGTACTTTCTCGCCTATTGTATTGCTACTACCAGACGTTTCGGTAACGGACTATTAGTTAGGCCTCCGCTTCTCAAACTGTGTTTAGTTTAGTGTTGGGTACCCGTACGAACGTTAGGGTGCGTTTCAACACAAGCGAGGCTGCGCGAAACTAAGCTGAATTTATCAAAAAATTACAAATGATTATGCTCGAAACACACATGACGTTCGCCTTCACGAGACCGCTTTTTAATTTTTTTTAAGCAACACACGCTCGTTGCCGACTCTTGTCACAACCTTTTTAAAGGACCCCATGCTGTAGGTTCGGGGGAGTTCATTTCTCTCCTCAGGCTTAGCAGCTCAATACCGTTTGTGAGCTGGGGACCGTCGATCTACCCCAAGGCGCGTCTCTGCACGGCAACGAGGAGAGAACGAGCAGAGACTCACCTTCAGCCTCCAGCCTATAAATGAGAGCAGTACTCCATGTGAATGAGAGCAATACTCCTATCTGTGGAATCGCACCATAAAGATGGTTTCACCGCGTGCGATGTGGATTTGAACCTTGAAACACATACCACGACGCGTCTATAATATCACTATACTTTGAGAACCACATGATAGAAAGTAAACATTCAAAAAGTTAACAAGTATCAAATGTATGGAAATCTGTTAAAATCCGTGAAAGATTTTTGTTGAGCCGGGAATTTCTTTTCAAATATTTTTTGAACTAACTTATTGAATGACAATGAGTATATTTGTATTGCTATTTGTAATTTAGTTACTTGAAGGACGTGGATGTGTAAGTTACCGCAGAATGGCTAGATTGGTGGAAAGCGAAAGAGAAGCCCTAGTCGCTGCGACAACCGGCACGTAACCAGCCAGTCACCTGTCAGTTGCCACCGCCACATGATGCCAGATATAATTGCTCCTAGTCTATCTTGGAATCAATGGTATAAAAATTAAATCTATGTAAACAAAACTGAGTCACCGAAATGGCCGAAATGTATCTTATCGGTCCCAAATCAGTAAGTTGGTGTGAATCACTTATAAGTCTTTTCCTAAACGATTTTTTACCGAGCCGCTCTTGGTATCGGTTCGATTTGAAAGTCAACTATTAAGATCTGCAATTTGTTTAAAACAACTGGAGATTCATCATCAACCTGCAAACTTCCTCTGCTAGAGATAGGCCTTTTTTATTTATGTCAGGAATGCCTTTACGCATACACCAGGCCCCTAGGTACGGGACACCTGGGTTATGTGGGACTCACTCCTAAAACGGAGAATACGCGCTAAACCTGATGGTGGTCGGCTATGAGCGCTTATCTGACTGAGGAGGGTCGGGAACTCGGGATGCCCGTAGGGATTCGTCTCAACCCCTCCTCAGCTCAGTAGCGCTGCGCCGCCTGGTAGAATGGCGGCACACCTCGGGAGGACGTAGTGGTACCTTCCAGGTACGACGTCACTGACCAAGTGTGTCCGAAGACACGTGTCGACGTCTTCCTCGGGGACGCTGATCGGAGCGCAAGGTAGGTAGTAGGTAAACTCTGCACGTTTCCTGATATTCCCTTAGTCGTCTTCTACAACTCCCACGGGATGGGAAACGGGAGATTCGGGGGGGAGAACTTGTAAATAAACGTAATATGTTGACATAATGTAATACACTCTAGTTTCAAAACCAACATTTATGTAAAATTAATAATTTCTTATTTACACTTCCGGCGGAAAACGATAATGATTGGACGATTTCGTCGCTCAATTAATAGTGAAATAATTTGTTATGTTTGTTTTGAATGAATCATGTTAATGGTATATAGTCATACCTCTACCATAAGATGCATATACCGATTCTAGTATAAGATTATGAGAATGAAGGGGCAGGTGCTATAAAGAAATTAATCTCCCCACACTTGGTTAAAGTCTTTTTGAGCAAGGACAGATATCTTGTCTTTAAACCTTAGATTCCGCAGGATGAACAACTATTAGAAATATGTAGGTATTAGAAAACAGATTTTAAAGACATTGTAGTAAGGTCCACCATACACGACACACTAGACTTCCCATCAAACCAGTGTGTATAGAAAGTGAAATGTCTCTAACTGGTGTAGGTACCTAGTTGCAACACAAGTAAATGAGGTGATATCATGTAGATATGCAATTTAAAATACTCTTGTGAACACGTAACTATTTATTCATCCCAATTGTTTCGACTGTATTTCGGCTAAGGCCCGGCGCCCATTATCGGGATCGGCAAGGAAAAGGATCCTTCGGCATCCTACATGCAAGCGCACACTCATCATCCTAGCCTTTTTCCGGATTGTCTCAGGGTCGGCTTCCCAAACTGAGATTTGGCGCGGGCTAAGCTTTTACACAGAGCGACTGCCATCAGACCTCCGCAACACTTAGGGTAAGCTATACCCATTCCCAGTTTAGGCGTCAGAGTTATCATCATCTCTGATATGATGTAACGACTGCTATCTGAGTTGGTAAAGATAGCACCCGGGACCAACAGCTTAACGTGCCTTCCGAAGCACGGAGGAAATCGGTGTCAAATTTTAGCCACCCATCATCGGATTGACCGCGCCAATGGTTGCACAACGTTGCGATCATTGTTAAGCGAACAAGACCGCGGCGCCACCGAGCTCCTCATGCAAGCGCACACTATCGGCAATTATGCTTTGGCATGCTGCAACGTTCTTGGGGATGACGAGGCGTCCTTAAGGATGCCGCACTGTCCTGTAGCTTGCCGAAGCGTCTCAATATCGAGTGTTGCCTCGGCGCCGGCGTATCGAATGATGCCCAAGGATGCCGAAGCATCCCGAAGCATTCTTAAGGCTGCCGATACAGCAGCCTCAAGCATACCGAAGCAGTATTTTTGTTATCACGACCACATATCACGGATATTTCTGCTTTATTGCCTTTATGTTATAGTATATTGCTATTTGCCTCCTCAGGCGTGCCGATGCCAATAATGTGCCGGGCCTAAAGCTGCCAATAAGCTGCCAACCGTTGTGTAATTATTCCGTGACCGAAAATAATACTTATACCCCCGCCATTTTTAGGTATTGTAAGACTAATGGAGTAAACACCCGTAAAAAGATCTCGGTCGCGTTTCGGGATCACTTGGTATATAGTCAAAGCTATCTTACAAGCCGTGGCAACGAAGCGATTCGGGATTATCATTTTATATCAGACAAGGGTAAGCCACTATGATGCAGTGCTACTATAAAAAGAACCTAGATCACAGAGAAATTCAGCAGGATCTAAGATCCATCTAGTCATCAAAAAAATGCTCTAGACGATGCACACCAACCACCCACCGTCATCAACCGCTTTTGTCTTTTTAACGACTCCCAAAACACCCAGAACCAAACCAATAAAAATAAAATAAAATCTGCAAATAGATTTACAAGTAAATTCTTTTGCACGTCAAACTTTTTTTTCCCTACCAGCACTTCGACGTGATAAGGATGAGGCCTGATGAGAAGAAGTGCCGCAAGAAACTCATCAATTTTGGCTTTTTTCAAAAATAAACATAATCATCATACTTTTGATGTCATACATTAATACAATACTTGTTAAGTGCAGGCGAGCAGCTCATTATGTCCATGTAATATTATCGTCTAGGAAGTCTAGTATTTTATAATATCCTTTTTTCATAAGACATGACGTAATATGAGACTTAAACCGATGTATAATATTAAAAAATAAGCTCACTTCTTTCGATTCGAAATGAAACCCGAATCATTAGGATAGATCGTAAATAGTTACGCTCTACATGAAAACCTTACACAATGCGAAACCGAGGCGATCAATCATAAAAATTGAGGGCAAGTTCACTGATAAATGAATTAAGTTTCCTAAACAGCCTCACCCGGAAACTGAACCGGCTGTTACGCAACGAGTCACTTGTCAACCTATCGAGGTTTGCGTTTCCTCATCTTTCGTAATTGATTAACAATTCCAATTTCACGGTGACCCCTTGCGACAGACATGGTGGAAATAGACTATCGAGGTTTGAAAG
This sequence comes from Conogethes punctiferalis, assembly GCA_031163375.1. Taxonomy (NCBI): domain Eukaryota; kingdom Metazoa; phylum Arthropoda; class Insecta; order Lepidoptera; family Crambidae; genus Conogethes; species Conogethes punctiferalis. The sequence goes on along the minus strand of CM062077.1, from coordinate 3,700,132 downwards.
TATCAAGACTTTTTACGATACCTAATGCTCAGTTATGCTAATTAAGATCAGGCGCGCACTAAGAGTTTTTCGCCGCGCGGCAGAAAAGAGCAGCGGCATAATGTCGCACTGTAATACCGTAGTACCGTGTACTGTAGTAACGTGTGCCGTCAAGTGCGCGCAATACAATTTAAAACTGTTTGGTACAGAATTACAGTGCGACATTATACCGCCTGCTCTTTTCTGCCGCGCGGCGACAAACTCGTAGTGCCCGCCAGGCCCAAGAGAGGTAGGGCATAGCGAATCTTTACTCGAATTGAGCCGCCCGCGCGCCCGCCCGGGAAGGAACTCCACCCTATAGAATACCGCAGCCTAATGGCCTTTGGGTCGTGTTTCAGACGGTGAGTAGGGTAGTAGGGAGCTCGTGGGGTGAGTACTGCATCGGAGGCCAGGGGGTTAGGGTTAGGCCGGCATGGCGGTGGCATATGACAGGTAACTGTCCAGTTACTTGCCCATTGTCACAGCGACTTGGGATTCTCTTTCGCTTTCCATCAGGCGTAGGGAAGCCTAGGAACTATAAAAAAATTGCTTATCTAGCAAGGTCAAGGCATAATCCTGTACTTGTTACCCGAAACAGCAGTATTTTATCATCATCAGCCTATCGCAGTCCACTGTTGGACATAGGCCTCTCCAGTTGTTCGCCACTTAGGGCAAACGTCTGGAGGATATACCCATAATCGCCACGCTGGACAGGCGGGTTGGTGATCGCAAGGCGTACCTTCTCGCTCCGGTGACGCTGCTGCACGTCATCGGTCTGTGGTGTTTAGCTACGCCTTCAATTGTGATGGGTTGATTTACGTTACTAAATCACAAATTTTGAAAACCTGTGACCGTCAAACCAAAAAAAAAGAAAATGTTTTGTTTTGACCGTCGGTTTCTATAGTCTAGTTTTACGGCAGTTAATAGCTAAGATCAAAGCAATTGCGTTTAACCAGTAGCAGATGATCCGTAGATCAGTGGCGGGACTGCAAGCGCAGTAGCCCACATAGATCGGTATCGTGCGCGTGCGTCGTATAACAATGGCGTCTTGCAACATCATTGTAGAGATTCCTTATACGGCCACTGTACACTACACGTGCTTATAAGGTCGTGAGTCATAATAGGCTTGTTTTTATAGAAGCATAGGTCAGATAGGGTAAGCAGTAGTTCACATATGTACCGGGTTGGTTGTGCTAAGGACAGTGAGCGGAGTAGCTACAAGTCAAGGAAATGTATGAGATTAGCAAGGAGTCTTATAGTTATAGTGGTTGAAAGCATCATCATCATTCATCAGCCTATCGCAGTCCACTGCCGGACCTATGTCCAGGCCTATGCTTCTCCAGTAGTTCGCCACTTTGGTCAAACATCCTAGAGGTTTTGCCCATACTCGCCACGTTGGGCAGGTGCGTCAGCGATCGCAGGGCGTTGCTTCTCGCTTTTTACGGTTCCGCTGCTGCCCTTCACCCTAGGTTGAAAGCCTGGTATTAGGCACTTGGATATGGCTGAAATGATGATGATAACAGATACTTCCGTGTATTACCGACGAGGATAATTTACTTACTTATTGGCCCCAAAGATAGGTTAAGACGAAGGACGTCGCAGTTTGTGGGCAAAAAGTATAATGCATTCGGAAAAACCGCTGCTAAACCCATATAATAATAATTTAAAAATCTTCAACAATACAGTTAAAACCAAATGAGCCGTGAACACGTGACGTCACAGAATAAATTTCCCCCAAAAATATCCTACAAATTCAATTCAAAATACCGACCAATAGCCGATGACAATTCCGATTACGTCACAGCACCTCAAACCGGTTTTACAAAAGATAAAGATAAATAACCAGCCAAGCGCAAATTTAATTAACACATCAAAGGTTCTGTACCACTGTACAATGTACCTAGTACCTACAACACACAATGTAGGCTTTAACAAATCATAAATGTGTATATGTCGCAGTCATCTGGTTGAATCTCCTATTCAATTGAATGGCTAGCGCGTTCATTGAATGACGACATTCAATTGAATGACTAAAGGACAACTCGTCAAGTTATTGATTGAAACGTTCAACGTCTTGACTGAACGTCATTTTAGCATAGTCGTTGAATGGGTAAAAGCCGACTGTGTAATGTTTAGTTTATAATTTTTCTTTTTCTTTACTAAAAAGTATCCGGCGGCGGCGTATTAATAGGTAAATTCTTGCTGTTACACTATTTTCTAACGAATAAGTCAGTTTACAGTGAATCTAAGCAAAAAAATATCAAAACTGTTCATATCTTTTTGACGCCATATTGGTTTTGGTGACTACTAACGCCGCGTGGGAAAAGAATGAACTAAATTACAATCACCTGACTGCTTTTACATCCGCTCTTTTCAAAGAGCTATGTTTCAATCCGCTACCTAGTTGGACCTTATGTGACGCGTGTTTAGTCAACGTTCGGTCTAGTCATTCAATTGAATGTCGTCATTCAATGAACGCGCTAGCGATTCAATTGAATAGGAGATTCAACCAGATGACTGCGACATATACCTATGTTCGTTCATCCACAACATTTTAATAAACACTATTTTTTATTGTAGCACAGCATACAGGATCTCTCTTCACCTGATGGCAAGCGAGAAAAGAGTCCTCGCTGAGGCAACCTAGGCTATTATTTAGATAAGCCTTTTATTTTCTAAAGAATTGACAGAAGAAAGAGGCTTTCATCTAAATCTTTAACTTTATTTTAACTAATGTATTATTAATTCATATTATACGCTAGTTAAGAACTCTCATAAATGTCATTGACGGCTGAGACTGCTCTTTTATCAGCAAAGTCGAAGCCTTGGACATCAAAATAATTTAACACTAGGGGAACAAGGCGCCCGGCAAAGAGTTTCATAGTTTGGACGTTCGTACTATAAAAGTAGAGCTGAAACTTGCAGTGGCTATTAATAAAACTAATTATTGCTTTTCACTGAAGCAGTGATGGAGTGCTGCAGTAGCGAGACGATACTATCAGATACACTATCTCGTCCTGTTATGTGATAACAACATCAACCAATTGAGCTCCACAGTTTTTAGCTGCTCAAAACCAATTGCTGCTGACAAAAACGCATACATGCATAAGCTCTCAAATAAGATGAGACAACATTGCACATACATTTCTCCGATCCTTAAATAGTAAGCAGGTTCACTTGTATTTGTACCTAAATATGAATACAAACACGTAGACATAGTGTGATAAACGTCAGTGTGATCGACCTAACCATGTGCGAAACGGTTCCTTCCAAATGATTCACAGAGTTATTTCAACTTTTGTACTGGGTACTTTTAATTAAGTTTTTTTTTAATAATAGCACAGTATAGTCGCAGCACAAGAGAGGCCCAAGAAGTCACTGCTTCAACGGACAAGTATCCGAATCGAATCACTTTTCAGTCGCCACCCCAATCGCCATGCTAATCTTTACGATTATTCTGGCTATACGCCCGACTTTTGCTTGCGGATCCCTAAAACACTAAGAAACGCCATTGCTCGTTCGTTCCATTCGATACAGCCATTTCCAACACGGGTCACGGTTATTGACGAAAAACAATGATTAACCGAATTTTAACTTAAAATTACGACAAACTGTTCGGTTTCCTTCGTTACCACATTGTTTCTGTCTGGGTCAAAATTTCCTAGACTTAGGAAAACGCTACACAGGAACCGTAGACAAATATATGAAGCTAAGGAATGAATGCACCTTTTTTTATAGTAGCACGGCATAATGGCTTCCACACGCCTGATGGAAAGCGAAAGAGAAGCCCAAGTCGTCGCGACAGTGGGCAAGCAACCGGTTGGTCACCTGTCAGCTGCCGCCGTCATGCCAGCCCATAAGCCTGCGTTACCTGGGGCACCTGCGTTAGCGCACACATTGGTGGGCTATTAAAAGTATCCCCACTTGGCTCTCAGTACATATTGGTTGCTGTGGCCGAAATACGGCTAGGATAGTATTCAATTAGGCTAGGATAGTATTATTTCAGGAACGTAAATTAATTTGGATTTTCAAAATTCTTCGGCACGTTGCGACTAGAACATTAATTCATCAAATTTATATTGCATTAGCTCAATCTATTTCCATTTATTGCATTTCCGTTTGGGGTGGTGCCGCAATAGTCAATCTTATGGAAGTGGAAAGAGGGCACCGAGCTCTGCTCAAGGTTACTTATTTTAAAAATCGTAGATTTTCAACAAATAGTTTGCATATACTTTCGGATACCCTCTCAATCAGAAGGCTATTTATACTGCATTTAATTATTAGAAAACATTCTAAATTAACATTTAATCCTAATATGCCTAAAAAAAGAAGACATTTTGATGTTGCCAAGGTCACACTAACACGTACAAAGTTCGCGCAATCGCAGTATCAGTACCTTTCATCCTACGTTTATAATAAATGTAACAAAATATTAGATATTTTCCCTTTAAATAAATATGAATGTAGGGCAAAAGTTACTACATGGCTGAAAACTCTGGATTACGATCAAACTGAAGCTATTCTAAAACATCTTTCATAAAAATTTCCCCTCTTTTTCTCATTTTCTTTGTACAAAATCTGGAATTGGGTTAACTGTTTATATCTCAAACACACACACGCACACACACACACACACACACACACACACACACACACACACACACACACACACACACAAACACCTTTAGTATGTACCTATCTTTCTAAATTTCCTTTTGCATTGTTTTGCTTTTTATTTTACAACAAAAATGTAAGAGTGTGATAAGGAAGAGTGACTTCCTTCTGGCACAGGTACACATAGTACTTAAAAGAAGGAGTCTACCCTTGCGTAATTTATGTATTAATTCGTGTAAAATGAAAATAAATATTTATTATTTTATTATTATTATATATTATAAATAAAATCAAAAGGTTTACCGTAGGGGATCTGTTTCATTATATTCGCGAGGCAAAATCAATCCCAATTTTCGTTGGGAACACGCAACAATACAGTCGGCTTTTTTTATTCGCATTTCGGTAAAATTTGTTTGAATAATAAATTGAGTATTGGTTTATGTGTTGAAGACTGTAAGTGCTTGGCGAGTAAAGCGAACCTGAAAGGAAATACGTCGAAACTCATTATGGGTAATCAAGAATTTGACTACGGATTGGGGCCAAGAAGATATCCAAATTAAACAAGTGCCTAATGGAAAGTATTTTCGATCTAATATCGGAGGGGAATTTGCGATAAGAGACGAGATCAATCAACTGGAACGATAAGTATTCCTATTTATCTTATGGAACGGAGTATTTGGAGCGAAAAAGGCTTTGATGCTATGCATATATATTGCTGCAGCGATGTATATCGTGTATCAGATTGGTTTGATTTAATATATTATTTTGAATATAAGTTCATACTACGCAATACAAAATAAATAATAAGCTTTAATCATTATTTAAGACACGAACACGAATATAGGTTTAAGATTCTTAAACTTCTATAACCAAGCAAAATTAAAAGTCCAACGGCAAAATTGTAGTCATGAGAAGTCGCTACGGGTAGCTAAGGAATTTAAAGTTCGGTTGATTAAAAAATGCTTGTGACTAGGAGAAGTTTGATTACCTACAAAATCCTATCACAAAATTAAGGCTATGTCTATTAGGTAATTACCAATGACCCTGATGCGAACATAGCCTTTTGTGGGGTTGTCTATCCGCGAACCTCAAAGCATACAGCACGCACTGTATGGAGATACTCCATTTAGCTAAAATATGGAGAAGGGAGCTTATGCGTCAAGCACGCGCATATTGTCGCTTACTGTAAATGTAATAGGAACCACACTATGACTTCGATATATCTGTTGACAAAGTTCTAAAGTGTATACCTACTTATATTGTTTCCGACTGTACCAACAAGGTTTTCCGTGTCATCTCTTCATGCAAGATAGGATCTTCTTTGTACCCGTATCTTTTAGCCAAGTGGCTGAAATCAAATTGTTGAGTTGTTTTCAAATTTTTAACCTGCCACCGATTTGGGCATGCTTGCAACAACAAACTAATCGTTAAATCACCATGCCATCAGGCTTTATGGGACATTATGGGCAATCAAAGTGGTTATGGATGTTTACTCAAAGTCGTAACAATGTTTTAAACAAGAGTATCAATGCTACTTTATGCGTGGTGGGCATCAACATATTTGGTTGACGTTGTTAAATGTTTACGACTGAAGGTCGTAAAGAGACGTGTGTTGCTCACGGAAGGGTCGGTGAAAATTTTTATAAAGGCCCATTTATAAAATTCAAACTGATCCCCTTATGGAAAACTTTAACCCTAATTAAAAAATAGAGCTGCCAATTAGCCGATAAAAAAATGCTGTCGATACAGTTTTTTTGTATAGTTTTTTTTTATAAAAGTTTGGTGCCATCTTCATCGATTAATTGAATTCACAGGAGATGCGGTTCGTGTGGCTGAATACTGGTCAGAAATTAATTAGATTGCCATCGACACGCTAAGAAGAAAAAGAATTGGATTCTCAAAACAAAAGCTTTCAAACCATTTTTAATTTAATTACATTATGGCATAATTACGTCCAGCAGTGGACTGCCGCAGGCTGCCGATGATGATGGCATAATTTAGGTATTTACAATTAGAAGCACTCATTTGATGAAGACCACAAATGGTCACTTAATTACATTTTAGGCCAATATTGAAGTCCGTTCTATCTTTGTTATATTTTCTTTGGGACACTGATCGATACAAGTATTAAATTTAAAACTAAATCCTTTACAGATAAACAGATGCACTAATTAATATTTCAATTTTATCACCATCTTTATTGAATTATCAATGTCATTAGATAAACGTGGAGGTCAATGCCAGATGGAAATGTCAAGCATGTACGCAATTTATGATAATAATAACTATACTTAATACTAATGAATTAATTCGCGATCTGTTAGTATGTTTGTCCAAATAAATGTTTCTAATTTTTCGTCTATCCGATTTCGAAACCGGTGAATCTGCAACACTAGGGCTACATTAATATAGGTATTTTTATCTAACGAAGCCTAAGAGTCCTTCGTATACTCTCGAGAAATATTAACTCTTGTTTGGTGAAATCGACTCTTAGCTGATGTACAAGATTGCTGTACGGACAAGTCGCCTGTAAGCAGCAAATTGCAGTAACTCAGGTAGTCCCGAATCATAGTACAGCCACATCCTTGCCAGCCTTGGCTAGCCGCAGATGACAAGCGGGAGGTACTCCTGGTCCGGGGAGGGCAAATACTCCCGGCTTCCGGGAAGGAATGCGGGCGGATTTGTGCGACGGTGTGGCTACGCCCATCCCATCACACTGTTGCGCTCCATTGAGTGGTACGCGCCACCGAGCTCACCACTCGGGGCACGAATAAGAGGCTCAAAGGGCATAATGATGTATGCCCTCCCACGACGTTATAAGCTGCTTTTTAGGCATTCCTAGTTCGAGGAGCCCTCCCCGTCGTAATACGGTACCGCAACCGATGTATGCTGTAATATGACAGTGGCGCTTGGGTAAAAAGGTAGCCACCGACCGCAAGTTGACCGATAGACCACCAGTCTTAAGTGTCCGACGCGCGGTACAGGTGCATAATGTGGTCGCTAATACGAGTAGCTAGATGGGGCGTTTGTGGCTGTCGAGTGCGGAGACCCTAAATTTAACTACATACTTGCGATGCGATGTTGATTAAATCAGTGGTAACTATTATTTTATTTAAGTTTAAATCCTCAATTGTATTGCCTGTTTGTATAATATTTGTATTAAAGGCAATTAAACCTTTTTGTAACAACACATTTGTATATTGTATAGCTGTGCTCGCGACTTCGTCCGTGTGGAATATTTATTTTTTCCCCGTTTTTTGTTACATTTTCCATTATTTCTTAGCTCCCAATAGTTGCAGCGTGATGTTATATAGCCTAAAGCCTTCCTCGATAAATGGTCTATTCAACACAAAAATAATTTTTCAATTCGGACCAGTAGTTCCTGAGATTAGCGCGTTCAAACAAACAAACAAACTCTTCAGCTTTATAATATTAGTTAAGATTTAAGTTTAAATCCTTAATTGTATTTGCGTGTATTGCCTGTTTGTATAATATTTGTATTAAAGGCAATTAAACCTTTATGTAACAACACATTTGTATATTGTATACGGTTTAATTATTTTAAATTATTTAATTAAATAGTAAAAATAAAGAGTTTCTTGACTGTTTTCCTTGATCTACCTCCGATAGAGCAACCGGTAGCGCAATTTTTCGTTGAATTGACGTATACAAAATCGTTTCAAGCTTGATTCAAGTCTAATAAAGACCTATTTAATTACCTATCTATGTATCTTATTACCCTGATAATGCCTAGAAGCTTGTGACAAATAATAAATGCGCCGGACTATTCACACCAAGACGTTTTTCCTTGTATTATGAGTAGGAGTATGAGACGACTGGAGGCGTCTCTCAGAACATCCAGACCAAAAAAAATCTAGAAACGTTCATTTCTAAGTTGAACCGATTCATTGCGCCACCGAGGCTCGAGGTCTCGAAGAAATTAGGTATTTAATATGCATTTTATTCTATTCACTAGCAGTGCTCGCGACTTCGTCCGCGTGGAATAGTTATTTTTTCCCCGTTTTTTTTTACATTTTCCATTATTTCTTCGCTCCTAATAGTTACAGCGTGATGTAATATAGCCTATAGCCTTCCTCGATAAATGGTCTATTCAACACAAAAAGAATTTTCAATTCGGACCAGTAGTTCCTGAGATTAGCGCGTTCAAACAAACAAACAAACTCTTCAGCTTTATAATATTAGTTAAGATTAAGATTATTTATTACTATTAAATATTGGCCTCTATTTTCCCCTCTGCTTCCATATAAGGCAACTAATTTAATAATACCAGTTAACCCTAATACATAATTTTGTGGGTTACACTCTAGATAGTGGTATGGTACCATTGCATAAGTCATTCTGCGGCTAACCACAAAGATACCCAATAGATACTAATGAACTTCGAATTGGCTATACTTATTTGGTGTTATTTTAAGTGTTATAGGTAAATTGTTATAGTTATCATTATCATCATCAGCTTATCGTAGTCCACTGCTGGACATAGGCCTCTCCAGTAGTTCATCCGTCGTAGCCTCTCCAACATCTGGAGGATTTACCTTTAATCGCCACCCTGGGCATTCGGGTTTGCGATCGCAGGGCGTAATTCCTCGCTAAGGTGACGCTGCTGCCCATCATCGGCCTATGGTATTTAGCTACGCCTTCAATGGTGATGGTTATACCGCCACCAGACAGTTGTCAGAGCCTCGTTTGTTATTCAGCAGGATGTACCACGGGCAGATGTTTGCCATAAGTGGCGAAAAACTGGAAAGGCCTATGTACAGCAGTGGACTGCAATAGGCTGATGATGATGATGCAGCTATGACCAAACACAGGTTCGAACTGTTCTTTCACTATTTTGGTCTGTGATAATACCATTGCATATTATTAAGATGGTTTTGGTTGTATTTTAAATCTATCTACACCACACCTGTGTTATTTGTATTATTCTCGTTCTCTCTCAATTTATTCCGTTACTAGCTGTGCTCGCGACTTCGTCCGCGTGGAATAGTTATTTTTTCCCCGTCTTTTTTTACATTTTCCATTATTTCTTCGCTCCTAATAGTTACAGCGTGATGTTATATAGCCTATAGCCTTCCTCGATAAATGGTCTATTCAACACAAAAAGAATTTTTCAATTCGGACCAGTAGTTCCTGAGATTAGCGCGTTCAAACAAACAAACAAACAAACAAACAAACTCTTCAGCTTTATAATATTAGTTAAGATTTGCATAATGTTTTATGTTGTGTTGTGTGTTCTGTGTTTAAGCGGATAGACAACTGTCATAAATGACCTTATTACTTATAGTCTGTAGGTAAAATTAACTAACAAATAATTATCAAAATGTTTACTTAAAACATCGCCATTTTGGAACTGGCCTTTTTTATAAATCATCTCTTGTAGCGGTAGTTATAATGCATAGAATAGTGTAGCATTTGTCTATTAGGTATATGTCTTTTTCTTATACTATAAGTACCGTAATGATGACTGAGAGTCTCTCAAGACACGCAGACTCAAAATTAAAGCATCAAAAGCTGTAGGTCAAAGTACATTACAAATGTAAATTGCTTATAAATAAAGTATCAAATTATACTTTAACCATAATAATTACATGTTTATTTATACTGATAAGTATTCCTTAATCCATTCATAGAAAATGAAAGAGGGACAATGTGCCACCATTTTCGACAAATAATAAATAGGTATTAGGTATGCATCAAGGAATAAACGCATCATCAGCCTTTGGCGTTGCAAAATCGGGTAAAAAAGTATATGAAGATTGGCACATTGTCAATGTGCCACCGTTTTCGACGAATAATATGCATCAAGGGATAAATAAACTTATTATCACTCCTTCGCGTTGCGCAGTCGGGTAAAAATTTGCAATCAACACGGGTCAACTCAAAAGCTTCAATAAAGGTGCCACTCCATCAAAGAGAATTGCCAATTTTTAACTTCTCAAACCCGTGTTGCCGACAAAACCTAGGGGTAAGTGTCTTCCGCTCCCCCAACAGCCCGGTGATGATGATAAGGCCGCCTTAGATATCATCGTAGTCATTTAGAAAAAAAACCGACAAAAGTTGTACATTTTTCTCTCGCGAAACCGCGAGCCATACCTATGTAGAGTTGAAAAATATAATACACGCAAGGACCAAAAGTACATTCATTATTACACAGGCAGGATACAGAACCGGTCGTTCAAGGCACTATAACGGTTGCTCTGTTATAAATAGTAAATGCGATATCTACAAAGATATATCAACAGCCATTTTGTTTACAAATCAATCGACCCGCGTGTGCTGTTGACAAACCTCAGTTAATAGTGCGTATCATAATACAAATTGTAGATAAAGATTACTCTGTGCTAAACCGCGCACATGACTTTGCCTGTTAGGTTTTCTGATTTGAAGCAAGCAGCAAAATTTATTACTTTTGTATATACCGTAAAGTCGCGTTTCAGTCGGTGTATAGCTCTTTTTTTTTTTAAGAGGGGAATGCATTAGGCACCTTCATGCCGTCTCCGGGGGGAGGCGGCATGGTGTGTGGGACTCACACCTCCCAAAAGGGAGGGCATACCCACTAAACCCCCCTGTGTCGCCAGTGGGCAGCAAGTTGCAGGGACACGGGTAGCGCCGAAGCATACGGCCATATCCCTGCCTGCCCTGGCCAGCCGCAGATGATAAGCGGCCGGCACTCCTGGTCCGGGGAGGGCAAATACCCCTGCCCCGGATCCGGGGAGCAATAGAGTGCTCCCCGGGCGGACCTCGTGCAACGGCGTGGCTGCACCCACCACACCGTTACGCCCCTATGAGTGGATCGCGCCCCCGCACTCACCACTCGAGTCGGTGTATAGCTAGAACTGTGAGCTAGAACAACCCAGACTACAGACTACTACTGGACTAGTCGTGCGAACTGGCAAGTAATTGATTTGGTTCCTTATCTGTTACCATAACGATTTGGGCTTCTCTTCCACTTTCTTTCATGCAACGGGAGGCTACTATGCTGTACTACTTACTAAAACTAAGCACTGTACCATGGCGATCTAAATCAACGAAGTCAGTTCACTCACATCTACGTACAGAGACGGTTCTTTCAAGTATTCGATTCGGATTCCGTATGCCAAGTTTCCGTCAGCCTAAGAGTTCGCGTTATCCAATACGAACTGTCACACATCCCGAAAACTAATGTCACATTTAAATTAAATACGATCGACGTCAACAAAGTTTTCGATTGTGAATAGTACCATACAAATCGAATTCAAAAATTGGAGTCATTTAATGTTTAATGACTGTAATACAAACGATTTCTCATATAATTTCAAGGAAACGTGTAATAAACAGTTCTAAGTGGGTTCCTTTATCAATATCAGGTTCAAGTAACTGATCTAGATCATAAAGAACAATAGTATGTTAGGTCATTGGTCCCACGGTTATAAGTATTTATTTTACTCGTCCGTGCATCGTTAAAACATTTCTGTAACAGTTACTTTATGACCTAATCCACCTGATAATTAATAAGGAAGACAATGCACGCACACCCACCACCTGAGCTGAAACTAAGGTTATGGAGGTATCGTTTGGAAGGTTTAGTCTAGGAATTACCGTTTCGCAGAAAGACTACATGGTCTAAAAATGGCCAATTTTCAACTTCAACAGAACTAATATAAAGTCGTAACCACAGACTTTCGGACAAAATAGATAAAACAATGGGGTTTGGATAATTTTATTGACTTTGACTGGCCAGTGGCTCAGTAGGTAGGGACCCCTGCCTTCTGGAAATAGAGTCGTGTACTCGTGTGATGAACATTTACATTTGAGTCTGGGATTTTTAAATTATATATTTGTGGTACCATCGTTGTTCTGATATCCATAACACAAGTGCCTAAGCTTTGGGACCTGAGCAATGTATGTGGTGTTTTCTGACATGAGGGCTTTACGAGGTTAAGACAGTTATTGACCAAATTATCACCAACAGCGTCTTAAGCCCCTAAAAAGGGTACCTACTTTTGACTGACAATAAATTGTTTGTATAGGAGTCCCTTAAAGATTCGACTCTTAGCCTAAAAAATTCAAGTAAAAGATGGACATTCATTTCTTAAATCGATCCGATTGATTGTACAAGATGATACCTATATGATTGATAGAATGATGTTTTAGGCCTTTTAAAAGAAACAGGATGTAAGGGAGCGGCCTATGATCATTTCGCTCCAAGCCAACCTCACGTACCCATGGTGCATCCTGCCGAGTAACAAACAAGGCGCTGGCAAGAGACTGGTGGCAGTATAACCATCACAATTGAAGGCGTAGCAAAATATCACAGACCGATGACGGGCAGCAGCATCACCGGAGCGAGAAGCTACGCCCTGCGATCGCCAACCCGCCTGCCCAGCGTGGCGATTATGGGTATATCGTCCAGACTATTGCCCTAAGTGACGAAGGACTGGAGAGGCCTATGTCCAGCAGTGGACTGCAATAGGCTGATGATGATGATGAAAACAAACAGGAACCGGAAAACCTATTAGCATAGGTCCATTTCGTCTAATTCGGGTGTGTTACAGTCATGATCTTGAATCATCAATATCGATCAAGATATGAGGTTGAATATACGATACGTTATCAACCCACTTATTGGGTTAAGTGGACTTTCTTAAATATCTATCGCGATTCACTGATTCGCGAATATTATATCTATAAAGTATGTAATTGTAATCCTAAAAACAAACTTTTCATAATCATTATAACAATAATTTGGCCTATATTTTTTGTAATACCTATTTATGGATCTCTAGTTTATATTTTCACAAAATAAGGGCCTAATAAATGCCACGTAATTTTGAACTTTATTGCTTTAACATACATATCTTAGTCCAAACCTTCAGATGTTTGCCCAAACTTGTAAACTACTTGAGAGCCTATGTTTAACAGTGGGCTGCGATATGAATATTAGAAGGTAAGAAGGAAGTCTAAGGAACGAAAAATCTCCCAACTGTGAAGACCTATTATTCCCAAACATTAAAGTCAAATTTTGCAATATAAAGTCAATTTTTAGTTTCAAAATAGTTCAATTCAAAAAATTATTTCTGTTAACTATAACATAACATACAAAACCGATACCCATGTGGGCGAAATTACAAACAAAAAGCTTGTTACATACAATATTTATCCTTTCAGTATCAGTTCCTTGTAAAGAATGGTTCTTTACATCAAAGAAAGAGAGTTATTTCATCTCGTGTTACAGACGGACGGACAGATGTTATAAGTGGGGTAGGGATATGAACAGTGCTTTTGTTATATTTATAAACACATCCTGTTTTGTTACAGAAATAGAAACGTTAAAATATGAGGGTGGTTGCGTTATTAATAGAGATTTCGGATAAAATTAGATTAGGGAAAATGTAGGGCTTTTGTGTTGTTAGGAATTTTAGCTCTTGACTTAATGGAGGTTTTTGCCGTATGTTATCACTTTAGGAGTTTAGTTATTCTGAGTTTTTTTGGACCATATGACACTATTTGTGCACAATTTTTTGAAGTATGAAATATGTCTGAAGCATTACACAGATTCCTCAAACAGAGGTGAGTCTGCTGCGCGATACCTTCGTGAGGCATACTCATCAAACAAAAGCCACAATTTATTTGGCATTCATGAAATGTCAGGATTCCATGTTGAATATGTGAGTATTCTGGAGGATGGAACACCTTTCGGGACGGTTGGTGTTCACTAACACCAATAGGTTTTATTTATTCCCATGTAAGCGTTGCTGCCTTATATTCCCTTAGTCGTCTTCTACCCACGATAAAAGTGTGCCGTCTGCGTCTGAGACATTTAAAAAGAGCGTCTAGGTCTGCCGATAGAATGATCGAAGATGTGCGTCGCCGTCGTGTGCGTTGAGTCTGTGAAATATCCGCGACAGATATTTGCGCGTCGTGTGCGTTACTGCATATGTAGGTATATGTAATTGCAAAAAAGTGCGTCACGGATAGTCTGTCGTCCGCTCTGCCCCTTAGTCTAATATCTAGTCTTTTGTCGGTATACCGCTATAGCCAAAATTAGGTCACGAAGTTACTCTCGTGGCCGAATTTATTACTACTATGACAAAATAAAAGTATACTTTATCATTTTAAGTACACAAATGAACAGTTATAATCTGTGGTTCACTAACCACAGTTAAATTAAGACCTAATTTCGTTTTGTTAAGTTCCAAAATGCGCCTTTAAGTCCTCATACCACGTTAATTACTATTTCGCACCTGTCTCGCTTAGTCACTGTACTAAAGAGATGTTCCTTTAGTGTCTTATGTCAATGTGATAAGATTCATAATTGCATACTTTCCCTGCTGCATCACTGTCCTCGTTCACACGTCGACAATAAACGTTATCTATGTGGGACGCTTAATTCAATTGCATAAGGTTGACATTCGTTCACCTCCTTTTTATGCCTAAGTAGATTACCGTAGAAAAAAACACGGTTCGGTCATTTTCATCTTCTTTTTAATGCGTCAGACACTCCAACCTGGGCCTCTAACAACGATTTTCCTTTGTACTATGACTACTACATGATAAGTACTAACGTCGTTTCCCTGAACACTCAGGGGATTGTCATAATTTCAAATTTATTGTAGGTAGGCATGCCCAATCTTCACTCTACCTGGCCTGAGATCGCCCTACACTATGTTTGCCCAAAAGTGTTATCCACTCTATAGAACTCGTTTGCCCCAACGGTTATCGGTTCTGCGGCTGATATGACCAGCTTAATGCCACTTTAGCTTACAATCCAATGAGCTAGACCAGGATCACCTCATTTCGAATCCGATCCCGCAGAGATACGCTGAGCATAGCCCTTTCTATAGCTCGCTGAGCAACTTTTTGCTTGTATGCCAGTCCTATCTTAAGTGCTCACGCTTACACAGATGATTGGCGCAAGAGCTGGATGCCAGAAGGCCAGGATCGAGCAAAGTGGTAAACAATCGGAGATGTCTATACCAGCAGTTGTGCTGCATCCTGCCGAACAACAAACGAGGGGGATGTAAGGGAGCGACCTATCATCTTTTCTCTCCAAGCCAACCTCACCTGCCCGTGGTGCATCCTGCCGAACAACAAACGAGGCGCTGGCAACCGACTGGTGGCGGTATAACCATCACAATTGAAAGCGTAGCTAAATGCTACAGGCCGATGACGGGAAGCAGCGTCACCGGAGCGAGAAGCTACGCGCTGCGATCGCCAACCCGCCTGCCCAGCGTGGCGATTATGGGTATATCCTCCAGATGTTTGCCCTAACTGGTGAACAACTGGAGAGGCCTGTGTCCAGCAGTGGACCGCAATTGGCTGATGATGATGATGATGATACCCAGCAGTGGACTGCGAGAGGCTGAAGATGATAAGGTGATGATAAATACATTTTTGGTAGCTTAGTTTCTACCTGGTTTTTCTGAACACAAGTGCTTGGTCTCTTTACCCACATTTATGGGCTCCATACTTGACCACCTCCATGGCAATTAACCCCAAAGCGCGGACAATTGGAAGGTTCCGTATTAGATTTCCGGTCTCTGTCTATTTAGAAATCTGAATCGTCTCGTTTCTGGGTGTTCTGGAGAAGGCCCATGAGGGGCTCGCTAGTACAAGGGAAGACCTTAATCTGAGACCAGGTGGTTAGTGTAAATTATCCAAGCACCATAAAATAGGTATGTCGATCAATTAATGGTAACGACCCGCGAATCAGATGACTAATAGAAGTGAACACGGAAAATTCAGCATTTGACTCACGCATTACAAATGATTATAATAATGAGTACTATAGTTTTGTATGGGCTTTAGGTCTTTGACCGTAAATGTAACAACGGTTTCGTAAATCTTCATCATCATCAGCCTGCTGATGTTCATTGCTGGATATGGACCTCCTCCAATGATTTTAATTTGTCATTTGGGGGGATTTTCCTTAGTCACCACGTTTAGCAGTCGCCTTCATATGTACCTAGATGGCCCAGGTAAATAATATAATAGAGGTACTTTTATCTACTGCTACTATCAGACCACGGTTGGTCACGATGCTATGCTACTATAAAAAAGCATTGATCCGATACCAAATGATTCATCGTGTCCTTAACATCATAATTTTGCAGTACAGTATGTCATCTTCGTGAAATAATAGCTATAAAACAAGATTTTTAATATTGGCGCCTAATTCGACAAGCTTAAGACGATCAAAATTTATAGTGTATTTTCCGATGCCCTAGGACTATGAACCTTTGTTATGGAGTGGAGACAGCGTCGCGGCAAACGTAGTGTAGGACGCCCTCAGGCCGGGTGGAGTGACGACATGCGCAGGACGGCTGGCAAGTGCTTGATGCGAGAAGGCCAGGATCGATCAAAGTGGCGAACATTGGGAGAGGCCTATGTCCACAGTGGACTGATAAAAGGTGGGCAATACCGTATTTGATTACAAGCATGTATAAGAAAAAATCTAACCATATGTAATTAAGTAAAAAAATCCCGTAACCGACGAAAAGTTGTGTGCCAGGATCGTAGCAAATGGAAGGTCGTGGTCTCTGCTTACCCCTCTAGGAGGAAGGCGTGACGTTATGTCATGTAACTATGTTGTATGTCATTTTTACGGAACCCTTGTTTTTTTTTTCAAATGACTACGATGCTGGATGGTCATCTTTACCGGACTGTTGGGGGAGCGGAAGGCTCTCACAGGGGTGAGTGAGAGTCTCACAAGGGTTCCGTCTAGGGAGACGGAACCCTTGTAACAATAGTAACACGCAATTATCCTGTATTATTCGAAATGATGATGATGAAAGGCTTAATCATCACTGAACTGATTCAGCGGACGGCTCTTGTCGCTAGATCACTACAAACATGATATAGCAGGCTCGACAGCGCACTGAGATCTCAACTCCCATAATGAGTTATGGTGAAAGTAATTGAATGACGGAGGCCCGACATCTGAACCTAGACCAACCAAGGGAAAGCGGGTGACATGACAGTGACAAATGACACTATAATGACAGTACATTTAAATCGACGTCAATTTTCTTTCGGTTTGTCGAACACAATTTGCCTTGGAGATTGTAGCCTTTGATTCTTTGTCTGCGGACGTGAACATCTCGAAATGGCCGATCATGCAGTGTCCGTTAGTGGTTAAAAAACGTAAGAGTTGAAGAGCTTTCCAAAAATACTTTATAGTACATTATGACAAAGATTGGAAATAAAATAAATAAATATCAGACAACATCAAATACATTGAAAAACAACCAAGTTTACGTGGAGTTTTTAGTTTAAGTGGGATGTAAGGGAGCGGCCTATCATCTTTTCGCTCCAAGCCAACCTCACCTGCCCGTGGTGCATCCTGCCGAATAACAAACGAGGCGCTGGCAACCGACTGGTGGCGATATAACCATCACAATTGAAGGCGTAGCTAAATACTAAAGACCGGTGACGGGCAGCAGCGTCACCGGAGCAAGAAGCTAAGTTTACAGGAAATAGGACATAAGAATCTCCGCAAACATAGGTGACAGAATCGAGGTCTAGGTCAGGACCAGTCAGGTCCAATGTGCTAACATGCTTTCATGCATGACTGACAAAAAAAAACAAAAACAATTCTGCTCCGACCCGGGATTCGAACTCCAGGCCTCTTGATTTATGAGGTAATTTAAGAGTATGCTAGTTATTTGCTTGCTTTATTTTATAGTAGCTCGACATAATGGCTTCCCGACGCTTGATGGAAAGCGAAAGAGAAGCCCAAGTTGCTGTGACAACGGGCAAGTAACCATGCCGGCCCAACCCTAGCCCCCCCACGAGCTCCGGAGACCCTATTCACCGTCAGAAACACGACCCCGAAGGTCATTTGGCTGTGTTATTCTATACGGTGGAGCTCCTTCCCCGGACGGGCGGCTCAATTCGAGTGAAGATTCGCTATGCCCTACCTCCCTTAAACTCAGCTCCACTTGAAAATCAGCGTTTACCGCTTCTTTGCTAAGACAAATGCTGAACGGACCGGAAACCATTTCGGTAAGAATCTTGCGTGCACTATTATATTTAATTAACGTGTAATAATCAGTAATCGGTACTACTCAGTGTATTTTAGGTTAAGGTACGTACCTACCTATTCATGATATGTAATAAAGTATATAATTAATGTTGCGTGTATACTGTAAACCTAATAAATAAGTTTTTCTTTTTTTGGGACTGGGTCAATAGTATCTGATACTGATATTATAAGTAGTAAATAAATACATAAATTATACATAGTACCAGACCAATACAAACAGATATGTTCATGAACACAAATGTTTGTACTGTGCGGGAATCGAACCCACGACCTTTGGCTCAGAAGGCAGAAGTCACTACCAAATGACTCAAATGAGGCATCAAGCCAGTCTTCTATACTAATAGAGGAAAGATTTGATTGTTTGATACGAATAGGCTCCGAATCTACTGGACCGATTTGAATAATTCTTTCACTGTCGGAAAGCTACACTATCCCCGATGAACATAGGGTATATTATATTTAAAAAACGTAATGGATCCGTGCTAAAAGTTTAATAATGTAACCCAAGGTGTGAAAAAATTACTTAATTAGCGCTTATCTAAAA
Source organism: Conogethes punctiferalis (assembly GCA_031163375.1). Lineage (NCBI taxonomy): Eukaryota > Metazoa > Arthropoda > Insecta > Lepidoptera > Crambidae > Conogethes > Conogethes punctiferalis. The sequence continues at coordinate 3,680,912 of CM062077.1, read as the reverse complement.
TACCCAAAGCGAAGCGAGGGCGGTTTGGCTAGTTGTTTAATAAATGTTGACTGACAGAGGCTTACGCGCGTCTCGAAAGGATCATTTCTTAGCGCACCGAGATCCAGTGTACCATGACGAAGGCCGTCACATCGTCACGCACCGCCAGCACGAACCCCCGACTCGGGTTACCCATCCTGTGTGAACTGAACGCACCGAATATCTCAACTTAAACACATTATCCGGCCGAATAACAAACGAGGCTCTGGCAACCGACTACTGGTGGTGCGATTGAAGACGTAGCTAAATACCACAGGCCGATGACTGGCAGCAGCGTCATCGGAGCGAGGAGCTGCGCCCTGCCCTACCCACCAGCCCAGCGTGGCGATTATAAATAACTCCTAGATGTTTGCTCCAGCTGAAGAGGCCTATGTCCAGCAGTCAAGTGAAGTTTTAGAAGTAGACAGTCTAGAAATTACTTAGATAGAACCCTGTAGTATCGCATTTGGCGATGATGACATACATTGGAAGGGTTTTAAGCTTGATCTTGCCCAATCGTGTCGAATTTACGTCCCATCGTCATAATTATAAGAGTGAAGAAACGGAGATAGAACACAGAAAGACACAGGATCTCTCTCCTTCGTGGCGAACTGGTCGTTCCATTATATTATAATTACACATATGTGCACTATAATATTAGGTACTTGGTTAGTCTTCATGTACAATGTAGAATGAATGATACTAGATCCGACAACAAACCATGACACTGACAGTAACATTTTATCTTATCGCCATTTTCATTAATCAATCTTAATCGAATCAAAGGCGTGGTGACTACAAACTCACTGCTTCCAAGAGTTGTATGTAACAGGTCTACATACGACAGGAATGCATATTTCTAAACGTGTACTACATGTAATTCTATTATTACGAACCGATACACTTCTCGATTCTCGTGTTTCGTGTCGACCATTGTTTTAGCTAATAATCTATATTTAGGAGTCCGTATGCGAATGGAAGAACCTTCAAAGTACAATGAGAACGTCTATGTATTGTTTTGATCAGCTTTAGAACTTCTAGAAACAACTAAAGAGAGGTAGGGCATAGCGAATCTTCGCTCGAATTGAGCCGCCCGGCTCGTCCGGGGAAGGACCTATAGAATACCGCAGCCAAATCACAACCGGGTCGTGATTCTGCCTAGGTTGATGTGATGATGATGATAATGAATGAGTCGAAATTAACTAAGGAGAATATTATTAAATGTAAATCAGGATGCGTGTGAGAAACCAATAATATTTGGTACCTAATTCTTTCAAGCCCGAACATTCAGACTTGAACAAATTCTGAAAAGTTTCATTGACCCTAACGACGATGAAGGTTCTAAATCCCATTCGACCCTGAATCGAACTCGACAATATCAAAATCTCCGCGGTTTAGGCGTGAACACAATGCATCACCGAGGTCGTCCGTGTCATCAGGTAATAACAGATAAATAGAAATCTTCTGCAGTAACGGAACCTCATAACCATAGTCGCAGCCCACGCTACACACAAATCGCTTGCAAAAAAAAAACTAGTTCCGCCCCCTTGCTTTCATAGCCCACACGCACACTTTCGCTTATCCAACCACGCTCACTGGTATTACATGAAGTTAGTCAATAAAGTCGTTTAATTAAACGCAATTTAGATAATTAAATTACTGTGTACACGTCACGTTCTTCGTCAAGGAACTGAGAAGTCACATTGATGCAACTACCGAACAAGTGTTCAGCGGTCTGATTCATATGTTTGTTTACCCTGTATCTGTAACTCAAGAATACTCGGTCAAGAACTTTCTTGACTCGAGTTTCGGATGCAAGGTCCAAAAAAAGTTAACCAGTATTGGAGAGATATTATAGTGCACGAGTTGTGCAGTCATGATGAGACCTCTCTCACAGTCAGGTGGGACGAACAGTTCTTCAAGATAATAAATAAATAAATGAGAGATGATTGACGCTCACGATTTTTGATGATGCAGAAATGAAGACTCAAATGAAATTGATCAATTTTCGCCATGATTTTATCTATATTGGTCGAATCTGGATTGAAAGGTTATAGACATACGGTTTTCATAGTACAAAGGAAAACCTTGCGCAGGACGTCATTGGTCAACTCGAACAAAGTTAGCTTAGCTCAGCTCACATATTTGAGCCAGTTCTTCATACATGAACGCTGCCAAATGCTTCTGCACCACCCGTATCACTGCAAGTAGCTGCCCACAGGCGACACAGGTGGGTTTAGTGGCTATGCCCTAACATTTAGGAAGTGGGAGTCCCACACACCACGCCAAGACGGCTTCATTGTCAGCCTATTGCAGTTGTTCGCCACTGTGGGCAAACATTTGGGGCCTTTATCCATAATAGCCACACTGGGCAGGCACGTTGGCGACCGCAGGGCGTAGCTTCTCGCTCCGGCGACGCTGTTGCCCGTCATCGGTCTGTGGTATGTAGCTACGCCTTCAATCTTAAGAAGACTGAGGGAGTACTGTATTGCTCCCCGGGGGTAGGGGTATTTGCCATCTCCGGACCAGGAGTACCGGCCGCTTGCCATCTGCGGCTGGCCAGGGCAGACAGGGCAACTTGCTGCCCACTGGCGGGGTCTAGTGGGTATGTCCTCCTATTTTGGGAGGTGTGAGTCCCACACACCATGCCGACTAGGTGGTGGTGCCTGCATTCCCCCCAAAAAGTTCTTCATAGATGTAGCATAGGTAGTATGCGGCAGATGCACAATACATGTATGATAAATATTGCTCTAATACATACTAGCTAAGCCAAGATTATAACTTAAATCTTGGCAGTGGACGATCCGCTTTAGTATAAGATCAGTTGATTGGTGTCTGGCTGACATTGCCTGGCGCATTTTTATTGTACCGTCTGTTGTTCGCAACTGTGGGAAAATTGTTCAACAAACAGTTTCATATTAACTATACCAGGAAAGAGAATCTTTAACAAAAACATTGGCATTTACTTGCGAGTGTTAAATTGCGGGAGTACAAGAAAGTCGTTAACGTAAATAGATAACTTGAAACGTTGTTAGGTTCTGTTAACGTGTTTAGAGGGTCTGTGTAATGTCAAGGATGTCTGCCATGAGTGTCACTGGTGACCGTCAAAGGATACATTTTCTATTGAGTCTGTTTCACGGAATTAAAGTCTAAGTTGTTTTGTTGATATTTCCTGCCTAATACTCGTATGTGTTTACACTGCCATAAAAAAGACACATTTAACTAAATGTTAGTTAGGTATAAAGCAACTATGTTTACACTTACTTATTTCTTGACCTACAAAGATATCTTGGTAGCATAGTGATGAGCTACCATAAAAAACCTTGTCTTCCATAAAGTGACTAGAGACTATCTCTAGTTTTTCGGAAAGCATGTCGCTGCGACAATGTACAAGTAAACAAATCAATTATTTGTCATGTGCCACCGCCATGCTGGACAATAGAATTATTCTAGCAATACTCTCGTATATCATCATTATCAGCCGTATCAGTTCACTGCGGGACATGGAATTCTCCCAATGTTCGCCACTTTGATCGATCCTGGGCTTCTCGCATCCAGCACTTGCCAACCGTCCTGCGCAAATCGTTACTCCACCTGGCCTGAGAGCGTTCTACATTAAGTTTGCCGATATGCGGTCTCCACTCCAGAACTCGTTTACCCAACGGATATCGGTTCTGCGGCTAATGTGGCCAGCCCACTGCCACTTCAGCTTACTAATCCGGTGCGTCCCTCGTTTATGGTACAGAAAAAAAATAGCTTATGTACCTACCATCAGCTGGCGTCATTATATTAAGACATTTTGGGAACACCAATTTTAACCGACCTTAAAACTTCATATCACTAACACCTTATGGTTCAAAATAGCGCAACAAAACATTCACAACAGAGACGGCTTAATTTAGAACAATGAACTGAAATTGGACTCTCGCGGTAAATTTGATGTTAAGTAATTGTATACCATTGTATGTTAATGTTTCTAGCACATGAATCATAGAACACATTGAATAGTATTAATAGAGAAAGAGAAACGTTCATCATCATCATCATCAGCCTATCGCAGTCCACTGCTGAACACAGGCCTCTCCAGTTGTTCGCGACATAGGGCCAAACATCTGGAGGATATACACATAATCGGGCGGGTTGGCGATCTCACGAATCTTTCGCTCTGGTGACGCTGCTGCCCGTCATCGGCATGTGGTAGGTATATTGTTATTGTTATGTATAATACTAGCTGCAGCCCGAGGCTTTGCCCGCGTGTATAATAAATCCTTATAAAACATATCATATTATGTCAATCTGATGTATGACCTATCAATCAATCTATCAACAGCCTTGTCCCATCCACTGCTGAACGTAAGCCTCCTTTATTACGCGCGACATTTAGGGTGTTACCAGACCAATCGATCGATCGACGACCGATGACATCGATCGATGGAAGAATCGATTGGTCGACGTCGATCGGTAGTTTCTTCCATACTGTTCATTATCGATCCACGTCGATCAATGGCATCGATCGACGATCGATTGATTGGTCTGGTAACACCCTTATGAGTTAAAATATTACTATAAATTTAAGTTCAATTCCAACCGTTTAATACGCACATGACTGAAATTCAACAGGATATTGTTATGATTTAAATTAGACGGTTATCGTCCAATTTTATATATTTTCCTCCAAATGGTCATGGTTCTCCTGTACCTACCTAATATAGATCTATAGGTATTTTATCAACATTGTGCTTACATGGACTACTACGCCTGCCACTTTGTTAGAGGTGGCCTCCGAATACATGCATAATAGACTTAATCAATTTAATTTAGGTACATACTTAATTGGATTTTAAACAACCTGAAATACCTACTTTTTTCATATACATACCTATGTTATAATAGCACTGCACAGCGACCTCCAGTCGTCTTGTGATTAACTAAAGAGAGGCCCAAGTCACTGCACCGGTAACCAGATCATCATCATCATCATCAGCCCACATCAGTCCACTGCTGGACATAGGTCTCAGATCGATCACTCATAATTGCTACCACCCATTCTGCCCTGCAGGATTTCTTTGGTTAGCAGAGCAGTGGTTTCCGTATTTACAATAGGACCACCCCATCTCATCCCGGTGTCAGGAAACGACGTCGGCGTGGAAGGAAATTAAGCCCAAAAGCGAATAGTGAAACGGTAGTGTGCTTGTAGCCATACTAAATGTATGAAAGCCATACTGATTGTATGAAACCCATACATTTCAGAAGCATCACGACACGCCACAACACAGGAATATGTTTCTTCTTTTATGCCTGGTACAGTGCGACGCGGATGACCTAGGCAGCGCTACTGAACTGATGAGGGGTTGAGAAGAATCCCGACGGGCATCTGGACCCTCCTCAAGTGTAGAGAATACCGTTTTAGGAGTGAGTCCCACATAACCCAGGTGTCCCGTACCTAGGCTGGCTAGGCTAGTACCGGGCCCTGACGTATTTAAATAAAATAAAAATGGCAGATGTCCGTGGCCGTCGGTAAAACGTATCTCAATAACGGATGAATGACGATGGCATTCCGCGGAGATGACAATATTGATATGGATAACAAGATAAAGAATGAATGTGTATAGGAAGTAAGGAAGTGACACAGGTGATAGAAAAGATTTATCGTTAGATCGTTTATAAACGGAAACCGTTTGTTTTGGTGCGGACGTATCATGATGAGAGATCGAAAACGTACGAAAGAAGTGTTTAAAAGTGTCTGTATTCCGGAGACTTTACGGTGTAAGACCTGACTATCAGGCTACTCCAGTTGTTCGCCGTTCGGGACATAGTCCCATAATCGCCACGCTGGGCAGGCTGGTTAACGATCGCACGAAACTTTTCGTTCTGATAACGCTGCTGACCGTCATCGGCCTGAGGTATTTAGCTACGCCTTCATTGGTGATGATGGTTATGCCGCCACCAGTCGGTTACCAGAGCCTCGGCTGTTATTCAGCAGGATGCACCACAGGCTTGATTGGAGTGAAAAGATGATAGTTTGGTACCTTGACCTGACTATGCTCTCTCTCTCTCTCTTTTCAAACTTTATCAAAACGTTGGGACGTCAGACAATCCACAGGGTCTACAAACCATCAGTTTATCATGCGTAAAGTGGTAATAAGGCCGAATGTGATAAGGAAAACGTAACATTGTACTGCTAAATGTGCAAAATTCACTTTTACTGTCTGCTGTTGGTTTGATTACAATTTCATGATTTTCAATAGTGACAAGCTGAGAAAGTATGAGTAGAACATAAAGCTTTTTTCTTAAATTTGAATGATAAAAACCGAGGGAACCTTGTCAACATCACATGGGCAAACAAAAAACACAGATAGGCTGTTGCTGAATAATTGCAGTATGTACTACAATAATAATGGCCACTCTCTGTAAACAGTACACACAGGGAGGGACCCTTTCAATATTAAAAACCCACAACCACATGAGGCCATCAATTAATAGAACTAAAATCAATGTGGCAATAATAATATGTACAAAGTACCTGTAGAGTTTTTCTTTCAAAGGACTCGAATAGCTTTTCCTGTGACATTTAGGTACCTATCTAAATAATATTCTCAAACAATACTTATCTGTGAAAACTAACAATGCTATGCGAAGTAAGGCATTTACAATGATGACCTGCATGCAAGTGTTGTCTATGAATAGGTGTTTGGTTACCTGTGTCAGCGTGTCACATAGTAACGTTAGTGAATGGGTGTTCGCGTCTTTCTTCCAACATACCTTCTCCGAGTTCCGACACTGACACCAGTCTGATACAGCTACTGTGGGCTCAGATCCTCAGTCAATTTCAAAAAGCTTAAATAGGTAACTAATAACTAAGTACTCACATCGTCAGTAATCCGCAGATCCTCCATACTCCTGCTATAGCTCCCATTCAGTTTCACACTATTGATAGTCCCATAGTGATTCTTCTTCAAATCCTCGTTAAACGGCTCATCGTAAATATGCTCCTTCTCAACATAGAATTCAGAGTTCTGTATTTTGCACTTACACTTCAAATGACATTTAAATCTATCATCTTTTTCTTCATTCAACATACATTTGGAACATTTATTTTGTGTCCCGAATGTACTTAAACGCTTCATGTCCCCAGAGTCGTTCAAACAACAATTCCTTAAAGGGTCAGTGTTGATCGGACCAGAACTGAGACGTGTGTATGGCAAGCTTGCAGTAGAATTAGTTAAAACGGCACAATTTAACGAATTGAAACAATTGGCTAAGGAATCTGTTGTGTTTTGATTGGGCAGTAAAGTTCTCTGTGTGATGTCTAAGATTTCTGTACATAGATAATGTACTTCCTTAGGCCTTTTCGGACTCAGATCTGTTTCAGCCACATCATAGACGTTTTGAGATGACGCAGAGTGTGTTTGTGCTTCGCGTTTCTGTAAAACTTGCTCTAGTTTTTCCAACATTTTCTTTGCATCCTTTTTCTGTTTTTCACTATTTTCTGGAATGGCACCAAATGTTCTAGGCGGTTTTTTGGGAGGAGGACCAGGAGGCAACGGTTGTTTTAAAGCCTTCTTCAATGTGTCTGTCAGAATCAAATGTGGGTTCTTACGTTCCAATTTCATAGTTTCGCTGGACGCACCCAAATCATTCATACCTTCCAGATTTGTATCATCCGTTTCAGTCTTTTCGAAATGAGATGTCAATCTCTTTATTTTCCCACTGCGTTCTTCCTCTAAATTCTCAGTTTCGGAACTTACACCGCTATCAGTCATTGTATCTTGTTTATCATCCTTCTTTTTTGGTTTAACAACCTTTGCGTACTGGTCTAATATGTGTTTTGGTACATCTTTGTCCGGAACAGAATCTTTTGGAATGTTTGATGTATCACTGACTACACCTACAATGTTCTCACTGGGGACTACAAAGTTCTCCTTCCTCATTTGATCTTCAAGGAGATTCCCTAATCGCTTGAGCCGTTCTTTACTTAACTTTTTCTCGCCCATTTTTAATGAGAAATCACTTGTCTCTGAACGACCGTTACAGCTACCGTGCCTCTTAGGACTGACTATTTTCTGACTCCGGTCACAGCGGAATGCATGACTTCTTTGCAATTTCTTTCCAGGGTCAGATATTTGTCTAGTTAAAGACTTTTTTCCGTCAGTTATCGCCTTAGCCGAATCGATTTTGCTGTACAGGTAGCTGGTATTAGGTTCTGGTGACTCAATTTCCATACTTTTTGTGTCATTTTCATTTGTGACACTAACCTCTTTGACGAAATTTGAAGATACATTGCTTTCGTGTTTGCACAGCTGTTTCTCAGTTTTTCGCAAAATGAGGTTGTCCGTCTCACTGTTCAAGTTTTCGAATTTACTTTTAATGGCTTGCACTCTATTTTGAGTTTGCGATATCATTATTTTAAACACATTTTTGTTATCACGGAAACATTCACTGTTTTAGAACGCTGTAAAACTTTAATAGTTATCCGTACGCATTCACTGGTGTAATGTACCTAGAAAGTTAATAACAACACTTATCATGGTATAAAACTTTATAACATTAAATGTCCACGATAATTTTGTTTAAAAAATAAACACATAATTTCGAACGGTCTCCACAACAAACTGTTTTTTTTAAACCCGTAGCTCTGGTTTTTGTTGCACAGGAAATCAAACTTTTTTTGTTTACTTTTTCACAGATACACAGCACGAGAAGGGAGGTCGAACTTCAATTTGTTGTAATTAATCGAACAACGCGGAAACGCGAACTCTTAGTTTGTTGTTTTACGCGATGCGAACTATTTTGAAACACTGCACTGTCACAAAGTTTACATAAACAGGCGATTCGTGTCGGTTGCAAGTCGGAGGGCATGGCACTGACGGTGTTGCCAGGTTTCACGTAGAAAGTACCGCTCGATGGTCGACGCCATTGTTTCAATAAAGGTGGGAGTAGTGGTGCACCACTACAAAGTGCAAAATTGTATTTATAAATCAACAACCATTGTAATCAATGTTAACATATTGAAAGTCAAATCATCGTTGTAGAATGATTCCACTTAATAGAGACACGGACACAGTTGATCGAGCATTTTTGTACAATCTGTGTAGGAGATTAAATGCAATTGTGTTTAAATAAAATAAATTGTGTTTGTTCCGTGTCTGGGTGTTTATATTTGTATTTAAGTATTTATTTGTGGTACCTTCGTTGTTCTGATACCCATAACACAAGTGCTTAAGCTATTTACTTTGGGATCGGAGCAATAATAATAATAACCAAGACACGCCACGCTGGGCCACACAGCGCCACCTAGCCCCAAACTAAGCCGAAGCTTGTACTATGGGTACTAGACAACTGATAAACTTACTTAGATACTTTTTTTTTGTAAATAAATACATATTATACATAGAAAACACCCAGACCAATACAAACAGACATGTTCATGAACACAAATGTTTGTACTGTGCGGGAATCGAACCCACGACCCATGGCTCAGAGGGCAGAGGTCACTACCAAATGAGCCACCGAGCCTGTCAAATGAGCAATGTATGTGATGTTGTCTGATATTTAATTATTTATGATAAAATCTTGTTCAAAATTGTTTGATAAAAACGAATGACAATGGATCATGTTAGAAACATAATACTGCTAAGATCGATCAACGTGGCGAACATTGGGAGAGGCATAGGTTCCGCAATGGACTGATAAGAGTGATGACGATAGTAGGTATATAGGTAATAATTTAAATTGTATGTGTTTTTGAAATAAAAATCTCATTACAAAAACATATTCCTTTTATCATTCGACAATACACAGAATATGAGAATCCCCATTTGTTACATTACATACGGTGAACAAATGAATATGTTTATACCCCAAAACTCGGGTAATCGTCTACCCACAGTTATTTTGTACCAGCTGATTACACATACGTTACAACTACTTGACTACTTCGGATATTACACCAACTAGGTACAAACAAAGGCCTACGGATAACTTATTTGGGTTGGTACATCAACTAGAATAATTTAATAAAACATAAAAGTGTAATACCTACTTAATTATATACTTTACATGCAATATCTTGAAATAAGTAAGATATCCGAATTTTGGAAAAACATCTCTACCTTGTACATATTAGGTAAAATGGAAAAATGATTTTAAAATATCCGAACGTATTACGATTTTGTATAGCGTCATCTGTCGTCAATATATAGAACAACTTTTCTGTCGGGCGTTTTAGTTGACGCGTACGACGTTAGGTGGCGTTCCCATTATTGATTTTACGAAGCATTTAATGCCATCTATGTTGTCCATTTTGCAACTCTTTACGTAAAGCGCATTAACACAGATAGTGTCGGCTAGATGGCGCTGAATCCTTTAGTCCTTGTTTGTTAGATGGCTCTAGTAGTATTTTTTTATACACATAGTTGAATTATTAGTTAACGGATAGATAGTAGGTACAGACAACCACACAACAACGTATCAAATTCCATAGACAATTTTCAACTGAATGTCAATGCACAGAGTGCATTATACATTGATATAACTTGACACATTTGGGTAGCTTGTTTGCCGTGTGTGTAAGTAAGTAGGTAGGTTTCGAGCACAGTGAAAATACAATGTCTTCTGTTTTTTATGAGTGACGATGACCGAATTTTCGAAATTTCAGGGACCAACCATTATGGAAACAAAACAAGCACGCAGGCGAACAAGGGCGTGGTCAAAATGTATGTGATATTGTTGTGAAAAAATAATCCTACGTACCTAGGCCTTACTCTGAAGTTTAGTCTATTACAGATGTTTCGAGGTGTTTTCCACAGGTAAACTATTGTATGGAACTTTATAACGTGTAAGTATGACACTGTACAATACAAGTCTGATGGGTGACGTGTAGCGTCGTGAACGGGCCGAAACTTCGGTAGTAGGTACGTTTAGAAGTAGGCCTATTGGAGTTCCAAACTCCGAACTCCAAAGGGGCGTTGGCACAACGTTGAATGTCACTGGAGAGGCATCGACCCCTTATTCATCAGTTCAGTTATGCCAAACATCTGGAGGATATACCCATAATCGCCACGCTGGGCAGGCGGGTTGGCGATCGCAGGGCCTAGCTTCTCGCTTCGGTGACGCTGCTGCCCGTCATCCGTCTGTGGTATTTAGCTAAGCCTATACTTGTGATGGTTATACCGCCGCCAGTTGGTTGCCAGCGCCCCGTTCGTATTCGTTTATTCTCAACGAGTCATACTCAAACGTGTCACCCTGTAAGTGTGACTGGTATCGTTCGTTCGTTTCGTTCATTTGGCAGGATGCACCATGGGCAGGTGAGGTTGGCTTGGAGCGAAAACATGATAGGCCGCTCCCTTATATTCCTTATTAGTCCACAATCATTCCTTGGAAACATTTCCTTGAAAAGGAAAATCCTTAAGTACTAATATTATAAATGCGAACACGCCAGTCACGCTTTCCCGCTTAAACCTCTCAACCGACTTTGATGAAATTTGGCACAGACAATCTTTAGACTCTGAGAAAGAACATGGAACAACAAAAAAGGGATGAAGAAACACTTCTGTGACACACCTACACGAACGCGGGCGAAGCCGCGGGCACAGCTAGTAATAAATAAACCCAAGACATGTCACGATGGGCACATAGCGCATACTTAAACCCTCTCATTTGTCCCTCTCGTGTTCGAATATACGAATTAAATTAATGAAAACCGACTTTGATGAATTTTAGTTCGTATTTTCGAACACGGTACGGACAATAGGGAGAGATCTACTCGTAAGGTGCAAAAGTATGCGATCCGTTCAACGAACGATCGTTTTGATTTTGGTGATAGGGGTAACCTGGGGCCCTACTACAAAAAACAAAAACGATCGTTCGTTGATCGGATCGCGTATTTTTGCCCCATAAACCCCTCTCATTTGTCCTTCCCGTGTTAGAATATACGAACTAAAATTCGCCAACGTCTATTTTCAACAATTTAATCGATATATTAGAACATGGGAGGGACAAATGAGAGGGATTTATGGGGCAAAAATACGCGATCCGTTCAACGAACGATCGTTTTCGTTTTCTGTAGTAGGGCCCCAGTACCCTGTGCGGGGATCGAACCCCTCTATCGACGCAGAAGTGTCAGAGGCATTCCCGCATCTGTTAGGTGTCCAATGCGTAGAGTATAGAGCCCGTTAACCATATTAAGTTGGCAGATTGTGTCAACTTGATGTGTGGTTGTGTATCTGTCACCGGAAAATAGCAAGAATCGTAAGTTGATCAATTTCCTAGGTAGTTGATTAACTTTCGGAATATAACAAGCGGTAGCTGAAATGTATTATTTAACGCAATGGATTTCAGTTAGTTGATCAATTTACGGTTGCCTGACAGTCATTTAATAATTTACGATTTTGACACAAGTAAAATCGTCCTCAAATGGGCCAATCGTTGCTCAATGTACTATTTAACGGTGCACTATTACCCGTAACTTAATACACTGTTCCCTGATTGATTGCCGGGATAACGCCACGTGAGCCATTGAACCAATCAACGTTCACCTCACCTTCGTCGGATGATTTTACGACAAGACCCCGTAAAATGATCAATTTACTAAAATACATACGTTAAATAATACATTTCAACTGCCGTTTATTATTTTCCGGAAGTTAATCAACTACCTAGGAAATTGATCAACTTACGATTCTTACTATTTTCCGGTGACATATACAAATATAGCTATGTTTATTCGACTATTATACCTATCTATTTAAAAATATGGGTCATAGGTTACTCGTTTTTATAACAGATTTCTGTGCAAGCAAACACATTTAGACTGAACTGACAGTTTACATAAAATCTATGGTTAAACAAGAAAATGGTGCTTTTGTCTACAATTCTCTGTTATAGTTAAGACAAACAATGGACAATTTTACATTTAATTTCCATATTTATGTAGTCACAAACGGACAGGTTCATTATATTAACAGCGTAATATCATAATACGATTATGAGGTAGTCTCCTATTCGTCTAAGATACTTAAAATCACAAATCACATAATTGCCCCATTTCTTCCCGTGAGCGTCATAAGGGTCGACCTGTGGGGTCGACTAAGGAATTTCTATGGCATCATCTTCCTGAGGAGCTCTATGGAGGTCCCTGAGATTTTAGTGTATATTCCCTGCTTCCCCACCATCTTGAGGCAGGGTGCTGCCCTCCCGTTCCAGAGGGAGGTGAAAAAACGTTTCTAATACTATCAATATTAGCACGTCAAAATGACTGCATCACGCTCAGATAAATAGATAATAATTCAGATCGATCACACTATCTATAAGACGGGCTGCATACCTGAGTGCCGCTCTGTCCCGTTTAAGGGACCCAAGACAAGAATGGAACACGTGTGCTGGAAGAGAGTTCCACAGCCTAATGCTTCGGCTGATGTAAAACTTAACGTACTTTATAGTAGGTACGAGTTCTGATTGTCTGCACAGTATTTTCATGACTTTTTAAATATATAACCCAAAACATGCCACGCTGGGCCACACAGCGCCATCTAGTTTCAAACTAAACCTGACTAAGCTTATAGTATGAGTAATATACAACTGATAATACTTCATGGATTACCTAATTCCAACGCTGTTAACGCAATTATTTCAAAATGAAACGTCATGTTACATGGCTGAATCTTTAATAAACTACAATTTTCATGTGGGGATATCCATTTCCTCCATAATTAGACTGATCACTCGTAACAAAGGTTATCATCATAGCTGTCGACATGTCATCGACTTTACTTGAACCAGGGGAAAACCAAAATCAGTTATTAAGTTAACGGGGTTTTTCTTTCTTAATGATTACAGAGATGGTTATGGAAACTTTTCAGAAGATTTGTTCTGCAAATAGAAGTCAGAGAGACTTGGATCAATCAAACTTATAGCCGTTTGGAGTGATACAGTCATCTAATGGTTACGAACATATAACTCATCATGATTATCATCTTTTAAGCTTTTACATCGGTCCAACGGTGTGGCATAGGCCTCTTCTCTTGATTGCCATTTACTCTCCTATTCACAATACTACTGAAACATACTCGATTTTGACATCAAACAAGTATGTTTTGTCAATGGCAAACTGTATATGGTATAAAAAGACAAATCATAGATGTGAAAGTTGGCAATAACATCAATTTAATCAATCATCATCATCGCAGTCCACTGTTGGACACCGCAGTCAATTGACTTCCGAGTCGCGTTTCTCCCGGTGAGTAGAGTTTCCGGAGCTCGTGGGGAATTAGGGTTGGGCAGGCATGGCGGTGGCAACTGACAGGTAACTGACCAGTTACTTGCCCGTTGTCACAGCGATTTGGGCTTCTCGTTCCATCAGGCGTAGGGAAGCCATTCTGTCGAGCTACTATAAAAAAAAGAAGGAAAAAGCGGATGAATTTGCCACGGAGCCTCGAATGGGCCACTGTGTGCAAATTAACAACTACTTAAATTCCACGAAGAATCTGAAAAAGCGGTAGGATAGGTAGGTAGGACTTACCTATCTCTACTGACTTTATTATTTAGTAATCGGTAGTGATAATCTCCATCTAAATGATTTATAAGTGGTCAGCAATTATGTTTGATCCTCTCACCTCCGCGACCACTGCCAAATGGCTTTGATCTTTGAAATAGGTGTCAACATTAATTATGGCGGTGACTAGGAATTAATTTAAAATGTAAACAAGACGTATTAGATGTTTATTTCTCAGTAATATGTATGTAGGTTTGTGTATCACTTTTTTGTAATTAAAGCTTCGTACCTACATAAGAATCTTCATGAAGCGATCATCATCATCAGCATAATACAGTCCACTGCTGGACATAGGACTCTCCTGCTGTTCGCCACTTAGGGCAAACACCTGGAGGATATACCCATAATCGCCACGCTGGGCAGGCGGGTTGCCAATCGCAGAGCATAGCTTCTCGCTCCGGTGACGCTGCAGCCCGTCATCGGCTTGTGGTATTTAGTTCGCCTTGGTTATACCGCCACCAGTCGGTTGCCAGCGCCTCGTTTGTTATCCGGCAGGATGCACCGCGGGCAGGTGAGGTTGGCTTGGGCGAAAATATGATAGTTCGCTCCCTTACATCCCTTTGAGAACATAGAATAGAATAGAATAGAATATATTTATTGCACCATGTTTATAGATAGTTTACATACAAAGTACACTTACTAACTAGTACAACATAGACCCTGTAAGGGTATGGCAACATTTATGAATTGGTACACAGAGAAATACAACTAATGTTATGATCTAAAGATAGACGAGAGCATAAGTATACACAGGCATTAATTGAATTATTTATTTTATTTTATTTTCGAAGTATTCTTGAATGGTGTAGTAGCATTGGTTTGTGAGAATGGTCTTTAGTTTTTTGTAGAATATGTTTACGTTGGTTTCGCACATACATTGCTTTAATACATGATCTGTTTAAAAATGCATGTCACAGTTTAAGCCTATACATAGAACTAATGTTTATGCAAATAATAATTGTTATTTATGTGTATGTACTTATTATATACGAGTTCATATATACTAATTCCTCCTCCTCGCGTCGTAATCCTCATTACTGAGGGTCGTGAAGTTCCCCTTGGATGAGCTTCCTTCTGATGATGTCTCGCCATCTGTTCCGGTTTCTGGCATCATGCAGTGCGACGTGTAGCCGTGTGTCCAAGGCGGAACGGATCTGGTCTGACCATCTTATTGGACTGCGGCCTCTTGGTCTTTTGCCGTCAACCTTGCCCGTAACGATGAGTCGTTCTAGGTTTTGGTCACTATATACTATATCACTATATACTATATTCGGTTATTAATTATATACTAATTAATAACCGAAGAATAATAAATAATAACCCAAGACATGCCACGCCGCCCCCCCATCCTGTCACCTTTGAAATAAAAATGTAATGGGAGAAAATATCACGAGTACATATCTATACTAATATTATAAAGCTGAAGAGTTTGTTTGTTTGTATGTTTGTTTGTTTGTTTGTTTGAACGCGCTAATCTCAGGAACTTCTGGTCCGAATTGAAAAATTCTTTTTGTGTTGAATAGACTATTTATCGAGGAAGGCTTTAGACTATATAACATCACGCTGCAACTATTAGGAGCGAAGATATAATGGAAAATGTATGTTCGCGCGCAAGGTGAGCGCGGAGTGTTAGTCAACGCGGGTGGCGGGGGGAAACGATCCGCGACCGCGATGCCCCGCGCTGCCCCGCACCGCCCCCTCTCAGCCGCCTGGAGCACTGGGACGCCGGGAAGCGGAGTCGACGACGGAACTCGGAGTCCGAGTTCCGTCGTCGACTCCGAGTCTCGGACGCAGACGCAGCTGCCACGCGCTCCGAATACAATCCCTTCACAATTATCAAAGTTTCAATGTAAAAACAAAGGGGAAAACTATTCCACGCGGACGAAGTCGCGGGCACTGCTAGTAATAAATAAATATCAGACAACATCGCATACATTACTCAGATCCCAAAGTAAGAAGCTAAAGCACATGTGTCGTGGGTATTATCAGAACAACGAAGGTACCACAAATATTTATATGTAGGTACTTAATTTAAATACAAATATAGACATCCAGACACAGAACAAACACAAGTATTCACCACACGAATGTTTGTCCCGGAACCTACGACCATTGGTTCAGAAAGCAGGGGACACTACCAGTTGAGCCACCGAGCTAGTATGGGGAAACTGGTTTATCTCGAAATGAGTTTTCTATTATTTAAATTACTCTTAGAAATATCTTTCCAAGTAAATATAATTTATAATAAAATATAACTATATTTAATTTCTCAATTACCTTTATTTTTATCCTGTCAGATCCCATTATAATAAGTGTATACTACATTGTCAAGTAATAAATTAAATTGAAACGATTATATACTTACATAGTGATGTTTGTACAAATATTTAAGAGTTGAAGGACTCGAATTGTTTGCCACTGATGAAAAATCATAATGTCAACGAAAGGACGAATTTAAATAAAGTTGTTTCATAATCCCGGAAAAGATTTAGAGCTCTCCAATCTTAGTCTCTTATCATAAAGACACATAGTTAGACATAGTTAGTGAGGTAGACATTTGATTAGAGGTGTTAATCAGTGAGACACAAGACTCGAAAAAGAAGAAAAAATTTTATATATATATCGAGTCCTCCATTCGAGTCCCTCCCATCTCTACTTGCACGTGGGTGTCAACTTAATTATTATTGTGATTGCAAGCTATGACATCAATACGAGATCCTTTGTGGTGTGTGTAGGTACTAACTTGCAGAGAAGTAATCACTTTGATTAGCCGGAAATTATGCGTGAAACTAGGCAAATCTTCTTTAAAATTCCATCCCGTGGTGTCGTAGGAGACGACTAAGGGAATATCAGGAAACGGCCAACTGCGTTTACCTGGGTACAAATAAAACCTACTGCTGTCACCAACCCGTCTGCCAAGGGACAATTGGCTTAAGGACAGGTTTAATTATAATTCTTAATAATGAAACGTGTCATCCTGAACGTTTCCATTCTTTGCCACATGTTTTTTTTTCTTTTTTCGAGTCCTCTTAATTGAAGCCTAAGAACATAGAACAATTTATAATGCATAGTAATTATAGGTGCACTATTGAATAGCAATGTATGAATGTGAGTAGCAAATAGTTGCCACAGAGAATAGAATTAATTACCAATAAATTATTGGAAGCTTAACGCCTTTAAAGCCAAGTCTATAATAAATAACTATCCTGATACGATTTGATTTCCAAGCACGCTTCCATTTATTTATTCGACGCTCTTACAAATGCTTGTACTGAGCGGGGAACAAACCCGCGACAACTGTATGAGAGACAACGTTCGCTACCACTGGACCAAACTGGTCGTCAATTTCATTCATCCATCATAGGCTTGTCGTAGTTCACTGCTGGACATAGGCGTCTCCAGTTGTTCGAACACATGGAGGGGTTGACGATCGCTGGGCGTAGCTTCTCGCTCCCATGATGCGTTGCCTGTCATCGGCATGTGGTATTTAGCTACGCCTGCGATACCTTCAACCACCGCCACCAATCGGCTGCCAAAGCCTCGTTTGTTATTCACCAGGATGCACCAGGACGTAAGTGAGGGTGACTTGGAGCTAAAAGATGATAAGAGGATAATATAAAATAATAAATAATGTTAGCCCCCTTACATCCCCGACATTTATTTACTATTTTAATCGTTAACATTCCATTATGTTCTAATTAAATGCAATCAACAAGCAGATGTAGGAATTTATTGCAACATCGAATCAAACAGCTTATATGTGCATTTTTTACAATCGTTATATTAGTAGGTCTGTTATTTACGCTGAGTCAGAAGTATGTTGACCTCTATACAACCATTCAATACAAAAATCGTGACCGCTTAAGTTACGATTTAAGTCTTCTGATAGCTGTTACTAATGATAGTTGTCTGAATAATTGTGCCCTTTGAACTAAGGGCTGTGGGTTTATCATTATCATCATCTTCATCAGCTCACATCAGTCCACTGCTGGACATAGGCTCTCCCAATGCTCGCCACTTTGATCGGTCCCGGGCCTCTCTCATCCAGCACTTGCCAGCCGTCCTGCGCAAATCGTCACTCGACCTGGCCCGAGGGTGTCCTACACTACGTTTGCCGAGACGTGGTCTCCACTCCAGAACTCGTTAAACCCAACGGTTATCGGTCCTGCGGCTGATGTGGCCAGCCCACTGCCACTTCAGCTTACTGATCCGGTGAGCTATGTCGGTAACTTTGGTTCTCTGCCGGATCACCTCATTAGCTGTCTTCGATCCCCGCCAAACATTCATCAGATGAATATTTTATTGTTTAGTTCTCATCATCATTATTTATTTATGTACTTTGGCATACACAACAAGTAACAATCGAATAATTGACAACATAAAAGAAAAGATAGATTCTTACTCAAAAATGTGTACCTACACACAGCATTATAAAAATTATTATTTACGCAAAACAAGTAAGTATTCAACCTATATTAGATAGATAATTATAAGATGTTACCCAACAATAAAAAGAAGAAAATATGTAGCAACACATTTTAGTTTAGACGGGAAAGAGCAGTTGAGGATCTGCTAGACGGTGCGGCGGAATCGAACGTGCTTCGGTTCAAAGATATCGAGCTCGCGGTTATTATCATCGTGCAGTCATCATCATATCGTATGGCTTAAATATTTCTGCTCGAATCCCTACACTTTAATGTCCAGTTGACGAAGCCAATCTGACGCTGCCGGAGTTAGTTCATGGAGCTCTCGCATTCCGCCAGGAAATCGGCGGAGGGGACATTCCTCCACTAAGGGGACATTCCTCCATCGTGCAGTAAGTCATTTTAAAGCCGACACATTCTTATTAGCCTGTAAACGTCCATAGCTGGACATGGTAGTCCTCCTCCAATGACAACGATCATTTGGGGGGATTTGCCTAGTCACTTAGCTTGGTAGGCGGGTTGCTGAGAATAGAATTTGTATGTAACCAGGTAAGCTGCCCGTTTCTTGACGTCTTCAACGACACCCAAGGGAAGATATTATGGGGTGGTAATATTTTTAACTATTTGTGCCGGCGGCGTCGCACACGTTGATATCGGGTTTCAAAAATAATGGACTTCCATGAAATGGTAACTAAATTTTACGCTAGACCTCTAGCAATACGTTGGTGAAAACCGCATTCAATTCCATGCAGTAGTTTTCGCGTGATGCGCGATCAAACATACCTACAGATAAAAATTTCTTTCGTTTTCGCAACACTTCATTTCACTGCTCTGCCCCTATTGATCGTAGCGTGATGAAAAGTATACTATAACCTGCCCAGGAGTATGAAGAATAATTGTACCAAGTTTCGTTAATATCCGTTCAGTAGTTTTTGTTTCTATAACGAACATACAGACAGACAGACAGACGGACGGACAGACAGACGGACAAAAATTTTCCTGATTGCATTTTTGGCATCAGCATCGATCACTAATCAACCCCTGATAGTTATTTTGAAAATATATTTTATGTAAGTACAGAATTGACCTCTCTACAGACTTATTATAAGTATAGATATAGATAGATATATAGATAGAAGAAGAAGAAGATAAGGAAACCACTCGAACAGTCCTGGGTGCTTATACTATTGTATTCAAATATCTAGATTATTATGTCGTTGATTCCCACAGCTTAAAATCTTTGTCACAATATGACTGTAGCTTAAAATGTTTACTTTGGGATCAGGTCAATGTACTATTAGGTAGGTATGTGATGCATAAAAAGGATTTATACTTTTAAGCACTCGGTCTAATTTTATGTGCAATTTTCCTACCTATCTAATTGGTATTTTTCTTAAAAACAAAGAAAACAAGGAGTAGTGACAATAATATACTTTTGAAGAACAATTAGTAAGTCTGGCTAGTTATTATAATCTGTGTCTTAATATGCCATGCACACTATGGATTCAATAACGCATTTTATAGGGTAGTTTAGCCGGTTTCCCGTCCAGCTCTGGTTTTCGACCATTACCTACAACATTTACGTAGAATAGCATCATATTAATAGTCAACCGCGCAAGATTGGACTTGTTATGGCCTTTGCCGTCATATCTGCACGTCTACCAAAATTTAAAAAGATTGACAATTCAGAACTCGAATAAAAGCTATGTCTGTCTGCGGCTTGCTTCCGAGCTATGAATACGCCATCTTGAATGTGAAAAAATTAGTGGCGCGAGGTAGCTGCACGGTATGTTTTTTTGGTAATTTACGCATGTATTTATTTGTTTTGGTCATTTACAACTAAGTAAAGACATAAAGTTGGCATTAGGAGGTGTTTTTCGTACTTATTTAAAGAATTACTTATAAAATCTAAGTGGACGGAAATGGAATTACCTATTTCGCAAAATATTCTGTTCTCGTCCACATGGACGAAAAGACAAAAATATAAGTGAAATTTGATAAATCAGTTAAAGTTAGGAATGCGAAGAACTTCATTCAGTTTTTTAATGGCTGGATCTTTGTTAGATATTCGATCTAGAATTTCATTTACGTCCATGAATTTATCAGTGTTACAAGCATAAATTTATATTTAAATATCTTGGACGGAAACCAAAAATATCGATAAAAATTACTCTAGTTTTCGTCCAAGTACTTTAATATAACAGACGAAAACTAAGACTTGACTTTTACTTTCCGTCCATTACAAACAGCGATTATTATCTTGGTTAGGCATGACTTTTTATTTTATTTTTCGATCACTGCTGGTATTATATTATCATTATTGCCTATATCATTTGCCGTTTAGTATATCTGGTTATTAAATGCATTGGAGCTTAAAAAAATAAGGAAATAAACAAATTCTTACACAGAAGATGCCGTCGTCCCGGGCCTCTCGCATCCAGCACTTGCCAGCCGTCCTGCGCAAATCGTCAATCCACCTGGCCTCAGGGCATCCTACACTACGTTTGCCGAGACGTGGTCTCCACTCCAGAACTCGTTTACCCCAACGGTTATCGGTTCTGCGGATGATGTGGCCAGCCCACTGCCACTTCAGCTTACTGATCCGGTGAGCTATGTCGGTAACTTTGGTTCTCTGCCGGATCACCTCATTTCGGATCCGATCTCAGAGAGACGCCGACCATAGCCCTTTCCATAGCTCGCTGAGCGACCTTCAACTCGTGGACTAGCCGTACCGTGAGTGTCCACGTTTCGGCTCCGTATGTCATAACCGGTAGAACGCACTGATCGAAGACTTTCGTCTTTAGGCACTGTGGGATCGACGATGTGAAGACTCGACGAAGTTTCCCAAACGCTGCCCAGCCTAACTGAATTCTCCTATTTATCTCGTCCTCAAAGTTGTTTCCACCCAACTGCAATGTCTGCCCAAGGTATACATATTTTTGAACAGCTTCGAGTACGGCGCCGTGCACTGCATTCGGTTCCGGTAGAACATCTTCATTGAACATGACCTTGGTTTTATACAAGTTCATCCGTAGGCCGATGCGCACAGAGGAGTGAGCCAGTTCATTCAGCATCTGTTGTAGGTCCTGCAGCGATTCTGCCATTATGACGATGTCATCTGTAAATCGCAAATGTATTCGCCATTTACGTTGATGCCACGTCCTTTTCAGTTCAGCGTGTTGAACATATGCTCCATTGCATTAGTGATCAACTTTGGGGAAATGACATCCCCTTGTCTCACTCCTCGATGCAACGGTTATAGGCCTTGTTTGCTGGTTCTGTACTTGGACGGACATGGTGGCGGCTTCATAGAGACATCTCATCACATGGATGTATCGCCATTCTACTTGGGACTGCAGGGACTCCAGAACAGACAAGGTTTCAACCGAGTCAAAGGCCTTCTCATAGTCCATGAATGCTAGACACAGGGGCTGATTATACTCTTCTGTCTTCTGTATAATCTGCCGCACTGTGTGGATGTGGTCTGTGGTGCCGTATCCGCTCCGAAACCCAGCCTGTTCCGTCGGTTGGAATTCGTCGAGTCTTCGTGCAATACGGTTCGTGACCACTCTTGAAAACAGCTTATAGACGTGGCTTAAAAGGGTAATGGGTCTATAGTTCTTCAGTAGGGTTTTGTCTCACTTTTTGAAGAACAGGACAACCACACCCCTAGTACACGCCTCCGGAGTTCTCCCTTCCAGGAGGACAGCGTTGAAAAGCTTTTGGAGCTCCCTCAATACGGCTCTACCTCCAGCCCTCATCAGCTCTGTTGTAACGCGGTCCTCTCCATGGGGCTTTTCTATTTTTAAGCTGCCAAAGAGCGATCTCGATTTCGTCAGTACTGACTTCTGGCAAGTCTTCGGTGAAATGACGTGTTAATGAGGCTCAAGTAACTTCATCTTCGTGATCAGGTCGAGATGCATGCGAAGCATATAACCGGCCGTAGAAGTCTTCTATTTCCGAAAGAACAGCCGGCTTGGAGGCAACGACTTCTCGACTTGCTGCGGTGCTGCAGCTTAGTCAGGTCAGGTGGCTTTTTCCAAGAGATTGTACAAACACCTTAAAATTTTGTATACGTGTAATTCCCGTTTTGTTTTAATTGTTGATTGAATAGGAATGACATAAGTCATATTAATTCTGATTTTGCAAACAAATCTTAACAAATTTAAAGATACTTAATGTTTTTATCAGCCAAATGCTGTTATAAAAATACATTTTGTATGTTATTATAAAAACGCATTATAGTTGCATTTTATTAAGTTGATTAAAAATACTATTATATCACTGATTTTTATTTCATTGCATTATAATCCTCTTTATTAACAGCGGACGAAAAGTAACGTAACCTCGGTCGAAAACTAATATTTTTGGACGAAATCTGCCGAAATCGGTACTTTTCACTAAAATATTTTTTATAAAAAAAACGATGACTATAATTAATTGTCCCTTGTTGTAAACTTAAAATAGACTATATTAGCGTTTAATAAAAATATAGTTTGTTAGATTTGGCCCAGTGGAACATTTTTTTTTTAATGTTTAACCTGGCAACTCCACTAATTGGACGAAAACCGGCTAAACTACCCTACTTACTTATACATGTCAAAATGTATGGTATCCTTAACCTTTACAATAACAGACCCACCTCAGACATAGGTAGTCCGTTCGTTATCAAAACTGACGTTTTCCCAAAATAAATTGTATTGTCTGAAAAAATATGTAGGTACTAAACAGAAATAATTGCCCTTTTCAACAGAAAAACATGTCATGTACGAGTACAGACTGATACGCATCAAGTAACTTAAATCTGTCACTTTATCTAGATGAATAATGGTCTATATTCGAAGTGAACTAAGGTGGATATTGATTGGTAATATTTGACAGAATGGGGTAGGTATACCTACACACGATACGTGTGGAGGTCTGTACTTACAACAATTATGACAACCAATTTTTACTGGAATGTCAGGAAAATGGTTGTTTTCGTGTATCTTCATTGTTCAAGAATTATTATTGCCGTTTTGACAGATGAGCGAGGGTTTTATACTCGTATTATAACCAAATACAAAATACCAAGTGCCTACAAATCTACATTTGCTTGTTTTTTTTTTATAGTAGCTCGACATAACGGCTTCCCTACGCCTGATGGGAAGCAAAAGAGAAGCTTAAGTCGCTGTGACAACGAGCAAGTAACTGGTCAGTTACCTGTCAGTTGCCACCGCCATACCGGCCCAACTCTAACCCTCACGAGCTCCGGAAACCTTACTCAAAGGCAGAAACACGACCGCACGACGAGGTATTCTATAGGGTGGAGGTCCTTCCCCGGACGAGCGGGTCAATTCGAGCGAGAATCGCTACCTCTCTTACTTTAATATCTAGGTGTCAAATCGATTATGGGTAAATCCTCCAGGTGTTTACCCAAAGTGGCGAACAGTTGGAGAGGCCAATGTCCAGTAGTGGACTGCGATAGGCTGATGATGATATATATTGTCCAAACCGTATTCGGCCACGGTGACTATTATTCCTGGGAGCGTCGTTGGTGTGCTCTGAGGTGACTAGCATAGCCGATTTTGTTGACAAAAGTTCGTCCACAATCTATGCATGTTAAGACACCTCCATCCAACTATATTATAAATTATGGCCGCTGGTTTTCGGGCCTTCAGCTCATCTCGCTTGTTATCGAGCGCTATCCTACGTTTGTTTTCAAAAGCGTACACTTCATCATTTACGGTGCTCCGCCATTGTGACCGATTCTGAGCCAGCACCTCCCAACGAAGAGGATCAATACGGCTGATGATGATAATGGTAAACTGAAATGTACAACACATGGATTGAAATTTCCAATCCATGTGCCAGGCCCGCATGTGTTATAAAGTTGTTACTTTTTTGTTTCGCTAATATTTGGCTAAAAATAGGCTACGTTTAGAAATAACCTTGCTAGTCTAGCAAACTGGATAGTAGCCGGATTTAGACGAAATGGAAATGTAGATAGGCAGGTTATTTAATTTGTCTTATATTTATTGAAATATCATAAATTCATGAAGCAATAAGTATAAGTATACCTTATATATTTTTGTTATGTACTTATATCCCTATAGGTAATTAAAATCAAAATTAAGATGCTTTTTTGTTTTTATGTTTAAGTACAACTTCTGTCTAGGCACAAATAATCATAATCAAGTCCCATTGCTAAGAAAAAAAAGAATTTAGAAAAAGAAAACTTAGAAATGGATAAATTGTATGTTTCTGTCCTCAGAATTTTACTTCTTGCACGTCAAAACATATTTCTACATTTACAAACCTTTATTTTATTTATCAGGTAGACTGTTTGGACAGCCAGTTGCATCTAACGCCTTAGATGCATAAATTGTCATTGCCTGAAAAAATTATGAGTAAGTAATAAAACAAATTTTCCTTCTACATGATAAATTGTACCATCATACTGTAGTGAATGGCGTTGAAACTGCAGTCGGGCGTCAAAGCCCGCACAGATAGAACGCTCACGAGCGACGCGCCGAGACGCCATACTTTTTACGTTCGCGCGCTTTTTGACAGGTGTCATAATAGTGTTTTTTAAATTTTTTCCGACTAAACCGTATCTGTAGTGCCAATGTGTTAGTGCGTGCCCTAAAAAGTTTGGACGAAAAAGGATCACTTACAAAGGTATGTCGTATGTTTTACGGGTATTGCAAGTGTTATGTCATTATATTGGTTTTTACAAATTTTGCTTTCACTAGAACAGGTGGGGGGATCGGGGGCAGTGGGACACCGAAAGTGATCTCGAGATGCGGAGGCTGTGCGGCTAAGATTTGTTCGGTCATAGTTTTTTTATGTAGACTTTTTTAAATTGAATTTAGAGCGTGCTGGCTAGATTTATTGCTAGATTTTTGAAAGAACTAACCGTTTTTCAGTGTCTAAGCGGAATCTAACGGAGATATGTTTTTATTGTTTTTAGGATGACTTAACACAGCCTTATTTTATTGGATTCTCGCTCGATTAATTGTTGAAAATTGCTAGTCAATTTAGAAGTTTAGTTTACAATTTAGTCGTTAGAAGGCAAAATTGAATAATGCTTGTTTTAATGCCTTTTGTAATATTTGTTTGATATAAAATAAATTTAAAGTTTTTAAAATTTAGGTCTAGGTAACTGTCTATTTTACGCATTACTCAACAATATTACTTAAACATAAACTCAATTAAAAAGGGATATTTTATTAGACTTCCAATAACTTTAAAAATAAATTTTACATACTTACGTAGGGTTTCATCTTTAAGTTCATACAATTTACTTAGGTATCTTATAATGTTTGTTCTACTACTTACTATAACTTTTTTATCTTCGACGACCTCGGTGGTTCAGTGGTCAGTATTCTCGCCTAAGGCGCGGACAATCTGAAGGTGCCGAGTTCGATCCTCGGTAGGGTAATTTAGGAAATTTGAACTTTGAACTTTTAGGAACTTTGTCTTGGGTCTGGGTGCTCTAGGACTACAATACTCTTACTTCAAGGGAGGTACAGAGACCCTTAGTTTGAGACCAGCCATTTGTGTGAGTTCTGGCGCATACATTTAATTAATAAAGTTTGTGTAATATTTATTATTATATTATAATGTAGATTTCACACATGCTAACATACGTCATAACAACTCATAGTACCAACTTAGATTACAAGAGAAAACCTCACTTCATGTAGTATCAAAAAATTTAGCAACTCTTTTTTGTTATACTTACTTACTTGGACTTGATTAATGTGTTTTTACTTTCTGACACTTATTTGTTTAAGTAATTGATACTTATCTGTTACTTAACAACGACATACCATAATGTGGGAACAAAAGAATTAAGATGTTCAGCTAACACCTAACAAAGAATAAATTTAAATAATCTTTGTTTGTCTGCTATAGTATGTTAAATAGTAAAGTGCATCCATACACAACAGCGTATTAAAAATTTATGAATTCCGACATTCATCTACATTGAGACAAGAAATGTCTGTGTGATGAGGTAATTTTTCCCTCATCTTTATCACTAGTAGTATAGTAGACAGCTTGGATAAAATTAAAGAGTCTAAAATTTCGCAATAAAATATTCACAGGAGTATTAAAGGATAACCTTATTTTAACAATCGCTTAAGTCTCTGATAAGCCGTCTTCTGACAGATAACACAAACAAACTCGGTGGATTATCTTACGGATAACTTCCGAAAAGTGGTAGTGGTATTTGGGACCCTCACAGGGTCAGGGTTTCCGATTTCCCGGGTCGCGAACCTAGGGCCCTACTACATATTAACAATCGAAAACGAACGTTCGTTGGATGCATCGCGTTTTTTTGCACCATGAATCCCTACCATTTGTCCCTCCCGTCCCGTGTTCGTATATACGAACTCATCATCATCATCGTCAGGAGCTATGCCTGCGATCGCCAACCCGCCTGCCCAGCGTGGCGATTATGGGTAAAGCCTCCAGGTGTTTGCCCAAAGTGGCGAACAACTGGAGAGGCCTATGTCCAACAGTGGACTGCAATAGGCTGATGATGATGATGTGATGTTGTCTGATATTTATTATTAGGCACTTATTGGAACTAGCTTGTCTTTAAAAGTAATAAGTACGTATGTTACGAAGAAATATGACAATTTATGGGGCATGTCAGAATAATGTTTGGGAAGCACTGCTAGGGTATTACAAGAATACACGCGTCAACCATTTGGCCAAAAAGATCAACGTCGACCTGTGTGGAGTCCTATTTTTTATTCTTGTTCAGGGGATATACGCTAGATAAAGCGCATGGTTTGGTATCACTATCTGCCAGTTTACAATCAGGGACTTCCTTCTAAGAACCATATCACGCTTACCATATTGCACCGAAGATGTAACACCCTTTGACGACCTGCATAAATGCCGTTTCACGTCATTTAAAAGGCTCAAGGTGTTTCATCACTCGTCACAGCTAGTATGCCTGTATCTGCGGGATGTCCCAGTTTAAGACGAGATGATTGGTGTGCAATGTCTGCCGCATTCCTGCATGTGGTCAACCACAGATGTAGGTTAGCTAGTATAGTAGGAAACGGTTGATTGAAACCAATGAAATAGAAGGATTTACTGTCTAGAAATTGTTCTGTAGTAGGCAAGGGGTCAAGTTGGCGGTGATAAGCTCCCGTGCTTTGGAAAGCGCGTTAAGCCGTTAAGCACATCATCATCAGCTGCCTACAACGTCCACTGTTGGATATAGGCTTCCCCAAAGATAAATGTCATTTGAGAGGATTTGTATAAATCACCACGCTTGGTAGCGGAGTAGTAAACAATACTAGTGCTATAGGTGCATCCTTCGTATTTGCTTTGTGGGTGCATCCGTCGCCACTGAAAAGAGAGTGCACCAAGATTGCAAAACTTAAGCATCATATTATCTCTTAAACGCTTGGCTAGTCGCCGCGGAGCAAAAATATGTTTC
The DNA here is from genome assembly GCA_031163375.1 of Conogethes punctiferalis. Taxonomy (NCBI): domain Eukaryota; kingdom Metazoa; phylum Arthropoda; class Insecta; order Lepidoptera; family Crambidae; genus Conogethes; species Conogethes punctiferalis. Next base: position 3,652,477 of record CM062077.1, on the reverse strand, counting down.
ATTTAGGTATAACGTCTAATTACGACAAATAAAACAACTTACCAACTAGCAACAAAAGCGAAATCTTGCACTTTCGATTAAAAACAACGAATTTTACAGGTTAATAATTTTGATTAGGGAAATTACACCGTCCCACCTGGTTATAAAGTTTCAGTTTATAAAGCGTCATACGTGACCGATATAACATAATCATATTGTGTGTGGTAAGCCATTTCTACTGCAGTTCGGTGATGCAACCGACGCTTGCGCTTGTTTGTTTCCGGCTGTTTCGCATATCGGACTTTCGACTGTGAAATTTTTGCGTTCATGAAATTTTGTCTTAGTGATATGTTACTATGTGGCCGAGAGAGAACTTACACATGAAGTTAAGACCTAGCTGCATTGTTAAATAGTAAAATTGGTTATTTATTACTTTATTAGTAACCAATAAGGGTTTGCGCAGGACGGCTGGCAAGGGCTGGATGCGAGAAGCTCGGGATCGATCAAGGTGGCGAGCATTGGGAGAGGCCTATGTCCAGCAGTGGACTGATGTCCACTGCTGGACATAGGCTGATGATGATGATGAATAAGGGTTAAAGATATTAATTCTCACCTGCAAGCGCCATTTGTATTATTATAGAATACAAAATATACTTACACATACAGAACACAGAATATTATTGAAAATCGTAGTCACGAAATGAAAATACATCTCTTGCAGCCCAATTTCATTTTCAGGGAACATTATTCGTACAGGTCAGTACCTACGTACATTCATTACAGATAAATGTACGTACCCACCGCACGTAGGGGCCAATTTATCAATTCACGATACATCTTACGAGAGACCGAGGCTTTCAGTGGGTATTCCCTGCTTCATAACCATCTTGAGGCAGGGGACGCTCACATACCCATGTCCCAAGTGTCCGGAATACATAACCGCATTTTCCCCGATAAAAAAGGTCAACTCACAACCATAATACGTATTTAATGCTGATGTCAGAACTGTTAACATCTTCCAACAATGGTGTGCATTAAGGAAAACACTAGGAAAACCTGGGCATTATGGGCAATAACATAAATTTGTTTATGTATCTATTAGATTCGTTGTAAGGAAATAATCAGCGAGAATACAAAGAATTGGATAGATAAAGGATTGCATTATTATCTGGTCTTGCTGGAAATAAATGAGATAGGCCAGGTGGAGTGACGATTTGCGCAGGATGGCTGGCGATTGCTGGATGCGAGAAGCCCAGGATCGATCGAAGTGGCGAACATTGAGAGAGGCTTATAAGTATCTAACAGAGAGGCTATAAGCCTCTCTAAGAGGCTTATATCCATCTATCTGTGAGAAGCTGATCATGATGATGACGATGATGAGAAATATATAAATACTCCAGGCAATTGATACCAACCTGGTCCTTGACTATGATTTTCCCGTGTAGGTAGGGAAGTCCTGTGTCCTGAGTGTCACCTGAAAGCGGCAGAGCGACCTTTCGCCCATTAGTTAAATCTATAGAGCGCTTGTTATGTACTTTCGACCCGCTGCGCTGTAACTTTTGTACCCGGTCTCCCCCACTATGAGTCGCCATGTCTAAAATTCGTAATCCAAGACAGAGAGGTGTGAAACGCCGGAGATGAAAGGAAAATTTAAGCCCACTGGGGACACAGGGGAGTTAAGTGGGTATGGCCTATTATTTTGGGAGATACGAGTCCCACACACCACGCTATCTCCCCCCGGATCCGGGGTAAGGGTGCGTAATGTATTACCTCTATCGCCTCATTGTTAGATAGGTCTTACCTTCCCTACCCAAAAGTAGGACGATGTGACCTCAGGTCTTGGTGAATCTAGGAAATGAACTTGTCTAATTTGCCACCGGTCTGGGTGTTCTCAGAGGCACCCCTGTCATCGTCTGGTACTTATAGTATAAGAGAAAATTTTATTTTGAGATCAGATGGCTGGCATGAAATGTCTGATTTTATTATTGCACAACTTGCAATTCAACTAGTCCATCTTCCTCCCGTTTTCGAGGGCGGTGTGAGTCCCACATACCCTGCTACTCCCCCGGGTAGCGGGGATGCGTAAAAGCATTTTCCTCGGCATAAAAAAATAAATAAATAGGTGTAGAAGACATTACTTGTAATCATAATTTAGGTTCGTATTTATAGACCTAAGCAATATCTTCCAGACCACCCATAGGTAGTAATGGAAGGTGATAAAGATAATGAATTTGTTATTAATTAGCAATCTGCATTATAACAACACATTAAGTTCTTAATTAAGTGTTACTAACTTAACAAACTAATTTAAATACTTTCGCATTATAGGTGCCAAGGACTTATTAAGAGAACTGATTATTTTTGTTTATCAATCAATTTGTTAATTACTTTTGGGAACCTAATAAACAAGTCCTTTTGTGAAAAAAACCATTAGGGCTTTAGCTTAAAATAAAAATAGGACGGGAATTCTTGCAATAGATCATTATCATCATCAGATGATAATATTTATCAAGAAGATTTGTGCTGGTTTCGAATTTAATAGCTCTTGACTGTGAAAGGTCTTGTTACTTCTGGACTGTTGTAAAAGCATGTTTTTTTTTACTTTTGCAGTTTTTTTACTGTCAAATCATGAAGTCGGGTTGGTTTTTATTTCAACAATGCTGAATTGGCGTACCACCCCTTATACACCTTTTAAACTTTCTCTGACAATTTTTTTCTTTCATAACCTTCTCCTGACTATAACAAAGACAAAATAAAAGTGACATTGGTCCAGCCATTCACGCTTGGTAGCGTGACCAAGGGAAATAGGGATTCATTTTCATATATGTTACATAATCAGTATAATATTGCGTACATAGAGTAGGTAATCTTGTTAATTATAAACCGAACATAATATTTTTCCAATTATCGCAAAAATATAATTTTTTTAGACGATATTTTATCGTAAAACAGCCTTGATCGTTGTAAATAACAGATTTGTCCTAGACATCGTTATCTGAATGTTATATAACGAATAGTAGCACAAAGTTTGAAGATAGATAAAATAGAATCTTTTTTACAATAATAATTGTTATAATAAAATCTACGCTCCTCTCAGAATTTGGGTTGCGGTCAATTTTATTGCGATTAGTTAGGTAGGTTTTCTTTTTTTTTTATGACGGGGGAAAACGGGCCTAAAGGTCACCTGATGGTGATGATGATGATGAAATGAAATGATTACTTCAGCCCATAGATACCGCAACAACAGAGGAGTCAGTGCGTTTCCGGAAAAACGCACACAAACCTACACGATTCCAAGAAGATACCGCGATAATTCTTTTTGAACTGAAACATGCAATATCTAACAATTCAATAAAAAGTATTACATTGTATGAGGGTAGGTAGACGATAGTTTCGAAATCAGTCTCTATCTACCAATTTTGATACTAAAAATTGTTCGTATTAAAATAAGTAATGTTATGTGTCATCATAATTGTCATCAGTCTCTCGCAGTTCACTACTGAATCTTGATCTTTTCGTATCCAGCACTCATCTTGCGCAAATCGCTCTACCTTATGTAGTTTTACATAAATTCAAATGTTATGTTATTATTCTTCTAGTTTACTTAACAAAAATTATGTTAATTCTTCGTCAGTGTCAAAAAGTCACATTTTGTGTCAAAGACGCAATTGTTCCGAGCTCAAAATATGATATTTCGGGTATTTATCTGTATTAAAGTCGTCGGTATGTATCTGTAGTATAGGTAACGTCACTTAATTATAATTTAGATATTTGTTTTCCAAGTTTCAGTATTAAATTCGCGTGTAAGTATACCAAAGATAAAGGAAAATTATTTTTATCGCCGGATAAAATTTAATAGACTGAAAAAAGGTACATAATAGTAAGTCATGATTTAGTCAGAAAGAAATAGATAATTATAAAAGTGAGACTATCTTACATTTAGGGGCATTTGGGGAGATTTGCCTCAGTCACCACGCGGCCACGCTTGGTAGGCGGGTTGGTGACCGCAGTAGGTTTTATTTGTACCCAGGTAACGCTGCTGCCCGTTTTCTGAGACGCACGCACCGAGATGATATGGGGTGACAAATTGACTTTTGACTTAATCTTAACTAATATTATAAAGCTGAAGAGTTTGTTTGTTTGTTTGAACGCGCTAATCTCAGGAACTACTGGTCCGAATTGAAAAAATCTTTTTGTGTTGAATAGACCATTTATCGAGGAAGGCTATAGGCTATATAACATCACGTTGCAACTATTAGGAGCGAAGAAATAATGGAAAATGTAAAAAAAACGGGGAAAAAATAACTATTCCACGCGGACGAAGTCGCGAGCACAGCTAGTTCTATATAATTCTAATTGTCAATTTATTGTAAAATAGCAAAGATACAAGGCAACAAAAGTTAGCAGTGGGAGTCTTTGACGTCACTCCGTCCCGTAAAGATGCCTCACCGAGTGACACAACGCGTAATTTCAACGGGCTATAACTTTGTAATTTTTAGTCTAATTTACAAATACAAAAATACGTCTTTTGTGACGGACTAATTACATTTTTTAAATAATTACATTTGATAAATACTTGTGTTTGTTCCGTGTCTGGGAACGAAGGTACCACAAATAAATACTTAAATACAAATTATATGATTATAATATTCTGATACCCATAACACAAGTGCTTAAGTTACTTACTTTGGGATTAGAGAAATGTATGTGATGTTGTCTGATATTTATTATTTATTTATTTCGGGTATATTATTGCCTTCATTATTGATCTAGTCCATGCACTCTTGAATATAAGGTAAGGTATACAAACCCAACAAAGCAGATCACATGAAGCTCGAATTTCACTCATAATATGTACCTACATCGATACCTGAACGCAAAGTTCAATATAATAGTGGCAAAATAACTGGCCTACTTGAGGTCATGAGGTCGATTTCCGGGTCAAGCAACGCTTGTAATTCGAGATACTTATTGCGCATCAAATATCATACCAGTAAAATGGATAATATCTCTGAGACAAAGTAAATTTCATTATGAAAACTGCGTTTGAGTAGATACTCACCTCTCCTGCTCGAATTTTTCCTATAGCGTTCAATCTCCAAGAAGAAAAGCCAAATACGCAAGATATTGTAATGTGGGAATTGAACAGATATTATAATACACGCTCTGTTGCGTCATTGTCATATGAAAATAAAGAATACAATTGGCTTCTGACAAGAATTTGTGAATCGTTAGGAAAAACAAAAATGACTCTACCACCGCATTCGGAAAGTGGTTTCTATCGAGAAGAATCGGCAAGAAACTCGTCAGTTGCTTTCTTCATTGCCAATATTCTTACAATGTTTCTATCCTAATCCTATGTCTTAAAGTTACACAATATAAAGCTAGAAATTGATTTTATACAACGCCGAAATGGATTTTCATTGAAAAAATCCGATAGGACTACAGTTCTATACAACCGGAGAGATCAGGGGCCCTACTACAAAAACCGAAAACGATCGTTCGTTGAACGGATCGCGTATTTTTGCCCCATAAATACCTCTCATTTGTCCCTCCCGTGTTATAATATATACATCAATTATATTGTTGAAAATCGACGTTGACGAATTTTAGTTCGTATATTCGAACACGGGAGGGACAAATGATCCGTTCAACGAACGATCGTTTTCGTTTTCTGTAGTAGGGCCCCAGGCGCAGAATCAACGGATGTACGCATAGTGAAATATCGCCACTAACTTTCTGACTCAGTCAAATATAGTTCAGTGTCTTAGGAGATAGTGTGTGGGAGACACAGGTCCAGTCCACTCTCTACTCCTTTATTTACACACTAGCTGTGCCGGCGGCATCACACGCGTGTATACCGGGTTTCAAAAATAACGGACTTTCATAAAATGGTACCTAAATTTTAAGTAAGACTTTTAGCAATACATTGGTGAAAACCGCATTTAATTCCATGCAGTAGTTTTCCCGTTATGTGTGATCAAAGATACAGATAAAAATTTCTCCCGTTTTCCCAACATTTCCCATTACTGCTCTTCTCCTATTGATTTTACCTCTGCTCCTATTATTGTACCTAGCGTAATAAAAAGTATACTATAACCTGCCCAGGAGTATCCAGTAGTTTTTTTTCTATAACGAACATACAGACCGTAAAAAATTTTACTGATTGCATTTTTGGCATCAGTATCGATCACTAATCACCCCCTGATAGCTATTTTGAAAATATATTTCATGTACAGAAATGAATTTTGACGTTTGCAGGCTGATGGCGATGATATAAGCTACTGTTTCATATGAACCCCCGACCTCTGGCGTAGAAGGCACGGCCAATCCACGCTAAGTATGACGAAAACCGTAACTAGAACAAACAGTGTTGACTCAAACGAAAACAGGGTTGCCGGCCGCACACCGAACACGCGACCCGGCGCAACCGGTCCACGACGCAATCGCGCTCATAATAAACCATTACACTCGCAGACACGACTGACTTTGCTTAGTGTCTTCAAAGTTTGCGCCCCTTTTTTTATACCGAAGAAATGCGTTAATGCATCCCTGTCACCCGGGGGAGTGATGGGGTATGTGGGACCCTCACCCTGCCAGGGTGGCAGAGAATACCCACTAAAACTCCGGTGCCTACGTCATGCGCCTATGGGGGCGGTGTCAAGGGGCCAAGGCATACCTATACGACCATGACACCGCCAGCACTGTCTGCCCTTAAGGCGGACTCAACAAACTCACCCTCTAGGAGGGAGTGACGGGAGCGGCCCAGAAGGCCAGCCCACTCCCGTCCGGTGGAGATGGGGACCCGTGCAATGCAGGTGGTGGTGGTGGTGCCCCCGCACCAACCACCCGCTGGGTCCCATCAGGCGGCATGAGGCGGAATTGCCACCGCGTGCGGCCGCCTCTGCGCCGGCGGAGCGGAGGGGTAAGTTTGCGCTCTGCGGTAAGGGGCGTAGAATACTACCAAGGTATCTCTGTCTGCAACAGGGAGCACAAGGTGCCCGGAGGAAGCCATTCCGTCCTCCCGAGTTGTGCCGCCCACACCGTGGTTGCAAAGTTACAAGTACGCGGTTGAATGAAGAAGTGAAATCTGCTTACCTCGGACCAGAAGTGTTAGCCGCTTGTCTTCTGGACCCTGCAACCAGAACCCCTGCAAGTTGTTGCCTAGGCTTACCCCTGTTGTTGTTGACACAGGCGGGTTTTGTGGGTATGCCCGGAATAGAAATTCCGGGAGGTGTGAGGGCCACACAGCGCCCGGATTCGATATGAAGGTGCCTAATGCATTCCCCTCTAGATCCATGGTACTGCGTCTGAACTCCTCTTTTTAAAACATCTCCCCAGCAACGCCCTAAGCCAAGGGTCGAGCTCGACTGGGGTGTGTCCTTAACTATGTTGCTTAACATTTTCTAGCGTCGAGAGCCTTCCGCTTCTCCCTGCCTGCAGGCCAGTGATGATGATAAGGCTGCCTTCTAGTAGGGGTTTAGTCGCCTGGCTGGCGACGGTACACTCGGCGAACGTACCGTCGAAGTGACTTCGGTCCCGTTGCGGGATCAGTCGATACATAGCCAGAATAATCTCACAGGCCAGCATGGCGGTGGTGACTGAAGTTACTTTTAGTTACTTGTCCGTTACCGTAGTAACTTGAGTCTCTCTTACGCTTACAACAGACGACAGGAGGACCTTGCCGTGCTACTACAAAAAAACTAAGTAGTGTATGTCGTTCCGAGAAAAAAAAATTCGGAGACATTGAGTAAAGCACCGCAGGCGGTTTGTTATCTGTCTGTACAGTAGTTTTAATTAAGAAATTACCACTTGGTAACGCTTTGATATATTTACCAATCCATACAAAGTACTCGTAATGACACAGACGGTTTAAACAACTTGTCTAAATCTAGGTCACGACCGACGATCTGAACTTGTGTTGTACCTAGGTCTTAGATCAGCCTAGGTTATCTCGTGAACTAGACTGAGAAAATAAACAATATTATTTAGGTCTAGTTCTGGAAGAACTTTGTATTTATTATGTAAAGATAATAATTAGTTCAAAACTGCAAAATTAATATTCTTTTTCACAAATACACATCAGCCGCCTCATCTAAAATGAAGATTTTTTAATCCATAATTTTAAGGTTGCCGTTACGTATGTATGTTAAAACCACGGAGCAAATACTTGCTTCGTGGTTAAAACCTTAACTTTAAGGATTTAAAATCCGTAATAATAAGGATTTTAAAATCTTAATTTTAGATTAATGTATTAGATGGGCGTTTTTTTATAGTTTTTAAACCTTTTCATGCTCCTTTTGTAGGTAGGTATCAGTAGGTATACAGACCGTTAAAAATATTTGGTACATGTGTGTGAGTGACATTGACGTAAGGGCGTTAAGCGTGACACAAAAATGTCAAAATCGACGTCAAAAGTGTAATTTATGTGTAAGACAGCCGAATTCGGGCACGTGCCAAAACTTTTAAATTATGTCTTTGCCTATGAAATTGCTTTCCTGCAGTAGGTACTGGCCTTTTATAATAAAAACAAATTGAGTTTTTGTGAATTCTAAATTTAAATTATAGGCTTGATGAACTTGATTCCAAAGCCGTTATGCATTTATCAAAAAATAAAAGTTTTAAAAATAATATGAATGACATTATTTTTATAAAGTCAGTCATTAGTTTATTGATTGGCGTTATATTTTCATTTACATTAGATTATAACATTTTTCTACAGACCTACGAGTCTATCGTTGTGCTAGTTTTAAAGTGCTTTTGTCAGCGTTATTTATCTACATACTTAATATAATTCCGCCAAGTCACCTCTAAATGACTCCTCTTCCTCCGAGTCACAATTAAGTTAATTTTAACTGTCATGGTTCATGAAATAACCCGCGATTTTCTGCCAATCACAATAATTCATCTGACAATGGTGTCTCTGTCGTAAAGTTTTTCTGCAGTTTTTATAATTACTTTAACTAATTAGCAAGATTACGCAGGATTGTGATAGGTATGTACATTGTGCATCCTACTGTTTCTTAAGATAAAATCATACACGTGACAAATAAGGAATGCCCCGCTTGCTTTCAATCTAAGCTTTTCCATAGGGCTATGGTTATTGAAAGAGGTAGGGCATAGCGAATCTTCGCTCGAATAGAGCCGCCCGTCCGGGGAAGGACCTCCATCCTATAGGATGGAGGTCATTTGACTGCGGTATTCTATAGAATACCGCAGTCAAATGACCTCTGGGTCGTATTTCTGCCGGTGAGTAGGGTTTCCGGAGCTCGTGGAGGGTTAGGGTTGGGCCGGCATGGCTGTGGCAACTGACAGGTAACTTACCAGTTACTTGCCCGTTGTCACCGCGACTTGGGCTTCTCTTTCGCTTTCCATCAGGCGTAGGGAAGCCATTCTGTCGAGCTTCTATAAAAGAGCCGCCTTACAGAACTTATCTTAATGCTTGCACACAAATGTGCACTATAAGACTGGCTCGGTAGCTCAATTGGTAGTGACCCCTGCCGTCTGAACCAAGGGTCGTGGGTTCGATTCCCACCCGGACAAACATTCGTGTGATGAACATTTGTGTCTGTTCCGTGTCTGGGTGTTTATATTTTATTTAAGTATTTATTTGTGGTAGGTACCTTCGTTGTTCTGATACCCATAACACAAGTGCTTAAGCTACTTACTTTGGGATCGGAACAATGTATGTGATGTTGTCTAATATTTATTTATATCTTAACTAATATTATAAAGCTGAAGAGTTTGTTTGTTTGTTTGTTTGTTTGAACGCGCTAATCTCAGGAACTACTGGTCCGAATTGAAAAATTATTTTTGTGTTGAATAGACCATTTATCGAGGAAGGCTATAGGCTATATAACATCACGCGGTAACTATTAGGAGCGAAGAAATAATGGAAAATGTAAAAAAAAAGGGGAAAAAATAACTATTCCACGCGGACGAAGTCGCGAGCACTGCTAGTTTATAATAATCGTTGTGGTTTGACTGCCAGCTGTGACCAAAATTCGGCCTGCGGTGTTATAAATATAATGACACTATATAAAAAAAATCTTTCGTCTTTCTAACGACTCGAATACGTTTTCTGATTCGCCTATTCTGTTGCTACGGACGGCAATCAAAACGGAATATTAGAGGTCAACGAACTGTAATTTCGGATATATGTTATGCAGTTATGGGGCCATTTCGTGCGTAATGCATTTTCGTAAGTTTTTTATTTGAACTCGGCGAAATGGCAGCAACCTACATCTACATACTTGATTATAAATATATTTATCTTTTTTTTTTTTTTTTAGTGGCTCGACATAATGGCTTCCCTACGCCTGATGGAAAGCGAAAGATAAGCCCTAGTCACTGTGACAACGGGCAAGAACTGGCCAGTTACCCGTCAATTGCCACCGCCATGCCGGCCCAACCCTAACCCCCCGACGAGCTCCGGAAACCCTACTCACCGGCAGAAATACGACCCAGAGGTCATTTGACTGCGGTATTCTATAGGGTGGAGGTCCTTCCCAGGACGGGCGGTTCAATTCGAGCGAAGATTCGCTATGCCCTACCTCTATCCTATCTGTGTGGTTTTCGGGTTTCGAATAGGACCGAACCCCTCTCATTCCGTGGGTGTTATAAAAGACGAATCTAAACTAATATTATAAAGCTGAAGAGTTTGTTTGTTTGTTTGTTTGAACGCGCTAATCTCAGGAACTACTGGTCCGAATTGAAAAATTATTTTTGTGTTGAATAGACCATTTATCGAGGAAGGCTTTAGGCTATATAACATCACGCTGCAACTATTAGGAGCGAAGAAATAATGGAAAATGTAAAAAAAAAAACAGGGACAAAATAACTATTCCACGTGGACGAAGTCGCGAGCACAGCTAGTAAGGGAATATTAGGAAACGGGTAGCAGCGTCTTATAGGTATAGATAGGTTTTTATCTACATAGTTAAGTTACCTCTAGGATCCCATCACTGTGTCACAGACTGTGTAATGTTGTTAGCTCAAAAACCCTAACACCGTAAGGGGGGGGAGCCCTAATACTATCCTTACTACGCTCTCGGCAAGGTTTGACTGTCAGTACTTACATGAACCGTTGTTCGATGGTTCAGGTACTGACTAATGAACAAATAATGAGAACTAAATGTAAATTGAATAGTCATCATCATCATCATCATCATCAGCCTATTACAGTCCACTGCTGGACATAGGCCTCTCCAGTTGTTCGCCACTTAGCAAACATCTGGAGGATATACCCATAATCGCCACGCTGGGCAGGCGGGTTGGCGATCGCAGGGCGTAGCTTCTTGCTCCGGTGACGCTGCTGCCCGTCACCGGTCTTTAGTATTTAGCTACGCCTTCAATTGTGATGGTTAAACCGCCACCAGTCGGTTGCCAGCGCCTCGTTTGTTATTCGGCAGGATGCACCACGGGCAGGTGAGGTTGGCTTGGAGCGAAAAGATGATAGGCCGCTCCCTTACATCCCAATTTGAATAGTGATTTGATTTAATTAAATATAATGTAATATTTTGATGATAATGTAATAGTATAATAATTTGGATGGATTTATGACATGTAACTATATGACATTAATTGTTGAAATTAAATTACTCTATTCTATTCTAAAAACTACACAAGAATATGAACATTACATAGAAGAAATATCGTTTAATAGTCGTAAACGTCGATTTAAAAATGTTCGCTTCAATATCGGTCAAGGTGTTCAATCTTTACATAAACATTATGGACGGACGGACAGACGTCTATTCGCACTAAGTTATGTAATAGTTTATACATATAGGTAGTGTTTCGTAATTTGGACTTTTTTGTTATATCTGTCAGTCAGATACCTACAGATGTTATAATTCTATTTTTTTAACTTTAGCAGCCTAATTTGAATCCTACTAAAGATTGTTTGCAAGGACGTTTATTACTGAGCTAGCTGTGCCCGCGACTTCGTCCGCGTGGAATAGAGTTTCATCCCCTTGGGGGCAGAATTGATCAAAACAAAATCCTTTCTTAGCGGATGCCTAAGTTATAACATCAACCTGCATGCCAAATTTAGTATAAATAAATAAAATAAATAAATAATAAATATTAGACAACATCACATACATTTATCTGATCCCAAAGTTAGTGGCTTATTCACTTATGGGCATCAGAACAACGAAGGTACCACAAATAAATACTTAAATACAAATATAAACACCCAGACACGGGACAAACACAAGTGTTCACCACACGAATGTTTGTCCCGGGTGGGAATCAAACCCACGACCCTTGGTTCAGAAGGCAGGGAAGAGAATAGAAGATATAGATAAAGCGTCAATTTTTACATATAACCCATGAATTTTGAGTTAAACCTATTAAAGTCCTATGGGAGCCTATCACCTTTAATCCAATCCAGCCTCGCCTGCCCGCGATGTATCCCGCCGATTGACAAACGGGGTTCTGGCAAGCGACTGGTGGCGGTGCCTATAACCATCATGATGGAAGGCGTAGAAACATAAATACCACAGGCCAATGACGGGCAGCAGTGTCAACGGAACGAGGAGCTACGCCCTGCGATCGTCAACCCGTGTCGCGATTATTATGGGTAAAGTCTCCAGATATTTGCCCTAAGTGGCGAACAGCTGGAGAGGCCTATGTCCAGCAGTGGACTGTAATAGGCTGATGATGATGAATCCTTTGAGCTATGTCCGTGACCTTGATTCGTCTACGCATATCCTCATTCCTGATACATACCAAATTGATAAATATCAATAACAATCCTTGGTCGATCGTTTTCAACTTTTCATCGCGTTGGCCGTTCGAGGCAATTATACATTCTAACTGCGTAAGTTAATTAGTTTCATAATTACAGCGGTTATTTCAACATCAGCCCTTGTATAAGTGATCGCTTCAAGGTTCGTTTACTAGAATATCCCTAATCTAATTAAGCAAATTGAAACAATTGAAGGATTTTCCTTTACTGTTTCCGTCATGAGTCTAGGAGATTTACTTATTAACTAGCTGTGCCCGCGACTTCGTCCGCGTGAAATAGAGTTTCATCTCCTATTTTAACCCCTTGGGGGTAGAATTGATCAAAATCCATTATAATTATATCCCAAAGTATTGGAGACCTGTACGCCTGTACGTCAAAAAGGGTGTAGGTCGATGCTAGATCGCTTGTATAATGAGGATGACTATTATTAAAGGCATTAGGTAGGGACCTAGACGCTCTTTTTAAATGTCTCAGACGCAGACTCTATCGCACAAAAAGTGTGCCGTCTGCGCTGCACCTCAATATTACAAAACATGTAGACTTTTAGAAAAACCATACACATTTGCACAGATCGAAATCGAAGCGACGACCTCCTGCCAAAAGGCCAAGGTTTGAGCTATTTCTGTCTTTTCTGAAGGCATAAATTAACCTTTTTGGAAGCAAAAGCAACCCCATTCTTTAGCGGTTGACCTCTGCTGGGTATTTACGAGTAGAGTCAATATGGTACAGTAATTAACCGAAAGCCTTTAAAGGTTCTGTAGAAACATAACTAAAACCATATAAATCTACGAGTAGGTACCATTGCTGACTAATTGGACGATTTTTCTTCTTCAAGTGCCTCTCCAATCAATGAAGGTTGGCAGTCATCTCTGCATAGCTAGCCTTGTCCTGCGCGAGCCGGAACAGCTGGGCAACCGTCGCAATTCCCGTCCACTCTCTGATGTTCCGCAACCATGATTTCCTCCGTCGCCCTGCACGTCCTTTTCCCTCTATCTTGCCCATCATGATGGTTTCAAGGAGGTCATATCTATCGTGACGATTTTTAAATCGTACTAAAAATTGTACAACAAATGCCTGCTATACTTAGTTTTAAATAAATGTATGGTGTGCAACGAAAAATATCTTTCTATCTATTTACACTCAGACAATACAACAGACGCAAATGTTCATCACATGAAAGTTTGTCAGAGGGGGGTTGGAACCCACGACGCTTGGTTCAAAAGGCACTATCAAATGAGCCACCGAACCAATCTTAACTAATATTATAAAGCTGAAGAGTTTGTTTGTTTGTTTGAACGCGCTAATCTCAGGAACTACTGGTCCGAATTGAAAAATTCTTTTTGTGTTGAATAGACCATTTATCGAGGAAGGCTTTAGGCTATATAACATCACGCTGCAACTATTAGGAGCGAAGAAATAATGGAAAATGTAAAAAAAAACGGGGAAGTAATAACTATTCCACGCGGACGAAGTCGCGAGCACAGCTAGTCAGTTAATATTTTTTTATTGTGCCTGTCTGATGTTAAACAGTAACCGCCGCCCATAGACAAAGCCGGGGCGCAGCCATTCGGCTGCTTACCGTGAGGAAAGAGCTCTTTTTAAAGCCATGTATAAAAAAGGACATGTCTTTGGGTATCTTTCTTTCTGTCTTTACTTTCGTTTCAAAGATAAACTTTTGACTGGCTCGATGGCTCATTTGGTAGTGACCTCTGCTTTCTGAGCCAAGGGTCGTGGGTTCGATTCCCGCACAGTACAAACATTTGTGTTCATGAAATGAACATGTCTGTTTGTATTGGTCTGGGTGTTTTCATAATATGTATTTATTTACAAAAAAAAAAGAAGTATCTAAGTAAGGTTATCAGTTGTCAGTTGTTTGTTTACCCATAATACAAGCTTCGGATTAGTTTGGGGCTAGATGGCGATGTGTAGCCCTGCGTGGCATGTCTTGGGTTTTTTATTTAAAAAGCTCATAGCCAAATCGAGATCACACAGGCCCCGATCAAAACTGGACCGCTTTGGTGGGGCAAAGCTCCTAAATAAGGGCCCATTTGATCGCAGTCAGTTCTTTTTTTTATAATGGCTCGACATAATGGCTTCCCTACGCCTGATGGAAAGCGAAAGAGAAGCCCAAGTCGCTGTGACAACGGGCAAGTAACTGGTCAGTTACCTGTCAGTTGCCACCGCCATGCCGGCCCAACCCTAACCCCCCACGAGCTCCGGAAACCCTACTCACCGGCAAACACGACCCAAAGGTCATTTGACTGCGGTATTCTATAGGGTGGAGGTCCTTCCTAGGACGGGCGGCTCAATTCGAGCGGAGATTCGCTATGCGCTATGCTCTCTTTTATTTTAGACCCGAACCGCCACACACTGCAGCGTGTATCTTAAGTAACTACTGAACCATCCTCCGTGTGTGGTCCAAAGTCATTTTGGCTCTCATCAGTGGCGTCCTTATCTGTTGAGCTTAAATTACTCAAGTCGACCCTAAAGGCGAACAGGTGACTTCATAAAGAGCTTTCTTTAAGATAAACAACTAGTTTATATTTCGATTTTGTCTGCGTCAAAGTTGAACGAAAATGTAATACCTAATTGTTTTAATAATAATTGAAAATTTCTTTCTTAAATTTCACATGTGATCGATCAAAGCGGAACTGTTGGTAATTTAACGCGCGCCAGATTTTAAATTAAAAATGTCACTTCAATCGGTTACAATCCACCGAAAAATAATAGTTAAACTGTAAGCATGATGTTACAACAGTTCACAACCTGTCGACAGTTTACAAACTCGCGAGATAGATTATAATATAACGGTATTTTACGGTGACATACCTATATCTAATCTTAGTATGGGTTTCATACCCAACGTGTAAAAGGTTGTTGAAATCTTAACTAATATTATAAAGCTGAAGAGTTTGTTTGTTTGTTTGTTTGAACGCGCTAATCTCAGGAACTACTGGTCCGAATTGAAAAATTCTTTTTGTGTTGAATAGACCATTTATCGAGGAAGGCTTTTAGGCTATATAACATCACGTTGCAACTATTAGGAGCGAAGAAATAATGGAAAATGTAAAAAAAACGGGGAAAAATAACTATTCCACGCGGACGAAGTCGCGAGCACAGCTAGTTGGTCATAATTCTATTATATTTCCATTCATTCACCGTATCACAAAATTCCTTATAAAATTAACGCTTTCTAGGGTGTCATAATACCATTAATTGCAAGAATGTAGATGATTATCTAAATATATTTGGACCGGAACCGTTACACGCGGAAATGAGCTCTATGCGTCTATAAATAAAGGCGTCTCAAGTTTGTTACCGTTAAGCATATATGTTCACGGTATGTACTTTTCGGGGCAAGTATGTAACAATGACAGTTCTATGTAGGTATATTACCTGTGGCAAACAGAGCGTGGCTTGAAGACTAGAGTTCCGGTTGAAAAATGCACTTTTTTCCACCATCCGATCTCTAATATGCCTAGGGAGCATCACCTACTACGACTGGTGGCGGTATAACCATCACAATTGAAGGCGTAAATACCACAGGCAGATGACGGGCAGTAGCGTCACCGGAGCGAGAATCTACGCCCTGCGATCGCCAACCTGCGTGCCCAGCGTGGCGATTATGGGTATATCCTTCAGATGTTTGCATTAAGTGGCGAACAACTGGAGAGGTCTATGTCCAGCAGTGGACTGCAATAGGCTGATGATGATGATAGTGATTATGATACAAGGTTTGACTGCTCGTTGGTCTAAAGCTCACAGGTGCCTGACAACTGAGAGGTCCCGGATTCGAATCCCGGGCCAAATTTATTTAAAACAAAGCCTTTTTTTAATAGACAGTCATTCCAAAGGAAGGTAGCGAGTTCCCGAAGCGTAGCTAGGGCGGGTCGCTAGTATAATTATCAAAAGAAATTGGTAGCATTTATCGTAAAGGTTAAAAATTCTCCAACCGACGGTCCAATTTCGGCCGGGTTGAATGACCCTTGAACTTAACAAGCGGAACTTGCTACATCTGCCAGTTGCATAAATGAAAGTTACGGCTGCTTCAACATATTGCACTTGACCTTAATTTTGTGATTTCTCCGAACTATGATGGTCTCGTTGGTCAATAGCGGCCTAACTGATTCTTAGGGTTCCGTACCAATAGGGTAAAAACGGAACCCTATTACTAAGACTTCACTGTCCGTCACCAGGCTGTATCTCTAGAACCTGAAGTATTTCTATTGCCACTATAACAACAATCGATCGCCAACCCGCCTGCCCAGCGTGGCGATTACGGGTATATCCTCCACACGTTTGCCCTAAGTGGCGAATAACTGGAGAGGCCTATGTCCAGCAGTGGACTGCAATAGGCTGATGATAATAACAAGATGACTGGCTCGGTGGCTCAATTGGTAGTGACTCCTACCTTCTGAACCAAGGGTCGTGGCTTCGATTCCCACCCGGGACAAACATTCGAGTGATGAACATTCGGGTTTGTTCCGTGCCTGGATGTTTAAATTTGTATTTAAGTATATTATATTTGTGGTACCTTCGTTGTTCTGATACCCATAACACAAGTGCTTAAGCTACTTACTTTGGGATCGGAGCAATGTATGTGATGTTGTCTGATATTTATTTATTAATACTAAAAACCGACTTCAAAAAAAACACAAACGACCAAAACTAAAAAGCGATAAATAACGTAAGTAATTCTATCCTTAATACATAATTATTTAAATATTACAATTATCACTTATTTTTGAAGTCGGTGCCAGCCTCTCGGTACCTAACGTAGACTGTTGTTGTATGACGCGCGCGGCCGGCAAATCCACACGACAATATACATTTATTTGTTTGGCTGTCACCGACTTCAAAAATAAGTGATAATTGTAATATTTAAATAATTATGTATTAAGGATAGAATTACTTACGTTATTTATCGCTTTTTAGTTTTGGTCGTTTGTGTTTTTTTTGAAGTCGGTTTAATTTTTTTTTTTAAATAATTTTATTTCTCTATTTTTAGTTGCGTTAATGTGCTGTGACCTTGAATAAAGGCTAATTAATGTCCTTGAGAGTTTTACTTAGGAATGAAAAATTTTGCTTTAAGTCAAGTAAAGACTTTGCGATCTAGAATCAAGCATATCACTTACCAAATCACCTGCCCTATTAGCCCTGCATAAGTACATACTACTACCTAGTTTAATATCGACCAATGTAAGTACTGTCCCCTAACTCCTAACCGTTAACGAGTTCTGTGGCGTCATCATCAGCACCAGATGTTGACGCCCGGAAGCATATACCTGAGTAAAATATGATTACGTAACAAAAACACCATATGAGCATACAATTTTCGGTTGCTGCCCTCAATTTCTCCAGGATCCCATCATCAGATCCTGACTTGGTGATAATGGGACCACCTCGGAAGTGCCCTCTGTCGAACTGTCGAAAAATTTTTGAAATCCATCCATAATTGACGGAAATATCGGTGAACAAACATAAAAAAAAAAAAAAAAATATTATACATACAGACGAATTGAGAACCTCCTCCTTTTTTCGAAGTCGGTTAAAAATAAAATAAATATTTCATGGGGGCTCCCATACAAGAAACGCAATGTTTTGTCTATTTAAGCCCGATACTGGTACGGAACCCTTCGTGCGCTAGTCCGACTCCCACTTGGCCATTTAGAACCATTCAATGTTGTTTTTGTTGGATTTTAAGTACATTCAGATGTCAGAAAATTTTATAATTGGTTAGCATACAGAATTCTTTTTAAACATATACAAATACTTCGTATTTACGGGAAATTCCGCATGGAATAGTGTCTTTGGGTAGCATGTTTAGACAAAATATTTCACAAATAAGATGTAGACGAAATAGGTACGTACATATATATTACTAGCTTTTGCCCGCGACTTCGTCCGCGTGTTTAAATTTATACATACAAAAGTTTTTTCCCGCTAACTCCCGTTCCCGTGGGAATTTCTCAAAATACAGCCATAACTAAACTTTATATTTACTAAGGTACCTGCATGCCAAATTTCAAGCGTCTAACTTAAGCGGTTTAGATTTTTCATACAAAAGGATTTTCCCGCTAATTCTCGTTCCCGTGGGAATTTCGGGAATTCCTTTCTTAGTGCACCCCTACGGTACCTAAGCTACGTCCCTTCCAAATTTCAAGTGCCTACGTTTAGCCGTTTGGGCTGTGCGTTGATATGTCAGTCAGTCAGTCAGTTTCTCCTTTTATATATATAGATGTACTATAAACTATGGTACCTATTCAAAGCTTTGACATGTATGATATTTCTGAACTTTAAATTCCCTCTTACAAGGGTTGAATCCGACAAACAGACACTTTGTCTATCGGAAAACTGCTTACAATATTAATAAGGATTAAGAGCATTAAAATAAAATGTCTGTATCTCTTCTGTACTTGTTGCAGGTATTACTTACTCTATCTGCGGCTGGCCAGGGCAGGCAGGGATGTGGCCGTATGTTTTGGCGCTACCCGTATCCCTGCTACTTGCTGCCCACTGGCGACAGAGGGGGGTTTAGTGGGTATGCCCTCTCATTTAGGGAGGTGTGAGTCCAACACACCATGCCGAGGCGGAATGAAGGTGCCATTCCCATCCATTTCCCTCTAAAAAAAGATATTACTGTATGGCGGTAAGAATTCTAAACCAGGATTTACCAAAAACTCATTAGAGCATGGTGTCAAGGTCCCATGACACTTCCCTGAAGCGCTGAAGAAAGATCTGGTTATTAGTGAGTATTCCCTGTTTTTCTATCAGGTTTAGACAGGGTGCCGACCTCCCCTTTTAAGGACAACGTGTCTCTCACGACGAGAAGGCGTAGCTAAATACCACAGGCCGATGACGGGCAGCAGCGTCACCGGAGCGGGAAGCTACGCCCTGCGATCGCCAACCCGCCTGCCCAGCGTGGCGATTATGGGTTTATCCTCCAGAAGTTTGCTTTAGGTGGCGAACAACTAGAGAGGCCTATGTCCAGCAGTAATAAGGCTGATGATGATGATGATGATGATGTGTCTCTCACGTACCCTGCGCTCCCCCAAATGACGGAGATGTGTTGATTCTACTAACAACGAACCCACATGTCAGGGATATTAGGGAGTTCCGTAACCGAAGCTATTGGATATCCGATATAAAAAAATATCCGTAACCGAAATAAAAGTTTCGGATAACATCGGATAAAGGAGGAGCTTAATTGAGACAGGTTATGTTGTTTTGATCGGCCAGTCGCTGTTTTCTTCTTTGTCGTCGTCATATTCTCGTAAATAAGTGACTTGTGTGTTGAATAATTGAAATTCTATAAAAAAATTATATTCGTAACTGATATTATCCGAAACTATATCGAAACTATAATCCGACTCGCTCGTAATTTGACTGGCTCGGTGGTTCAATTGGTAGTGAGTTAGTAACTCTTGCCTTCTGAACCACGAGTCGTGGGTTCGATCCCCCTGGGACAAACATTAATGTGATGAACATTTGTGTTTAAGTATATATTTTTGATGTCTTCGTTGTTCTGATACCCATAACACAAGTGCTTTTTTTTTTTTTTTTATTTAGCCGTTATGGACACAAGTGCTTAATAAATAATAATAATAAATAACCCAAGACATGCCACGCTGGGCCACACAGCGCCACCTAGCCCCAAACTAAGCCGAAGCTTGTACTATGGGTACTAGACAACTGATAAACATACTTAGATACATTTTTTTTTGTAAATAAATACATATTATACATAGAAATCACCCAGACCAATACAAACAGACATGTTCATGAACACAAATGTTTGTACTGTGCGGGAATCGAACCCACGACCCTTGGCTCAGAGGGCAGAGGTCACTACCAAATGAGCCATCGAGCCTTACGCTACTTACTTTGGGATCGGAGCAGTGTATGTAATGTTGTCTGATTCCGAAATAATTGCATATCCGTATCCATTCCCTATCCGCAATATTATATCCATAATATCCCTAATGTCAACGGTAGTCTTCATCCTATTTTTAACTTTAAATGTTCAAATTCTATTTTTGTAAACGCTTAAAATTACATCCTTTTAAAGCCTCATAAATTACGTCTAGTATATTTTAAAATTCAATTCAACGAAATAGTTTAAATAACACTTAGTTTTATTTGTATTGCGAGAATAACTGACATGTAGGTACGTGCTCGACATACGGAATAGATCATTAAATCTGAATTTATGTATTGTAGTGGAAGATTTATCTAATGTAGGAAATAGATTTGTTAAATACTGTATACTAGAGATCATCATCATCAGCCTATCGCAGTCCACTGCTGGACATAGGCCTCTCCAGTTGTTCACTACTTAAAGCAAGCACCTGGAGGATAATACCCTTAATCGCCACGCTAGGGTTGACGCAGAACGTAGCTTCGCGCTCCGGTGACGCTGCTGCCCGTCATCGGTCTGTGCTATTTAGCCACGCCTTAAATTGTGATGGTTATACCGCCATCAGTCGGTTGCCAGCGCCTCGTTTGTTATTCGGCAGGATGCGCCACGGGCAGGTGAAGACTTAGCGAGATGTTATGGGTATATAAACTTAATATATAACTTACTGTGTACAAAACAATAGATATAGGCGAAAAAACATTTTCTGCTATTCGTGGTAGACGAGCAAGCGGCCTGTCTGATGTTAAACAGTAACCTCTGTCCATGGATATTAGTAATGCCAGGGGCACAGCCATAATGCCAGGGGCACAGCCATGTCGCTACCTACCGGAAGGAAAGAACTCTCTTTAACCCACGTTTAAAGAAGGACATTATCGCGGTCGTAGCGATCAGAAGACACTAAATCAGGTCGACCCAGAGTTTGCAAGTCCGTGGTAGAAATGAACGCTGAAAACGAACAATTCGGAGGCTTTAACCATAATTGCCACGCTTGGGTTGGCAATCCTAGTGCATCATCGGCCTTGGTATTTAACTACGCCTTCAATCGTGATGGGTATACCGCTACCAGCCGGTTGTCAGAGCCTCGTTTGTTATCCAAGAGGATGCACCACGTTCAAGTGAGGGTGGCTTGAAGCGAAAAGTTGATAGGTCGCTGCCTTACATCCCCAGCGAAACAGCTCTCGCTTATTCTTGAAATTGACTTGCCTTTGAATGCCCTTACTGATAGGTACCTATTAATTAAGATCGTAAAGGACCCTGGGGTCCGAAGCTCACGGTCATTGTATCACTAAACCAAGTTCATAAGCGTTATAACTGTATAATACCTACCTACATATATGATAAACGATATTGGTCAACACTGGTATTTACTTGACCTTATACAGAAGTTTAGTAGTTATAGTTATTAACGACTAGCTTTCCGCCCGCGACTTCGTCCGCGTAAAGTTTTTTTTTCCAAAATAAAATTGTGCCTATGTTACTCGTGGATAATGTAGCTTTCGAATGGTGAAAGAATTTTTAAAAACGGTCCAGTAGTTTTTGAGCCTATTCATTACAACCAAACAAACAAAGTTTTCCTCTTTATAATATTAGTGTAGAAAAACTTGAAGTCGGACCGTCAAGTGCGGTTCCGAAGTCCTAATCATACTTATTCAAAATTATGTTAAATTTTCATATACCTGTGATGATTTTTAATATTTGTCTAATTATTGCTCTCATTATTTAGTATGTTTTGTGAGAATTAAGTGGCAACACTGGTTTGTCACATTGACAGTTGACAGCGCCCCTCTGGCGGCAAAATAGGCGGGGAAAAATGGAGGGGAAAGCTGTGCTGAGGGGACTGGCGAAGCAAGCCGGATTCGATTAGCAGCATTGACCGAGGATAGACGTCGAGGGAAATCTATGTTCGACGGTAGTCTCATAGTTCAGGTAGTGATGTGATAAGTTGTGATACCTTTCTACCATTCGACAGATTGAAGTTATTATATTTCAGAAGCGGCATGATACCTGCAGCCTACAAGGTACGGAGTAGAAATACTCTTAAAATTATTTAATTAATATTAATATATACGAGATATTAATATAGACAAGATATTAAAGGCCGTCACTGTAATTTTTCGTTAAATTCAGCTTTTATTTTTCTCTTCTCTTCATTTCCATAATGATGCCGTCACGAACATTTGGTTGGGGCTACTCCCTAACAATGTTACTTGGCGGTAGTATTGAGAGTGTTTAAAATAATATGGCGATTGGATTACGCCACCACTGACAACAGCTTGAATAATATTTGATCAAGGCTACTCTTTGATAGTGCTATTCTTGTTGGTCTGCCTGAAATAATTTGTCGCGAATTCTATTTGGTCAAGGCAACTCCTTGATAATAGTCCGCGACGGATTCTCTGGCAAACGTCGGTGCTAGAATATTTATATTTATTGCATAAGTGTTTTCTGGAGCAGACCGCAACTTGAGTAATGTTCGAACAAGGCAACTCTTTGTTAATGTTACTCTTGTAAGCCTGATAAGGTTTATCGCACAACCCATTTGGTTAAGGCTACTCTTTGACAATGTTGGTCTGCGATAAAACGTTAGACTGCGGTCTGTATTAGAAAAAACTAGACGTTTGGTTGAAATTGCGCCGTTAATTGAAAAGATCAGTTCTATGAAGAGAGGAGAAAGTTAACCTTTAGAATAGGAAGAGTAATTTATCGATAATAATAACAACTTCATTGAATATAAAACACGGAGTTACATTTTGTATATCACAACTGAAAAAAAAAAAACAGTATTTTATGCTTGCTACCGCCAGATATCGCTCGTCCGACTAATTAACAATGCCTATCGCGTCATAAGAATCTGAGCGTTAAGTGTAGCGTAGAATGAGGTCAAAATGCTATGTGTCAGTACAGACTGATTGTAAGCGGCGCATTAACTTTTTATGTGTCCATTTGCTTACTTATGCGATAATGCGATACACAAATTATTATAACACAAGCTAGGCTGAGCCTGTATTATACGTACGTATTAATTCCTTCCCAATGTCTTTTAGTAAATACAACGATATAGGTATACTAATGAAAGTTGATATATTTGATTTGGTTATTTCTGGCCTTAGTGTTGAGTAAATGGGGCCTATGTTAGTTTAAAATATGTATGTTCAAAGATTACTTCGCTAAGATTGGATACGCTTCTCAAAATTTAAGGCTATAAATGTCGTGGACAAAACGTTACATGTACAAGAGAAGGCTATGTATGCCACTACCCGCAAGTAAACTTATTTATAATATGTGAAGAGAGGGGTGTTAAAGGTCTGATTTTTACTGAAACTGCTACCGCACCAGATTCTCTTGTACACACACACACACACACACACCCACACACACACACACACCCACACACACACCCACACCCACACCCACACACACACACACACACACACACACACACACACACACACACACACACACACACACACACACACACACACACACACACACACACACACACACACACACACACACACACACTTACTTTAAAAATATATGAATATAATTATGTAATTTTTAGTATGTACACAATGAAGTACTTATTCAGCTTTTAGCTCTTAATACTTGAGCCGGTATGGATTGAGCCTAATGACCTGAAACATGTGTATTCAATTGCCTAGGCCAGGCATCCGTCTTATCACACAATATGTCACAAGTTTCATTATAGCCTGTTAAATTTAATGTACCCTGTGAAGAGAAATAAAGACTCACGCACACGCACACACACACAACACACAATCTGATGTTATATTGATTAAATTTGTATTTTTAAAGAAATCTGTAACAACAGAGCCAAGGCCAATAGGTCTTAATAATTGCCTACATATACTAATTGATGAAATCTAATGGATACGCTGTTGATTTCGAATAAATGAATAAATATTATAATAAACAAGTAATTGGAGGCTATGTATGTCTCTACGGAGCTATGTATGTTCCACAAGTGATTGGAGGCTATGTATGTCTCTACGGAGCTATGTATGTTCCACAAGTAATTGAAGGCTATGTATGTCTCTACGGAGCTATGTATGTTCCACAAGTAATTGGAGGCTATGTATGTCTCTACGGAGCTATGTATGTTCCACGAGTAATTGGAGGCTATGTAAGTCTCTACGGAGCTATGTATGTTCCACAAGTAATTGTAGTTTATTTATGTCCTTAAATAAGAAAAGACGCCCCTAAGAAGTTATGTGTGTTTAATGATATTTGAGTCCTTGGATGCCAATACAGAGCTATGTATTCCACTACTATACAAAATTGGTTACGGAAACTAAACTATGAGGATACAGAATCAATATTATCAGACGTAAAGTAAGCTAAGCTCATATACCCACATACACACCCGCGTCACTCTCACGCATACACACACACAAACGCACATACACTCACACAAATGCGGAACCCAATAAATGCTAGCTTTCCTCGATCAACAGGTGGGACCTGGAGGCCTGAAATGCAGGGTCGCCCTAGATTAGGCTCCAGATTACACGCTAAATAATTTATTTAATGATTCAGTGCTAATGAATTTTACCAATTATAATTTAACTATAATTCTTTATTTCAAATAATTGCATACATTAGATGGCATTCCTAAACTACTTGTCAGTTCGCCAACAGGGATGTAGATGATGTTGTAGGTTATTAATTTAATCTTTATTTCACAAAGTAGGTAGACAATGTGTTCTGGAATGGATTATGTCGGCGGTGTAATTTTCTCTTGCACAAATAATGGCAACTGACGACATGATGACTACTCCGCCTAGTAAAGTCCAAAAAGCCCAAGGCACAAGCAGCAGAGGGGACCATTGGTGGATGTCGATGCAGGCGAACAGCTCGTCGTAACCATGTGATGTTGTCCGTTGTCATCAGGGAAGTCTTGGTGGCTCGTAGTATAACTTTATTTATTTATTTTACATTCGACTGTACTTAAACCTGTGTAAGTAGTTCTATGCTCGTAGATTGACACTATCAAGAACTCGGGGCGGTCGACTTGTTTTTGTTTTAATGTTATTCTTTTTATTTTTGCATATAAGACATTCATTCACTACAGAGATACATGAAGAGAGAATTTAAAACTGGGCTGTGCCAGTATCAACTTGTTAAAATTAGTGATTAGCATCGAAATGAATAGGTACTATTGAATTTCTAAATTTAGAACCTGCGTAGGTATATTTCATTTTAGTGCAAGGTTTATGATAATTGGCATTTCTTAAGTAAGGATGTTGATCTCCAATGTATTCTTTTAAATGGGTACCTACACTTGAATGGTAGTGGTGGTCCCTAAGTGAAGCACGTTAGGTTTAGACTAGGCTTCGTCTACGCACGAGACGTGTGGCCCTCTTATGCGAGGCAAAAATTAACCTATGTATGTCGGCGGACGGTGCCTCCGTCGCATGGGCCGTCGTTGTGGTGCCGAGGGTCGTATAGATAGAATAAACAGTCTTTGTTGCACGAAAGACATTTCGGACATAACAAAGGACGGCTTGGGCCGTTTTGTCGCTTGTAGCGATCTGTACCAGATAACATTTAGGCAGAGGAAGGAAGTTTTTTAAAAGCCACGGGCAATCTAGTACAATACCATCCAATGTTACTATTAAGTACTTTATAAATGGGCAAGCCAATTGCATAGTTATAGGAAGTAAAATAAACATAATCTATAGACATCATCAAAAAATTCTATGGATATAGCTTATTAAATTGATGTGGCATTCGTATTTACACTTAAACACACACGTATACAATACATTCGCATACATATAAGTACACACAGTCTCCGGCGCAACAGGCACGATGGGCACAACACAAACCTACCTAACTGGGGTGGAAAACTAAGGTTTGCCCCCCTATTGTTATTAATATAAAACCGGACCTTCCAGTTCATTTCATATAGATAGATTTAAAGTTATAAATTGTAATTGTTCCTGCGATACAGGCATTGAGGCTAGTACAGATGACAGCTTTTTTTTAAGGATTTTGTAATATATTTGGTTTAGCTCATTTGAGTTGTATGCAGAACGATTGTATTATTGGATAAACATTTTTATTTTACACAACACATGTACACGTACGTACTTAATTATTATTTATATTAATAAAAAAGCGGTAATGTTCTAACTATAGAGATGTAGGGCACTAGGTACTCTAGTCCACTTATAGCCACTCGATAATATCTAAGTGTGGCGTATTGTTTACTTTCACATGCGTCAAAATATTTCATGAACTGTTCCCGCAATACGAGTAATATTGGACTTGCCTCTAAGAAAAGAATTTATTTATTTGCTAGAATGCGGTACATATTATTACAGATGATATGTATAATGGAGAACTAAACACATTCACTCTTCAGAGTAGTCAAATGAAATAAATTAGATTAGATTAGATTGGATACATAATTGAAATAAATTGTAACATGCCAAATTAAATTGAGTACATATAAGTGAAATAAATTATTATACGTCAAAATAACTAAATTATTAGAACACCTCTTTGTACAACCGGAATAACATTTACCATATTTTCAAAATATCATTAAAATTGAATTAAACGAAAGCAAGTCACACGTGTGGTATAAAAACGAGGTTGAATAAGCCATATTCTAAGCATACCTATATTTTAAAAGAAAACTTACTAATTGTCATATCATTTGCGTTCATGGGTATATTATTATATGATTAGACAGCCATTGACCAACTGTTCCTTGAACGCATAGTTGTTTTCATTAAAGGCATGATTAATTTAATTGAACGTCAAGACGTCTATCTCTAGGAGTACGTGGAATGTCATACAGAGTCTTAAATAGCTCTGGGTGAGTTTTAGCCTCATACATATAAGCAAGGGACAGTGAGTAGGTACTTTCAATTGTTTGAACAAAGTCTAGTGAAATAAAACTGTCTGCTGGGTAACAAATAACTTTGGGGTATGAGGTTTTCTAAAAGGAGGCGAAGGGAGATTTGGTTAATGGTGGACATGTAGGCAGTTAAAGGTTTGAAATTGGGAGGATCATTAAATTTCAGTAAAACACTTTAATGATTATGTTCCAACATTGGGACAATGTCACTGAATTTCATTGGGCTTGGAATACGACCTGAATTTACGTATCTACTCATTAAATTGGTTATTAGTTATAGCTAATGTAGGGAAATAGTGTGAATAATTTATTTTAAGACCATCATGGGAAATCATCGGTCCTTACAAACTTTATTTCTTGAAGTGTGTATGTAGTTATGTAATCTATATGGGATGTCTACTGTTTGTTTATGGATAAGCTTGTTCTAAAGGTCACGCTATATCCCTGTGATCATTACAGTTACGAATTTTTCTAATAAGATGAATGACAATTTGATCTTCCTGTCATAGTGAGCGACCTAAACCATTAATCTCGGTAAACCAAATCAAATTCTTTGTTTGTCAGAGCAGGTTACAATAAACAAAATAGTTATAGTTGGGTCTGTCTTTAAAGGCGTAGAAATATATTTGGTGTCGGAAAAGTCTTCTGACCACCGAGAGATAAGACACAACACAAGAAAAAAATATTGTTATTTATTTGTACCTACGTGTGAACGTATTTAGTTGCCACTGACGATTGCAGGGGTTGGTAAGTCTGAACGTCGTGGCCAGTTTTAAGTTGGACTTGACACAGTGGATTGGAAAGTTTTCAGTGCTGCACAGTGGCCTCTCCCAATGGTCGCCACTTTGATCATACACTGTCAAATTTATTTTGTATCTTGCATCAAGGCTTTGACCATGAACTGTAAACAAAACTACCTTATTTATATCAAATATCATCACAAGGTTTCTTTTTGGTGCCAATGTGTATTCCTTATTCTCCTTGTAACACGTTAGTGAAGATGTTATTAGTAAAGTATTTGAATCTAGAGCAGCGTCTAGTAGCGGCTAGTTAGGCTTCTCTTTTTCTTTCGTACACTTATGTCTATCTTGTACATATGCACAGTAAATAGTTAAGTGTGGTGTACCTAATATTAGTTTTTATTAATTTCAGTTTTATTTATATATTTATATATTATATAAATATAAATATATATACATCTAGCTGTTCTACTATTTATTTTAAGACATTTGTTCAATTGTTCCTGTCACATGTTAGTCTCAAATGGGCATACTTTGAAAACTGTGTTAATCAATTAGAATACTACCACCGAATGTCATGATTTTATATTTACCCGTTAATGATTACAACTGATGTGGTATACATATTTTACGAGGAAATGCAAGGGGTTGTAATTTAACAGTAATTTGTTGTTATAAGTCAAACTGTTTTTGTGTAATTCATTTTGTTGTAATGTCAGGTTCTCATTTTATTTATTGAGATGGCGCTTTAGCACTATTGGTTGAATCATGTTAAGTGGTTGTTTCGATTGGCTGTCCTTGAATAAATAAATAATTATGTAGTGGTGCGTCGGGAGACGGCACGTTGTCGGATGGCCGAATGTGATGATTTTTAATATTTGTCTAATTATTGCTCTCATTATTTAGTATGTTTTGTGAGAATTAAGTGGCAACACTGGTTTGTCACATTGACAGTTGACAGCGCCCCTCTGGCGGCAAAATAGGCGGGGAAAAATGGAGGGGAAAGCTGTGCTGAGGGGACTGGCGAAGCAAGCCGGATTCGATTAGCAGCATTGACCGAGGATAGACGTCGAGGGAAATCTATGTTCGACGGTAGTCTCATAGTTCAGGTAGTGATGTGATAAGTTGTGATACCTTTCTACCATTCGACAGATTGAAGTTATTATATACCTATTTAGAATTAAGGTACATAAGTAAATAAATAATGTCTGTTTTAGTGCGATAAAGAGTTTCTATCTAACTATCCACGTGAAATCTGAAAGCTATATTATTGTAAAGTATCATTCAAATCCGTCCAGTAGTTTCAGCGTTAACAAGTAACTACTATCCATCCAAACAAACTTTCGCATTTATAATACGGATTAATAGGATAAATAAAAAAGTTTTCACGCCAAAACTACTGATCAGTGTTTAATAAATCTTTACATTAATGTAGGTCATACATTATGCAATAATTTACAAGTATATTATCATATCGACGGATTGCAGCTAGTAAATAATTAAGACATTAGTTTAGAAGTGTAAACATAGATAAGTATGACGTTACTCTAAGACTCTTTTATCGATCAGCTTTGTGTTACCGTTGTAAAATATTCGCGTGTCCGACCTTGCGTATTGGGCAATACTTGTAGCATAGAATTTAGTTATTAATACTGACCAGCTAATAAATCTTGTCGTCCAGTGTAAACTACGACTATTAGCTTCCTGCATGCAGATTTTTGTCGATTAGATAATGCATTTGCATTTTTAGTTCGCTACGTACTAGTTAAAGATTGCTCTCAAAGGAGAATTATGTTAAAGAATAGTAGGGCATAGCGAATCTTCGCTCGAATTGAGCCGCCTGTACGGGGAAGGACATCCACCCTATAGAATACCGCAGCCAAATAGCCTGCGGGTCGTGTTTCTGCCGGTGAGTAGGGTTTCCGGAGCTCGTGGGGAGTTAGGGTTGGGCCGGCATGGCGGTGGCAACTGACAGGTAACTGACAAGTTACTTGCTCGTTGTGATAGCGACTTGGACTTCTCTTTCGCTTTCCATCAGGCTTAGGGAAGCCATAATGTCGAGCTATTATAAAAAAATATATGTGACCTATTTCCATGCTACGTTCGTATCAAACAAGCACAGGAGATTTTTTTCGTTCTATATTTGAGAACTGAGATAAGGGGTAGGAGTATTTCTGTTACTTGACTGAAACAGAACTTGAAAAGCGAACTACATACATAGTTAGGTTAGAACCGTCGAAGAGCGATCAAATCCAATTGCTGAAGACTACGTTTTTTATTTGTGGCACAGAGTAAGTGTCTCTTTTCATTAGATGCAAAGCAACAAAGATACAAGCTAGCTTGTTTCTTATAATAATACCAATGTAGGTATTTCTTACTCTTGAAACTTATTAAGTGGTCAGAAACGTATCCACTCAGCTAATGAACGACATACAGAAAGTCAAGATTCTTCTCTCAGAGAAGATCTAGGATTCTTTTACTGTAAGATACGATAGGAACTAAACGAACCTTCATATAAAAGTACAGTTAAATAAAAGCTTCGCTTATCTGCCCTGCGGACGACACGCCTTGCCAGATCGAATGGCCTCAGTCGAACATTTAGCGAATGTTTACGTTAATTCCACTTTCATTCGCCATCTTAAGGCTTTGGTTGCCGTGAAACCTGACACAATAGAAAATGTATTGTTTGTCGGTCATCGGTAACCCCCATGGGAGTCAAAATGTAGAAAAGGCACGGCTCAATCTAATATGCTAAATATAATCATGTCGTAAATGAACATTTGGCAGCAAAAGTTGAAGAGCTGATGGAAATTCATGGTGTTTTATAGTGTGTTGTACTTCCAGAAGAACGCCCAATTTATATCTATAGCAGTCTATAGCCAAGGACTAGCTATACTCTCAGGAGATATTATAGGTATTGTGCAAACATGATGCGTTGCACAATACCTATAACATCTATACCTATAATAATAATTTTTCCGTAATCTAATTTATTCTCAGCCCATTCTTGCTTACTGAAGTACTCAATTTCCAAGGAGGCTAACCAAGCTTGTTGGAGATATTATAGTGCTCGAATTGTGTAGACTTGATGCGAGCTCTGTTCCCTCACTTTCTCATAGTCAGATACACATGAGAGCCCGTCAAAAATAGAAGAAGGTCCGTCGATTAAAACAAAATTTCAACAGTCTTTCGCAGTCCACTTCTGACCTCTCCAATTATTTTCCATTTTAATCTATGGGCCTCTCGTATCCAGGTCTTAACCGCGTTGCGCTAATCGTCACTCCACCTGGCCTGAAGGCGCCATACGCTACATTTGTCGAGACGCGGCATCTACTCCAGACCTAGGTTATCGGATCTGCGGATGAAATGACCAGTCCACGTATGGCCCCCTAGCTTGCTTGCGACAATAATTTATAATCATTTTTGAAGGCCATCCATGACGTGAGATATGAATTTTTTTGATTTAGTCTCACCTTGTTTATGAGCAAACTGTTTATCCGCGGTTGTAGGTCACCGGGAAGTATCCTGCACATTTTAATTAAATTGCGCATGTCAATATGATGACTGATGATCTTATCAACATAATAAGTAGTAAGGCAGGGCAATTTAGGAAACGAAAGTTCCAAGAGAACACTCTACAGTTTAAGTAGGTATCCCATATGATGATAAACGGAAATCTTTGGTTTCTTTAGTACTTGAGTCCGGGTGATTGAAGTATGTCTAGTGTGCATATTTTTTAGTAAATTTATATTAGACGTACAGACATAATAGTTAATATTGTTTTTAACTAGCGCTCCGTTTCCTCGTTTTGCTTCGAGTATTTATGATAAACATTTCATTGGATTAGGTACATTTTTGGCATTTTAGTAAGAATGCCTAATCTATCTTGTCTAGATATCGTTGAAATCGGCATAGGTAGTACTAGTCTTTCTTTTTTAAGTATAATCATTACACTATTAGTGTAACTTTATAATCTAGGTGTAAGTAGATAAAGAATTGTGTAGTATAATCTATGTTTACTTATAATAAATCTGTAGAGAAGTCAATTCTGTACATGAAGTATATTTCCAAAATAACTATCAGGATGTGATTAGTGCTCGATACTGATACCAAAAATGCAATCAGTAAAATTTTTGTCTGTCTGTCTGTATGTTCGTCATATAAAAGAAACTACTGGACGGATTTTGACGAAACTTCATACAAATTATTCTTCATACTCCTGGACAGGGTATAGTATAGTTTTAATCACGCTACAATCAATAGGAGGAGAGCAGTGACGGGAAGTGTTCGGAAACGGGAGAATTTTTTTATCTGTATGTTTGATCGCTCATCACGCCAAAACTACTGCATGCAATTAAATGCGGTTTTCACCAATGTATTGTTAGAGGTCTAACTTAAAATGTAGGTACCATTTTATGGAGTCCGTTATTTTTGAAACCCGATATCCGCGCGTGCAACGCCGCTGGCATAGCTAGTATCGTCATAAAAATCATAGAAGGTGAGAATTAATGTAAGATTTATATCTTTTAAAAATGCACCTTTTTATGGTTTCCTCGTCAGTCTAGAAGTCTAGGTCACAATTTTAGATTAGTAGCATATTTAAATTAGCTGACTTAGTAAAATATCACCGATTTAATTGCTAATAGCGGTCTATCTAGACAACCTTCAGGTAGACTTAGGGGCCGTTCAAGTGTTACGTATACAGATTTATGCCTGATTGATATATGTAGTGCCTAAACATATGCTTTATTTCTGCGGGAATCCCCGAAAATGCGTTTCGTTTTCAAGCAAAGACAATGTGAGGGTTCCTATCGACACTACCGATGACGTAATCATCATATAGACCCCCCCCCCCCCCCATATATACCATAAGCATCAGCAATACATAAACCCCCCCGCCCCCACATACTGTTTCCGTAATACTTGAACGGCCTCTTAGCCAAGTAGTAGAGTAGATTCGCTATGACCTACCTCTCTTGTGGTATCTTATCTACCTCTGGCGTATAGCCAAAATAATCCTACCTTCCCACAAGTTAGTGGCAACTGACAATTTGGTTAACTGTCCGTCGCCGTAGCGACTTGGGCCCAACTTTCACATACAATCGGGCGGTGAAAGGCCACTGTGCTGAGCTACTATAAAAAACATTGTGACGGTAATGCCTGACGGTCATTCAAATGTGTAATGTCAAAATAAATTATTTGCATAACGAACTTGCTACATACCTAAGTATAAATCTTTTATGAACATAGCCGTATGCAGGAAATATGCGAATATTTTATAATGTTTACCTTACATAATTTAAACAGCTACCTACTTACAAAAATATTGCAACTTAATTATATTACAGGTCTTTTTCGTTCTACTATTGTTTTACCACTATCTAATAATGTGGAAAAGAGTAAGCAAGTACAACTGGAAACGGCGAATTTTTGTCTTCCAAAATCTATTTCTTGCCAATTTCGTTTTCGATGAAAACTTGCACACCTGCATTTTGTTGTTATCCCCAATGTTATCCCCCAAAGCTTACTGAATCATTTTGTAATGAGGTCCACATCCTTCAGTCGAAGGACAAGAATCTGGCGCATCTTATCAAGTTCTATTCTACCCTCATTAGGACAACTAAATTATGAGCCACGTTATCTATCTAGCGGACACATAATCATTAATATGAGGGAGAAAAAAGGTGGGGCTTAACACAGGACCTTGTGGTACGCCAACATTCACTAGTATTAATTGCAATGAGTTTCCATCTGCAAGAAAAAATATATTATTTATTATTTTATTTAAATCATTAATATAAAGGAGAAAGAAGGTGGGAGATACCACAGGACCTTGTGGTACGCCAGCATTCACTAGTTTAACTGCGATATGTGTCTATATGCAACAAAATGGTCTCTAATGCAGGAAGCCAGCAAACCACTCAAAGCTTGGCGGACAAACCATATGCCGGAAGCTTAGACTATTGAGCTTAAATATTGATATAAATGTTATTTTTATTTACGACGGCCTTGGTCTAACATGTTGTAAAGTATTTGCTCAAAACGAGAAAGTTTGCCGGTTAATAAGACAAATATTTGTGTTAGATCTTTGTATGCTCGCCAATGTTGCATTTGAGGAAGTAAGTTTGTGGTGTAGGTACTTTGTTGTTGTTCTGTTTTTCATAACATAAGTGCTTAAGTTTGATGGCTGCGAAATAGCAACAAGAGGCCTCAAATTCGAATCATAGGTCCAGAAATAGCTCTGTAGCTGAGTGGAGTCAAAAAGTTAGCAGTGATAAATCTTAGGGATGTAAGGGACCTATCATCTTATCGCTCCAAGCCACCCTCACTTGCCCATGGTGCATCCTGCTGAATAATAAACCAGGCTCTGGCAACCCACTGATGGCGGTATAACCATCCCTATTGAAAATGTAGCTAAATACAAAGGCCGATGACAGGCTGCAGCGTCACCAGAGCGAGGAGCTACGCCTAGCGATCGCCAACCCGCCTACCCGGTGTGGCGATGTTGGTTTTTCCCCTAAGTGGCGAACAACTGGAAAGGCTTATGCAGTGGACTGAGATATGGCTAGTGCTTGATGTTGTTGATACATCTCAAGCTTTGGAAATGTCAAGCCTTTGGTCCTACGCCTGATCTCTCTTGTTGTGTCAGACTGTCGTCGAATTGGACTATGAGAGTGACAGAACAGAGCGCGCGTCATTTCTGCACAACTCGTGTACTATAATATCTCCTGTTCAGCTAGTCTCCTTGTAAAACTACGGTACGGCTACGGTAATTTGGTCAGGAACGTACAGCTTACCTGTAAGCCAAATAAAAAGGTTAAAGTCACCTATTCAACAATTAATTTTAATGTAATTATTGTCTTTTTTTTTATCGGAGTCTCCGAATCACAGAATCGTCTTCAGATTCCTCATTTCTTCGAGAACCGGTTAAGTACAAGCAATGACTTTCGCTTGACGGCTGACCGCTTTTAACGAAAGGGCAAGTGTGTATCGCAACTGACTGTGAAGGGTTCCGCGTTCAGGATAAAGGCTAGAGGTTAGGTCTTTCTCAAAGTGAGCGATAAGAAAGAAAGAAAGAAAAATGTTTTTATGCGATAAGGCAGTGGCGTGGGCGGTGCAACCTAAAGGGTAGGCTAAGCGTAAAGGTCGGTAAACACTGCATGCATAGAATTAATTAACTATAGTTTTACAAAATACTACAATCTAAGTATTCTTCTTCTTCGTCGATGTCACTCTTGACAGAGTGGACGTGGTCGTCATTTCAGGCGTTGGTGGCCAGCTTCACGACGCGCCGCCATTCCTCTCTCACAGCTGCCTTTCTCGTGCATTCAAGTAGCGACGATGAGCCCTTTAATGTTGCCTTTATCTGGTCCAATCTAGGTATTACTTTATTTTAATTCGTATTTATAAATACCACTAGCTGTGCTCGCGACTTCGTCCGCGTGGAATAGTTATTTTTCCCCCGTTTTTTTTTACATTTTCCATTATTTCTTCTCTCCTAATAGTTGCAGCGTGATGTTATATAGCCTAAAGTCTTCCTCGATAAATGGTCTATTCAACACAAAAATATTTTTTTAATTCGGACCAGTAGTTCCTGAGATTAGCGCGTTCAAACAAACAAACAAACTCTTCAGATTTATAATATTAGTTAAGATTTAAACCTACACAAGGATGTACTGATCACAGATTTATGATTTATATTCTTTGGCGGTAGTACTTTATAGAACTTTAATTAACAGTCTAGGGACTTTTACTGTTACCAACAGGTCCCTAAATGCTTCTTTTATTTTCCACCGCGGAACTTGTAACCATGGCGACGAGTCAATAACAGGTTTGTAATCATTACTGTGTCAAGGTAATTCGTACATTTTCATTTTAATTTTAGATAACTTGTTTTTTTTTATTGTTAACGTCTTATATGTAATTATTATATGTAAATATTATGACGAGACGGCATTATGACGAGACGGCATTATGACGACCTCGCATATTATGTGCCGGGTTTGATTCCCGGTCGGCTCAATTTTGGAAATGTTTATTTTTTCTAAACTTGGTCGGATATGGGTTTTTATCGCTCTATAATATTGTGATATGTATCTAGATGGCGTTGTCGTCATGTAAACATAGGCTCCGCAAAGAATAATTATTTTAAATTGTAAAAACTCATTATTAAACTGCAATTTACATCAAAACCATAACTCCAGTACCCGATTTATAAGTGATAATGTTATAAACAATTAATATGTGACGAATCCTTCGGAATTGACTGTGACAATTTGTTGTGTGAAAAGTGCTGTGTTTCGAACTAAAAAGAAGAACTTATCTACCTCACATAACCCAAATCATGACTAACAAAAGTGTAGTGCACTTTGGATAACACAAAAGTTTAAACTTAACTGTGATTAACTATTAATTTGATAAAAATCGTGTCTGCATAGTTCGTTTTTTATTCAAATGTTATGATGACACTCCTCTGAAGTCAAAATACCGAACAGCGACATCTAGTTTGCACGGTCTACTATATCGATAAAACAGTCTAACAATATCATTCACCTACGCACACAGACAGAAGGACTACACATCAACAGACCAGCTAATGAGGTCGATTTTCGACAACGTTTACTAACGACACCATAGCCGAGTGGTATCAAGCTCAGGTTGCGTATCCGTTCTCTCAACGGGCGCTGTGGGTTCGGATCTCCGAGATTACAAGAATTTTTGTCTACTGATTTATCCTCAAAATGGATGACTTTAGTAATATAAATACACAAATACGAGGGACACAATTGAACTTCAATGATAGCGATTCGAACATGGAAATGGACATGTCATACCAAAGTCTACCTACTGTACCTGGACATAAGGTTGAAAATGAGGACGAAACGACAGAAAACATAAACAAACTAAATATTGAACTGCAAATAGTACACAATCAGGTTGACGAGTTACTGCTAGAAAATATTGCCTTAAAGAAACAAATAACAGATTACAAAAGTAAGATTGAACGATATAAATCAGTGGGAATTGGAATACCCTTACCTAAAAGTCAATTTAATCAAACACCAACTAGGTTTTACTCACCGCAGTATAAAAGGCGATTTCACTACACCGCCAAGAAAACTGGTCTACCTAGAACGTCTTCGAGAGAATTGACAATAAGTGCATTTATTAACAACCCTCCTACAGAAAAACGCAGCGACAACCTAATTACTCGATGCACGAATCCAGAAAATATCACTTATAACCCGTTACCAGAGACGACATTTTCGAAAGATCATGAGGGGGAAATCAATAAAAAAACCACAGACATGGCAACCTTATTAGACTGTATTCCTACCAGAACTGAGTCAGATGTTGCAACCAGCGAAAAGGGTTGTCAACTCTCCAACACCGACGTCCCCAAATTATATAACCATCCTAGGAACATTTCTACTACTACATTTTCGACACCAAAGCATCGTGTTATACTAATGGCTGATCAGACTGGACACGGAATGAGAAAACTACTACAGAAATACTTGGGAACTACCTTCAAAGTAACGTCGTTGATCAAGCCCCACGCTCCGATGTGGGAAATATTAAACTTTCGTGATAATTTTTTTGAGGGTCTTACCAGTAATGACTTTGTGATTATTTTGGGTGGCTCTAATGACTCTAATCCGTTACAACTTCAATCACTGTTATATTATAAATTAAATCAGATAAAAAACACAAATGTACTGGTTGGTAAAATTTACAAAAATAAATACTTAAATGTTAAAATGTTGAATAAGTTATTAAAATTGACTTGTGACAATTGTATGAATGCATCTTTTATAACACTAGATCAAACGAATACGAATGATGATAAACCTTATTTTATAAATAAAATATTAGCAAGTAAAATATTGCATAGGGAAATGTTACAGTTAATTAACAAAATCAGTTTCTCTAATTACATCTCTGAGTCCCGAAAACCGAATGATATGTACGCGCCATCGACCTGTGATAAGAGCACGCAAACGGAAGTAAATTCTTTTACGCAGTCACATGTTTTCCAAACGGCATTTGAATTCGAGATTAATAATTCCAAAACATCTGACGATGAGTTTTTTCGGGAATCGTCTAAAACAGACTCCGAGACATCAGATTCAAAATGCAATTTACAAGAATAATAATAATGCCTTTTGCGTGTATAGTCATATGTTGATGATGCACCAAAATATTAATGGACTATTGAATAAGTCCGACCTATTAAGTGTCAATCTGTCAAATATGTCCGAGGAGGGGAAGTTAATTGATGTGATTTGCATAACGGAACACAAGATGAAGGAGGACGATTATCAATTTCTCAACATTGCAAATTATACACTCGCGGCAAGTTTCGCTAGGAATAGCAGAAGCGGAGGCTCCTGTATATTGGTGAGAAACACTCACAGGTTTACTAAAATTGATCTTAAAGAATTTAACATAAGTAATATTATTGAGTGTTGTGCTATCGAACTTCTAGATCATGGAATTGTGGTAATATGCATTTATAGAGTACCTAAAAATAACATAGATTCAATGACTTCTTTTTTCTATAACTTGGATGGAATTTTAAATAAAGTTAGTAAAAATATAAATAAGAAAATTGTCCTATGCGGTGATTTCAATATTGACACAATGAAACCATCGAATTTCTCGAGTCAATTTCAAAATTCATTATTAACTTATAACCTGAAACTAGGCGTCCGTCAACCGACACGTCTTGCAAGTGGGACTTGCATTGATAATATAGCACATAATATTAGAGGTAGTAAGGTAGACGTTATAGAACTAGCCTTGTCTGATCATACAGCTCAAGTGATTAGATGTCCCGTTAAGAAATCGTGCACTATATCTCACTGGTTTTCCGAAAAGCGAGACTTTAGCAAAGAAAATTTGCGTATATTTACAAAGCACTTGCGGTGTTTATCTTTTAGTGAAGTTTTCGAATCAAGAAATGCTGCTGAGGCTTTTGAATCATTTTACGAACTTTTCAAACTATTGTACGATCTATGTTTTCCGATACTCAGGATTAGAAATATGATTACGGGGAGACCTAAGTGGATTTCTAATGGCATACGGAAGGGTTGTAAACGGAAACGTGATTTGCTATGGCGATGTAGACTTCATCCTACTACAGAAAATATTAATAATTTCAAACAATACTCAAAAAGATTAAAGAAAATTATATCATTAACAAAAAGGGCGCAAAACAATCACTACATAAACTCTGCTGAAAATAAATCTAAGGCAACATGGAATATCATAAATAGAGAAAGAAAACGGTTTCCTACTGAAAATATTACAATCTATCAAAATGGACAAGTGCAGAAGAACCCGAAATTAATCGCAGACATTTTTAATAACCACTTTATAAATCAGGTTGCTCCTCTGCACAAGCCAAGTAATGATAAACCATTAAACTGCGGCTTCAGCAAGACGAGCAAATCTTTGTTCATGATCCCGACTAATCCATATGACATACTCAAAATAATAAATTCGTTGAAAAACACAAACAGTTGTGGTTACGACAATATCACAACAAAAGTTGTGAAAAAGGTTGCAACAATTATAGCCCCCATACTAAGCTTCATCATAAACTTATGCATTGAGGAGGGACATTTTCCAAATGAACTCAAGGTATCCATTATTAAGCCTCTCTTTAAAAAAGACAACAAAATGGATGTAAATAACTATAGACCTGACTATAGAGCTTTAATTCCGATATTCTCCAAAATAATAGAAAGAGTCATTTTCAATAACTTAAATAATTTCCTTAATAAGCATGACATATTAGCTGAAGAACAATTTGGATTTAGGAAAAACAAGGACATAAACATGGCAATATACAAATTAATTAGCCAAGTTCTTGTGTGCGTAGACAAGAAACAGCCGGTGACTGCTCTTTACATGGATATGACTAAAGCTTTTGACTATGTAGATCATGACATTCTTCTCAAAAAGCTAGAAATGTATGGCGTCAGAGGCAATGCATTGGATTTCTTGGCCTCTTACTTAAAGGACAGATACCAAGTAACTAGAATAAATAAAATATGTCCTAGAACAAAAATTGATAAAAGCTACTATTCCGAAAAAAGGTTGGTACAGTACGGAGTCCCTCAAGGTAGTGTCCTGGGCCCATTACTTTTTTTAATTTATATCAACGACATTCCTAAAGTCACAGAACACCCAATGACATTATTTGCTGACGATAGTACAATATTATTTACTGGAGATAATTTAGAATCATACGAATCTGACATAAATACTACACTCTCAAACGTAATTAAATGGTTAAATTCTAATAATATTAAAATTAATCTAAGTAAAACACAATTCATGACATTTAAACAATATACAAGTAGACAGAATATGAACATTAAATTTGGACTAACTAAAATAGAAGAAACTGACAAAACTAAATTTTTAGGTATCTGGGTAGATAATAAATTGACATGGAAATTTCATACAGAAGCGATATGTAAAAAGCTTAACCAATATTCGTTTGCTTTATATAGACTAGCACGGGTCGTTAATCAACCTACCGTATTGGTAGCCTACCATGCTTATGTTGTGTCTACCATTCGCTACGGCATAATTTTTTGGGGTAATTCCACAGATAGAGAAATAGTCTTCAAAGCACAAAAAAAATGTATACGAGCTATATGCAAACTCCAACCAACCGACAGCTGTAGACCCTACTTTAAATCATTAAAACTCTTAACTTTACCATCAATTTACATTCAAGAAATCTGTTTGTTTGTTAGGAAGAACTGGTCATTGTTTCATGTATTAAATAGCAAACGTCATAAAAACAAAATCCGTGCACAAATGCGCAAAACGGCTTTGTTTTCGAAAAATGTAACAGGGATGGCGCCACGCATTTTCAATAACTTACCAGATGACATAAGAGAAAATGATGACATCGCCTCCTTTAAGCAGTCATTATTTAATTTTCTAACTAGAAAGGCATATTACTCTATTGACGAATTCCTCCTGGATAAATTTCCTAATATGTAGTGTTCTTAATGGTTATTAGATAAGTTTGATATTGTAATGTTTTTTTTTTTTTTAATTGATTATGTTTATGTAAATGTGAAAAATTGCATGCCATTTACTTGGCTAATTGTAGCAGAACTATAAAACCAACTTCCATCCTTGTACCTACAATTGTAATAAATGAATTTGAATTTTGAATTTTGAATTTTAAACTTTATTGCACAGAATAGTCTTAAAATCACCTGCTTATATTTGGCAAACGCATTAAGCCGTTATTAATATTATAATACGCACAATAATAACTCAATACATAATATATACGTTATATTATAAAAATAATATGTAAATCATACATAAGTATGCATTATTCAGCTAAATTAATAACGCATTTATGATTTGGTAGACTAATTTACGCGTGTATAATGTAACATGCGTCATGCATATGCATGCATAGCATAGGTACATAATGCTGCTCCAGTATACTGTTGACGTCCTTATTATGTCATCTTTTATCGATAAAAATTAAGAAAACCAATGTTATGCCATTTGACTGATTTAACTGGCTCGATGGCTCATTTTTCGATGAAATTCAGAGTGTCATATTCAGGCGGTCGCACTATAAATCTAGATCTACCTCTGTGTATGATTCGGATCAAGTTCAAACCTCGAGTAAGGAAGTAAGGGAGTGGCCTATGATATATTCGCTCCGAGCCAATCTCACCTGCCCGTGGTGCATGCCGAATAACAAACTAGGCACTGAAAGGGAAATGAAATTATGGAGATAATTTGTCATTTGATAACATGTTTTCATTTGTTGGTCATGTTACGCAGCAGGGATACGACAAGAAGACACCTATTTATAGTACAGTAATCCTATATCATCATCAGCATATCGCAGTCCACTGCTGGACATAGGCCTCTCCAGCTGTTCGCCACTTTGGGAAAACATGGAGGTTGTACCTATAATCGCCACGCTGGGCAGGCGGGTTTGCGATCGCAGGGCGTAGCTCCTCGCTCCGTTGACGCTGCTCCGTCATCGGTCTGTAGCATTTAGCTGCGCCTCCAATCGTGATGGTTATACCACCACCTGTCGGTTGCTAGAGTTAGTTATTCAGCAGGATGCACCACGGGCAGGTGAAGGTGGCTTGGAGCGAAAAATTGATAGGTCGCTCCCTTACACGCCAATGATGACTGATGATGATTTGACATGTGATTCGGTCAAGTCAGTTGCTATGTAGGTAAACGTCAGTGGTACTTCAAAACAAAATCAACCAATCACATTACGGCCGGACCTCCTGCGCATGTAGTGACATCTGGTTGATTTATTTTTTCATTAGCGTATTATTTAGTGCTGTCACTAGTTACCTAGACGGACAAAACGTCTCAATTCACTTAAATACCGTCATAAACTCAAATGGCGGTAATAAAAAAGAAATGCCTGTCTTGCGGTCAGAGTTAGTCAGTTCGCACCTTTCGAGTTGTGATTTGGGTCAATAACGCCTCGCTTTATAGTCGGCAGTTCTAGCGACCGTTTGTGAAAACCGCAGGTTTCAAATAAATTAACCTATATTGTGTCAATCGTTTAACGGGATAGGGATAGATAGAAAGTCTGAATGTGTAAAAATTGGTTGCCGTTGACGCGAATAAGCGATATCAGACAATGCGTATGTCGACGGAAAAAAGTACAATTGGTGTATGCAATTAAAGGCAGTGGTTAGAAAAAAGAGGCAGTATCGTAACCGATTAAGGAACCTCTTGAGCTTTCAGTTTCTCAGCCAGTGGTAGGTTCACCGTTCTACTGGTGACCACAGTTCTCTCGCCGAAGCACCGGTGAAGTGTTTTATGCAATATTATACCTATACATGTATTATACATATAAACCTTCTTCTTTAATCCTTCTATCTATTAAAAAACGGGGATTTAAGGGAGCGTCCTATCATCTTTTCGCTCCAAGCCAACTCCGCCTGCCCGTAGTGCATCCTCCTGTAAAACAAAACTAAGAGGCACTGGCAACAGGTGGCGGTATAATAGCATCACAATTGAAGGCGTAGCTAAATACCACAGGCCGATGACGGGCAGCAGCGTCACCGGAGCGAGAAGCTACGCCCTGCGCCAACCCGCCTGCCCAGCGTGGCGATTATGGGTATATCCTCCAGATGTTTGCCCCAAGTGGAGAACAACTGGAGAGGCCTATGTTCAGCAGTGGACTGCAATAGGCTGATGATGATGATGATGATTAAAAAACAGATCAAAATCCGTTGCGTAGCTTTCAAGATCTATGCATACATATGGACAGACACGATAAGCGACTTTGTTTTATACTATTGTTAATTTATAAATTTATATACCGCCAGTACAGAACGTATCTATTCTATCTCTATAATAATATAGAGAAGAATCGTGCATGAAAGCGGTGTAGAGACCATTCAGCTGCCTTTTCCAAATTGATCCGGAAAGTCCATTTTGAAAAACGTAAAACGGAACGTCACACGGAAGTAGCCTGTTGTATGAACCGTTTTTGGGCTTTTATTCTGCTTTTGAAATTGAGATAACTAGGAGACAATTAGTGCTAACAAACTAATTTTTTCATCAATATTTCTTGAATTATGTATTTTATCGATAACAAGACAAAAAGAAATTAGTCAAATAACCTATTGTTTTGTAAAATATTTCTACTATATGACATTTTAATTTTAACCACGTACATCGTACAGTCTTATGAGTGTTTACAGAAGATAAATAATAGACTTTAGTGATACTTAAAGTTTAGTGTACATTTAAAATTCAATGTCATGTCAAGATCTCCTTAAAACGACATAATAATTAGGTATTTCCGTACAAATGTCTAAATAATGTTATATCATTACTTACTGAAATTACAAATTATAATGACCTAACGTCTTCTTTTTACTAATTTTGAAACATAGATAAGCAAAAAATACAATACAAAAACTATCTAAATAGACAATTAAGTATATAGTAGGGATGTCATTTTATTACAAAATGGAGTTTTTGTGAAAAATATCTGTTTTTATTTTTGAATGCTTCATTAGTCTAATCGTTCCATTGTATATGTCGTGACGGAACTGAATATGCGTCATGTCTTCACAAATAGTGCAATATAATATTTTGCCTATTTTTTTTAGCTTTAGAGCTAGCTTGAAAGCTTATAGTTAGATTATAGCCGGCTCTAGAATTTCTCTAAACTCTAGTTGAAGTTGCAGAATTTCTGACCATCAACATTATCGCTTTATTAAATCTTGACATTATCGTATTTAAAAACAAAATAAACAAATCGTTATTGATAAATGTTATTACAATGTAAATAATATAATTATTATAATATTGTGTTGAATCAATTAATTATAAGTTGCTCTGTGAAATGAATAGAATTAGGTATTAATTTTAATGAATACCCTACCTAGATTTATCCTATTAAATATTGGTATTATAATTTTTACTGATACGCGAGATGTCGATGTGAGAACATCCGACTGTACTTTTTCCAAGATGAAAGGTAGATTAAGTAT
This sequence comes from Conogethes punctiferalis, assembly GCA_031163375.1. NCBI lineage: Eukaryota > Metazoa > Arthropoda > Insecta > Lepidoptera > Crambidae > Conogethes > Conogethes punctiferalis. The sequence goes on along the minus strand of CM062077.1, from coordinate 3,607,662 downwards.
ATCCCTTTTTGGAACGCCTAATTGCGTGCGAAATTTCGAAAAGATCAGTTTAGTAGATAAAGTGTAAAGAGGTAGCAAACAGTATACAAACTTACTTTCACATCACTCGACTCAGTCATTATAAAGCTTGGATTAAATATTACATGATAATGTGAGATAATAAAACTATTTATACAAATAATTCAAGTTCCATTGTTGTCATTGCCCCACTGACCTTAACTTTGGTAACAAAAACGACTTCGATATTTTAATGAACTTTTTTAGACTACATTTACAATACGAGGTTCATTATTGCGGGATGCAAACCGCTCTTTAGGCGCGAAGAACAGTTTGATCTCAACTAGGGATGCCTATTCACATCTCTTTTCACCGATGTCGATAGAAATTTGAAGCTTTTAGATGTTTTCAGTCAAATGTTTTGGGTAATGTAAATAATCTCGCCACATCTAAATGTGTTTTAAAATTATAAATCCTATGTACGTAGGTATAAGCGACGGCTTATACGACGCTTTTACGGGAAAGGAAAAAGTCATGAAGACTCCTGCATACATAATATTAGACAGGCTCGGTGGCTCATTTGGTAGTGACCTCTGCCCTCTGAGCCAAGGGTCGTGGGTTCGATTCCCGCACAGTACAAACATTTGTGTTCATGAACATGTCTGTTTGTATTGGTCTGGGTGTTTTCTATGTATAATATGTATTTATTTACAAAAAAAAAAAAAGTATCTAAGTAAGTTTATCAGTTGTCTAGTACCCATAGTACAAGCTTCGGCTTAGTTTGGGGCTAGGTGGCGCTGTGTGGCCCAGCGTGGCATGTCTTGGGTTATTTATTTATTTAACCAATCCTGGCGGCGGACGAGTACTGCAGAAGCGAAGGCGATGGGAATGGAACGAAGTGGAGCGTGAAGCTCAAGACCGCAAGAGATGGTCGCGTACTGTGGATGCCCTGGTCTTATCCAGAGGACATAGGACAAAAAATCAAAGTCTTTGCTATTATGAGACGGTATAGAATAGTCAACTAGTCTAGTGACAAAAACAAGCCGCTACCGCGTCGACGCTCAGCGCCCACTGTGTCGCGGGACCTTATTTTTATTTGCTCAAGCGAGTGACTCGTAAGATTTTTTTCGCCGTATCACACATGGCACTGGTTTTTTAAATTGCGTAAAACATTTCAAAATCACACTCAAGGCTGCCATATCGTCCGTAGCGGGCATATTTAGCCGACTTTCAATGATGGCGTGTACGGTTACCAGAAAAGTAGATGAAAAGGTGTGTTTTACATTTTTGTGTGCTCTGATTTATGTTAATATGTAACAGGGCAAGACTGTAGACTGTAGAACCGGATGGAAAAAGAAGAAAAGACGGGTGTCTCAAAGTTAATTTAAAATATCTCAAAATAAATATTTATAAGACTATTGAAGCCCAGTCACTCAACCTCAGACGAATTACCTACCAATTGAGCCACCGAGCCTGTCTGCCTGTGGTTTAGGGCCTCGTTTCCGTTTTCCATAGGGATTCCAGTCTAGGGCTTGCCACGGTATGTGGTCAGGGTCACTTCGGAGTGCCTGGCCTATCCAATTCCACATGCAGCGCTTGATATGAAAAATAGAGACATAGGTGAAAAACTCACTTCTTTAAAAAGAAAGAAAACAATCTTATTTAGTGCAAAGCGTAGGTACACAATGTAAGTAGGTGTCGATCAATTTGCAATGTACAACAGTATTGATACCAGTACAACAGGAAGCCCAATATTTTTTTTACTAAATTAATCCAAATAAATGAAAGATTGTGAAAGGTTTGCATTTTAAATGACCCAATGAAGAGTCGAGAGTCATTTTTAGCATGAACAGTTCATTAAAATATGACAAAAAATTTCAAAATCACACGGACTCAACTAAAGTGTAGCAACTCGGTGATTGGTGAAGGAAAGAAACGCTCAGTCTGGCGTCGGCTTTATACCAACATATTATATGAATATGATCAGGGTCTAAACGATTAAGAAATTGGTATTACATTCGTAACTACTATGTTAGTAGTTTATGAACCAAGTTTGAATACCCGGCGGGGCCAAAACCTAGAGGTAGTTTCAGGGTGTTTCTTAAACCAAAACATCTCATAACAGCTTTGGAATTTGGAGTACGGACGGATATAAATTAACCTGCGTTTTTTTTACATCCAATTTTCAATTTAATGACCAATGCATAGAGTCCTTTAGCCTCCTAGTGTTTTTGGGGATTTTGACAGGAGTGGGTTTATGAGTGGCAGTCTGTGCCTACATAATTATTGCTTCCTGGCACAGAGAGGATAGATTTATAAATATACAACCTAAGACATGGCACGCTGGCATTTCTTAGGTTATTTATGCTATATCTAATTATCAATTATTTGTGTAACTGACATGAATAATTGATAATTAGATATAGCATCAGTAAACGTTTTTGACACCAAATATATTTGTACGCCTTTATAGGCAGACACAGCTGAACCCAACTACAACAATTTGTAAACCTTATTGTAACCTGTGCTCACAAATAAAGAATTTGAATTTGCTGGGCCACACAGCGCGAAACTAAGCCGAAGCTCGTGCTATGGATACTAGACAACTGACATGTTTACATAGGAACGTTTTAAAAAGAAAATACACATTACACATTTCAGTACAGTACTCCTGAAGCAAACAGTGGTGTTGGCGAATAATTGTGTTTCAAAGTCCTAACCCAGACATTTCTTTGTCCACAGACGGAACCGAATGTAGTAGCAGCTTGCGCCCAGCCCAGCCATGGGGCATAAGCAGTACCAGGCCGCTAAAGAGCGGTTCCTCGGGCTGGCCCCGAGGATCGACCAGCGCGCCGTCCCGCTGAGCATGCTCATCTCTCAGCAGCCGAGACTCAGCAGAGGTAAGTGACTCATCTGCTTAAGGAAAAGGCCGCTCTACAGTTTCTTCACGCAAGCGGTAAACCACGAAACCTTAAAAACCGCTCGAGGTGCACACACTACGGTTTTAAACCGCTAAAGCTTCATTCAAACATACGGTTTCCACCCGCGAAACCGCCGTCAACCCGCTACCCCCGCCGTCAACGCGCGGCGTTCCCACTGCGGTTTGGCAGGTAAACCGCTACCGCACGGCGGGCGGATTACCCGTCAGTCTGAACGCAAGAAACCGCATGTCTGAACGGGTGCAAAATCTATGTACTACAAATTTGTGCGCAGTTTTTTCATTGGCATTCAGCAAAACGCGGTTTTAAAATCAGCCGCGATTAAAAACCGTCAGTGCGGTCGCTTCCATTAGTCTCCTTAAGCTATAAAGTTTGGCGGTTAAAATAAAAGCGGTTTAGGTGTAGTGCGGCCTCTGAAACGCCTCCCAATGTCTAGTTCATATTTTTTATTATATATTATTTTTATTTATTTTATTGGTACACAAAACAGAGTACAAAAATACATGATAGGCATAGTAAGTGATAAAGAAGGGTCCATTTAGTATTTAGGGTAGATGCATCTCTATATTATAGAAAAAGATGTTAGGCGCGACAATAATCACTCCGGTGAGCATGAATAGTTCTTTATATTTTATTATTTATTTATTTATTTAAACCCTTTTATACAATATCCTTACAGGCTACTTAATACCTAATGCGATATTGTATCTTAAAACTGATTCTAATGATGTCATCATAATATTGTGAAGTTGTCAAATGCATTACCTTCTACAATAAAAAGAGCCTCTCAGTGTCCTTTATAAATCTTTTAGACTGTCTCGTTTTATAGAACGAATCAAGATTCAAACCCACGGTACTCTTATGTTTTTTTTTTTTATAGTGGCTCGACATAATGGCTTCCCTACGCCTGATGGAAAGCGAAAGAGAAGCCCAAGTCGCTGTGACAACGGGCAAGTAACTGGTCAGTTACTTGTCAGTTGCCACCGCCATGCCGGCCCAACCCTAACCCCCCACGAGCTCCGGAAACCCTACTCACCGGCAGAAACACGACCCAGAGGTCATTTGACGGCGGTATTCTATAGGGTGGAGGTCCTTCCCCGGACGGGCGGCTCAATTCGAGCGAAGATTCGCTATGCCCTACCTCTCTTAAAATGTCTTCTATCTTTGCGGTGCTTGTAATAAGGCAGCCACTTTGAGACGCGATAATCAAGGGAATAGAAACTAAATGAACACTCGATTAAACGTTTGAGATTCAGACTCAAATTAGTTAGCAAATTATTCGTTACTGCATAGTAAATTACTAGGTAGGCTATAGCAAGTCGATACTATCAAGTCTTACCTAAATGATTCAACAAGCGTATTTTACTTGAGTACCACTTATTACAATTGTAGGTTGTTCAGACTAGGTATCATTTAAAAACAACTGTAGTGTTAGCTATTTTGTCCAGATAATGTCTTTGGGAATAGGTAATTAATGCCTAACTGTTTAATTAAGACTTTGAAGCACAAGACTCTATGGAAGAATTGTTGACTGGTGTCTATGGTTGATCAACGTAGGTATTCATTAACCGTTTATTTGAATAGCTATGTATGCATCCACACGACTAAATGTACCTAGCCTTGTATCTGAACAGTTTAGTTAGAAGATGCTCAGCATTGTAACTATAATAACACTCGAAATTCTCAGAGACGGTCTTGCACTGTATGACGTGTGGCTAATAATAATTTAAAAAATAAAAAAGTAACATCAATTTATTGTAAACACATCATTTGAAAATAGCAAATACACGTGATTCTGGCCATTTTCCTCTCCATAGAATACTGCATTCCGAATCCGTGGTACCTACCTAGTAATGACGATTTGTATAAAACACTTACAAATAATATTGTCACATACATATATGACACGCCTCCCCAGCGATTCCTGGCTTCGGCACGAGGGGGGCCAATTGTTGCGTAGCAACAAGAGGAGTTGTTGATATGTCTGCCATGTAAATAAATAGTGATGAATCTTGCTATTCTATAATTTCAATTACATACACAACAAATATAAACAAATGCAGGTAAAGATTATTTTGAATTTGGGTTTCAGAAACCAGAATAAATGATGATTGTCATGATTATTGTCATAATTAGGCAATGCAGCTTTCATGAGCGAAGAATGTGCTCATCCATTCCTTTACAAATTAACATTTAAAAACCATAATGTATGTAGTTGTTAACAATTAAATCTGCCTTTGAACTCACTCTCGTTTTTTACGTGAGTAAAAAAGCATTATTTCCTCACGGTAGCATTGCGGCTTTGAGAGGCAGTAACCGTTTAATTTTAAGACGAACGGCTTGCTCGCCGCCACATATAGAAATAACAATAAAAATAAATACAGTACATGCACATTAATGTTCAATAACTTTACTGGCATGATATCACCACCATTATTCTACACACATAACGATTACAATCAAAATCTCGATAGGTAACATAGACTCCTTTCATTAAAGAGTTTTCCTTATTAAGTAAATATTAAATGATATAAACCATACATTAATAAACCACCAGGAAACTATTAAGTTAACTTTATTGTTGCAATACAGATCATATAACTTTGTGCCCATATAACCATAACTTAAGCACTTAAATATGCCATTTAAAATCAATTGAATCTTCTTCGAGGAATCTTCGGATGATAATTGAATGAATTTTCAATATCGTTTTAAGTTCTGATATAAAAGTGTCATAAAAATATTATCGTGTTTTGTAGTTCCATTTTATGATTCGATGTTAAAAACTTATTCTTTAGCAATAGAATAGAAAAGCTCTTTATTTAGCTCAGATGCACCAAAATGTTCTCAAGTGTATCAGGTATCGCGCCTCGGTTTTGTGGAACCAACTTCCTGGGACAGTCTTTCCGAACAGCTACGACTTGGGAACCTTCAAGAAACGAGCGTATTCATATTTTAAAGGCCGGCAGCGGCCCTAAACTCGGTTAGAGTTGCGGGTGTCCATGGGCGGTGTCGACTGCTTACCATCAGGCATCGCACGTGTTCGTCTGCCGCCTCACGCACAAAAAAATCAGGGGCTTGAATCTAGCCTCTCAATAATTCCGATTATGTTGAAAAATTATCTATATATTAGGGACTAGCTGTGCTCGCGACTTCGTCCGCGTGGAATAGTTATTTTTCCCCGTTTTTTTACATTTTCCATTTTTTCTTCGCTTCTAATAAGTTGCAGCGTGATGTTATATATAGCCTAAAGCCTTCCTCGGTAAATGGTCTATTCAACACAAAAAGATTTTTTTAATTCTGGCCAGTAGTTCCTGAGATAAGCGCGTTCAAACAAACAAACTCTTCAGCTTTATAATATTAGTATAGATGTAAGGGAGCGGCCTATCATCTTTTAGCTCCAAGTCAACGTCACCTGCCCGTGGTGCATCCTGCCTAATAACAAACGAGGCGCTGGCAACCGACTGGTGGCGGCATAACCATCACAATTGAAGGCGCAGCTAAATACTAAAGACCGGTGACGGGCAGCAGCGTCACCGGAGCAAGAAGCTACGCCCTGCGATCGCCAACCCGGCTGCCCAGCGTGGCGATTATAAGTATATCCTCCAGATGTTTGTTCTAAGTGGCGAACAACTGGAGAGCCCTATGTCCAGCAGTGGACTGTAATAGGCTGATGATGATGATGAAAAATTATCAGCTAATGATCGACTTAGCGAATGAATCGAAAGGCCGAATCGGATTTGTGTGCGTGTATCGTGTGTGTGCAATTTTCGTAGATTGCAAAACGCTTGTTGAAGAAACTGTACGGTTACAAGTAATGCGTGATAGAGGAAAAATAAAATTGTGAAAATACTTACGATTACCTTTTCATACTGCCATCCATTCCTCAATACGTTAGTAACATTTTCCCTTAAAAACAGTGCAATTAATTAATGATTAATCACTTTGTTTGCCAACTGTGCCACATACCTACTTGTATTATGATTTTTTTTATGCAAGAAGCGGCAGACGAGCAAATGTGATGCCTGATGGTAAGCAGTCGACACCGCCCATGGACACCCGCCACTAAAATCGAGTTCTGGGGTCGCTGCCGGCCTTTTAAATAGGAATACTACGCGAATACTATATTGTCAGGAATATAGCTTCAGAGCTATGCTAAAAACTATGTGATAAAACAAACGCATCTTTGACTCTCCTGGTGTTGCGGTATCTATGGGCTGGTGCGATGACTTACCATAAAATGACTTTTAGGCCCGTTTGCCCCCTCTTTTATAAAACTCATTTTAACTGGCTCTGAACGACAGGCTTTTGAGTCAGACTAAAATCCTTCTTTTACGCTTTGGGTGTAGGTTTTTACTTGAGCACTAAAGTTGTCATAAAGTGTATTTTTGTATTCTCGAGGCTTCCCCTCGTATGATGGGAAGCGGAATGGAAGCCCATGTCGCTATGCAAAGGACAGTAACCAAATCAATCACGTATCTGTTGCCACCGCTAGACCTGTCTGCAGGGCCGTCTTAAGTAGAGACGGTCCTGCCTGCCTGTATCTTACATGGGCTGGTCTCGATTTACACCAATCGCGATCCTGAAGGTGACCGAAGTCCCTTCACGGGTGTTTCGAGTAGTACCTTAAACCCTTCCACCGGCTGAGAGGTTGAAATCTCAGAAAGTCTTTTAGTCGATACTTGCAACACCCACGCAGAGTTGGAGCGGTAATTTGTATTTTTTATCCGTCACATTGTGTTACAAGTTTTGTAGTTAATAAATAAATAAATAACTATAATATAATAACCCAAGACATGCCACGCTGGGCCACACAGCGCCACCTAGCCCCAAACTAAGCCGAAGCTTGTACTATGGGCACTAGACAACTGATAAACTTACTTAGATACATTTTTTTTTGTAAATAAATACATATTATACATAGAAAACACCCAGACCAATGCAAACAGATATGTTCATGAACACAAATGTTTGTACTGTGCGGGAATCGAACCCACGACCCTTGGCTCAGAGGGCAGAGGTCACTACCAAATGAGCCACCGAGCCTGTCAAAAGTTAATTATACAATACTAATCGGATATAATGTCCGCCATTTCTTTTAACTTAAGCCATGCGAAATCACTCAGTGCGTATTGTGAAACTTCCTGTAAAAAAACCAAATACGTATCAAAGCGTATCACATTCAGCTGGCTCCTTACATTTAAGTATACATTTTAGATACCTTGAGTTCCATATCCATGGTTATTTACCGTAATTATTTTGTTATGTAACGGGTCGAGCACCTAATGCCAACCGCCAAGTCAGCTCTTGACAGTTAGTCTTCCACGGTAAGTTTTGCTCCCAAAATTTTTGTCTCGTGAAAAAGTTCTTTGGTATCAGGGGCCCTACTACAAAAAACGAAAACGATCGTTCGTTGAACGGATCGCGTATTTGTGCCCCATAAATCCCTCTCATTTATCCCTCCCGTGTTCGAATATACGAACTAAAATTCGTCAACGTCGATTTTCAACAATTTAATTGATATATTAGAACACGGGAGGGATTTATGGGGCAAAAATACGAGATCCGTTCAACGAACGATCGTTTTCGTTTTCTGAAGTAGGGCCCCAGGTTCTGGGTGCGACTTTTCCGAATGACGACTTAGGGACCTCCAAAAAGCAAGCCTACAAATTTCTCAGGGGCCAGCAATGCACCTTTGATTTCTCTGTGGTATTGGTATGTCTATCTGCTGAAGTAATCCCTTATCATCAGGTGAATTTCAGGCCCATTTGAGCCCCTGTGATAAAAAAAAAAATTCCGTATTCTGCCTACGTATTGCCTGCTGCACTTTCATTTCACGAAGAAACTCACATGACGGTGATACCTACTTAAACTTGAACTTAAAGGAGACGTAGCTAAGATTATTTTATAATAATTGTTAATTTGTAATGCACGATGTTAAATTAATGAATTAAGATTAATCAGGAATGACCTCGTTCGGAGTTAGCAAAAACATTTATTTATCCTTTCTACTTCAACCAAGATTCACATTTGGTAGTACGCCCTGCCTTCTGAATCAAGGGTTGTGGATTCGATTCCCACCCGGGTCAAACATTCATGTGATGAACATTTGAGTTTGTGCTGTGTCAGGGTATTTGTATTTAAGTAAATGTATATTTGTGGTACCCATAACACAAGTGCGCAAACTACCTAACTACTTGAGGATCGGAGCAATGTATTGTGATGTTGTCTGATATTTATGTAAAAAAAATAATTAAAATCGTTTTCACAAACTCATTTGCAGTAAACTAGCCTTACAGATGTCAAGATGTCACCCTAAAATGTCAAAGAAGAAAATTTACTTTGTCATTTTACTGACACTCTGCGGGAGAGAAGTGCATACAAGTTTTTTAACCATTGCCAACATTTTGCAGTAATTAACATAATGCTACAATACGATGAATATTTTTATTGTCACTGTTCTGTCGCTCTATTTATTTATGAGACAATATTGTAGCATATGCATTGATCCGTAAACGAAATAAGCTACTTTTTTCAAAAATTAACCCGGGCTGAGGATGTGTTGTAAATAAACCTAAAGTTTTCATCGTCCAATCAAAAAAGATAAAATTTTGCATGGATTTATTTAATATTATCTACAGTATTTATTGTACGTTGCAGGTATCGTTGTATAGTTTTTTAACCGACTTCAAAAAAAGGAGGTTCTCAGTTCGATTGTTTGTATGTATGTATGTATGTTTGTCCGCGATCATATATCATTTTTGATGTAACGTACCATACATAAAATGGAGTTTGTTTCTTTTCCTCACGTTTATCCTGTAATGTCATATAATACCTATTATTACATTGAGAACTTCATCAATGTCATAATTGACATGTCATAATGTTACCTACCAATGCTTTTAGTAAGAAAAACGTTTGTTTTCGAACCCATATCACAGTAGTATGACGTCATATTACAGTAGAATATGGCGGGTTGCTTGCCGAGTTTGCTCGTCGACCAATTTCAGCAATAAAAAATATTAGCTTGTAGCGTTATACTTGTTTATGAAAAGTTTTCTTTTTACAAAAATTTTCTATATTCTAAAAATATTGTAAATAACAACTTTTAACCCTTTAATTACTAATGAGCCTACTACATCTTAAGATTGACTGGCTCGGTAGCTCAATGGTAGTGACGTCTGCCTTCTGAGCCAAGGGTCGTGGGTTCGATCCCCACACATTACAAACATTTGTGTGCATGAACATGTCTGTTTGTATTGGTCTGGGTGTTTTCCATGTATAATATGTATTTATTTACAAAAAAAATGTATCTAAGTAAGTATATCAGTTGTCTAGTACCCATAGTACAAGCTTCGGCTTAGTTTGGGGCTAGATGGCGCTGTGTGGCCCAGCGTGGCATGTCTTGGGTTATTATTATTGACTATTATACCTCTACAAAAAATTCGTAATTTTATTACAATCTTCTTAGAAGTAGCGGACGTGAAAATGATAAAACGTTTACATAAACCGTTCTTAAATTTGTGGGTCAAGGTCCGACCTTCACGATGTCTCGAGCCTACGAAGTGTTATTATCGGAATTGTGTCATATGACCTGTAGTATTGACTGTCTCTTTGATCTTGTCGCCGCAAACACCATTCCCAAGAACAAATTCCGAGTTTGGTCACATGTTGTTGGGTATAATCATTATTATCAACCTGTCGTAGTCCACTGCTGGACATTTTTTTTTTTTTTATCTAAATGACTACGATGATGGCCAGGACGGCCTTGTCATCATCACCGGACTGTTGGGGGAGCGGAAGGCTCGTAGACCTCCACTCTCGTAGCCGTAAACATCGTTCTCAAGTACAAATTCGGCAGGATGCACCACGGGCAGGTGAAGTTGGCTTAGAGCGAAAAAGTGATAGGCCGCTTCCCTTTCCCTTGCCCGCGACCCTTACACCCCCTATAATGTTATTCACGATGTTATCTTTGACAGACTCGGTGGCTCATTTGGTAGTGACCTCTGCCCTCTGAGCCAAGGGTCGTGGGTTCGATTCCCGCACAGTACAAACATTTGTGTTCATGAACATGTCTGTTTGTATTGGTCTGGGGGTTTTCTATGTATAATATGTATTTATTTACAAAAAAAATGTATCTAAGTAAGTTTATCAGTTGTCAAGTACCCATAGTACAAGCTTCGGCTTAGTTTGGGGCTAGGTGGCGCTGTGTGGCCCAGCGTGGCATGTCTTGGGTTATTTATTTATTTATTATTTATTGCATCGCTCTACCAGATGTCATAAAAGGACATGATAAAACTGATGTGATTCTGTTTTGCCATTGAAAATGTTCATTTTATTTTTAATTGCATCCAAAGGAAGGGCGAGATAATAGTATCTAAAGTCGTTGACCTTTGATAAAACTAATCGACAAGTACCTAAACGGAATAAAAATTGTACTGTAGTTAATGAAAAAATGACTTTCAGGAAGTATCAATATAATGACCTTCCTTTTAGAGGGCATTGGTCAGAGCCCTGCCTCTTAATCACTAAAAATTAATAACGCATTTTAATTTCACTGACGGATATAAGTTTTAGAAAAAGTTAAGCGACGATCGCTGCGGTTAATATTTGATGGGTGACCATAACAAGGTTTTCTACTCGAAACTTGGCAGTCGAGACTGATGATATTGATCTGCAGAACCGGGAGTCATGGGGTTAAAATAATTCTAGAGTGGATACCGTTTCTCAGCAATTGTAATTGCTGAATAGGGTTATTTTCAGGTTAGATCGTGACGAATTTCGCAAGATTTTTGCTTATGTCTCGATAGGCTGTGGTAACTGATTGGAAACTGAGGTTTCCCGCCCTTTATGAGAGCCTTTTCCCTTCATGAGAGGAGAAGGGAAGCCACAATACAAAGCCAATGGCAAATGGCCAATGGCCGGTGACACTGCTACCCGTCATCGGTCTGTGATATTTAGCTACGCCTTCAATTGTGATGGTTATGCCGCCACCAGTCGGTTGCCAGCGCCTCGTTTGTTATTCGGCAGGATGCACCACGGCCGCACCCTTACATCCCAATGCGAGCATAAAGGCATAAAAAAGAGCAGTGCTATGGGCTAGCCAGTCGTATTTACGAAGGAAACCTTGTGTATTACCACTTGACGCATCACATTACACAGACGTTACCTAACAGACGGCTCGCTGTGGCGCAACTGTAAGCGAGAGTCATTTGCTTGATGATCGCAAACAACTTAAATCAATATCGGACAACATCATGCATTGATATCGGGGCGTGTTTCAAAGAAGAACTCAGGCAGACATTGATATATATGTCACCGGAAAATAGCAAGAATCGTAAGTTGATCAATTTCCTAGGTAGTTGATTAACTTTCGGAATATAACAAACGGTAGTTGAAATGTATTATTTTACGCAATGGATTTCAATTAGTTGATCAATTTACGGTAGCCTGACAGTCATTTAATAATTTACGATTTTGACACAAGTAAAATCGTCCTCAAATGGGCCAATCGTTGCTCAATGTTCTATTTTACGGTGCACTATTACCCGTAAATTAATACACTGTTCCCTGATTGGTTGCCGGGATAACGCCACGTGAGCCATTGAACCAATCAACGTTCACCTCACCTTCGTCGGATGATTTTACGGCAAGACCCCGTAATATGATCAATTTACTAAAATACATACGTTAAATAATACATTTCAACTGCCGTTTATTATTTTCCGGAAGTTAATCAACTACCTAGGAAATTGATCAACTTACGATTCTTGCTATTTTCCGGTGACATATACATAACTAGCTGCTGCCTGCGTGAATATTCGTATCAAACATAGCCTATGTGTTAATCCAACGTTTAAGCTATATTACTGTAAAGTTTTATTAAAATCCGTTCAGTAATGCGTGAAAAAGGAACAAACATCCATAAATCCAAACAAACTTTCGCATTTATATTATTAGTAGGATAGAATAGGATTGATAGGAAGTAGGATGAGGGGAAAGGAGATACTTTCCAGAGCATCTGGGTTCTTAGGCAACGTGTAAAATGTTCTTAGGTAAACTGTAAAAAATTTCGTGCAAAAATGTTTTTTTATGCAAGAGGCGGCAGACGAGCAGCAATACCTTATGGTAAGCAGTCAAAACCGTCCATGCAACTAATGCTGCATGAGTACCTATGCTCGTTTCTTGAAGGCTCCCAAGTCGCAGCTGTTCGAAAAGACCGTCGCAGAAAGTTGGTTCAACAATACCGACACGCGGTAATTTGATGTTTCAAGTACGAACAGAGAGTCTACCTGTGATTGTCCAAACGCTTGTACACGATAATATCTCCTGCGTACTTGGCTAGGCTCTTTGAAGATCGGCCGCTGTGGCAACGAGTAACCGAATCAATCACTATTCGGTTGCCACCGCCATGCCGGATTGCAAGATACTCGTAACCGTGGCTATACTTTTTTTTTAGAGGGGAATGCATTAGCAACCGTCATGCCACCTCCGGAGGGAGGTGACATGGTGTGTGGGACTTACACCTCCCGAAATGGGAGGGTATACCCACTAAACCCTCCTGTGTCGCCAGTGGGCAGCAAGTTGCAGGGACACGGGTAACGCCGAAGCATACCGCCGCATCCCTGCATGCCCTGGCCAGCCGCAGATGACATCCGGCCAGCACTCCTGGTAACTCTGGCTATACTGACTGATCCCTAAACGCGACAGAGTCACTTGACAGGTGTTTCGCAAAGTGTTTTATAGTCGCCACCCACGCGACTGAGAAGCTGAAATCTGAAAAAGTCCCTCAGTTGATTCTCACACATAGAAATGCGGCAATGATTTATATTCTTTACCCGACACCACACGATTAAAAATTATGGAACAGGACGTGTTTCTTGATCTCTTGCACTTAGTTATGACGTTAGCGTTAAACTCTAGTACATTAATCAATCTTTGCAAGCTATTTTTAACCGGACTCTGAAACATATTCTACGTGTTCTGGAAAAACATGACATAATGGTTGGATTTTCTCACTTACCATGAACAAACGACGTCAACACTATAATTAATTAACTCGTACCATAATTACTTATTTCCAAGTACTTTTTTGGCCTAGGGTCAAGTGTGTTTGTAAAGTTCCTAGTCGGATAATTCCATTTATTGTTATAATGGATGTTATATAATTATACCTGCAATTGTCTTGTGATATGACGCGTAGAACATTTACAGTTTCATGATTTATGAGAATAATCGCTCACCTGTTTTCCTGGGTCAATGATAAATACTCGCAGATACTAACCTGATTGAACTTCCGTGGCATAGTCATGTATCCTGGAGATAATATATAGATCTCTTGATTACACTTGTTCACTAGTAGAGACTACAAGAGATCTATTTATTTTCTGACTGAAGACTGGACTCTAGTCCATTATTAAAACAAAAAATAACAAAGATACAAGGCATCAAAATGTAGAAGTGGGGGTCTTTGACGTCACACAGTGGCGAAAAATCTCCCACTCTTTGACGTCACGCGTAATTTTAACGGGCTATATCTTTTGTCATTTTTGGTCTAATTTACAAATGAAAAAATACGTGTCTTTTATTTTGGCCTATTGCTCGCCACATTCCATACTTCCACATTTAGTTTACGCCTGTAATAGGAATGCACGATCCCCAATTTAGAATGCGAGATCCCTACCAACAAGCCAACGGACCAGCCAAACTTATCTTCAAATCTCCTTTTACATAAACGAAAGTGAAATCTCGAGCTAACGATTACACTTAATTGTCCGGTCTGCATTAATTAGTCATATGCACTTTTACAAGACACTTTTATGCATTTTTCAAGCAATTAATTTTTCGTAACCGTGTCTACTTAATTATTATTGCGCAATTGTTAAATTCTTAGAAGTCTCAGCTGTCTTTTTCACGTCCTTAAAAAGAACGAAATTGTTTGATATGCTTTTTGGTTTCATTGTGAATATATTATGTACACATACATATATATATCTATCACACATCACACACTTTTTGTGTCACCTTAGACCGGGGCGATCAACTATATTTAAACAAAGCTTTAATAAAAAAATGACTCACAGCTCGTTTTTCAAGTTTAAATCAAAAACTTCAATAATAAATGATGCCACAATAGTGTAATTTTATTTTAATTTTTATAACCTTAAGGTGCGAAGAAATAATTTACACTTGTAAAATTAAATTAACAATATTTATGAATAGGTAAGGTATATGCCGAGAGAAATAATTTTGTATACTAGTTATTATAATGTTTTTTCAAGCCATTAAAGCCAGGAAACTGAAGCGTGTAAAAATTATTGTTAACTGAAATATAAAAAGAAATTAAATGCATTTTACAAATTATTTTTTATTTAAATAATTTATTTCATAACAATATATTTCTGAGCGAAAGGTTAAATTTCCTGTTTCAAGTTTAAACAACAGTGTAATAAAAGGTGGTTATATTTTCAAACTGATATTTTTCTCTGCAAATGTTACTATGAAAATGTTTTCACACGTATTTTATTATGCTTTATGCTTATTGGTCTTTTACTGTAGGAGTAATGTTATTTTGTGTTATATTAAAGACAAACTTTTCAAGGACCTTGGGAATAATAAAAACCCTATCACAGTAGGTATCTACAAAGACGGCCTCGGTGAAAGTTAAAACGTTAAGCTTAAAGCGGGTCCGATCTAAAGATTCCGGCTTCGAATCTTAGTCGGGTCAATAGAGAAAATAAACATTTCCTATCTAATTTTTTAAACTTTATTGCACAAAATTGTCCAAAGACGAACTTAATGCTATTGTGTACCAATTAATCTTTAGGTTAAAAATGGTCGGATCTGGGTGTTCTGGTAAAACATTGATTTGAGACCAGGTGATTGGTATGTTTTAAAAAGAGTGCTTTAAATTGTCTTTTTTCGACTGGCTCGGTGGCTCAATTGGTAATGACCTCTGCCTTCTGAGCCAAGGGTCGTGGGTTCGATCCCCACACATTACAAACATTTGTGTGCATGAACATGTCTGTTTGTATTGGTCTGGGTGTTTTCTATTCTATGTATAATATGTATTTATTTACAAAAAAAAATGTATCTAAGTAAGTTTATCAGTTGTCTAGTACCCATAGTACAAGCTTCGGCTTAGTTTGGGGCTAGATGGCGCTGTGTGGCCCAGCGTGGCATGTCTTGGGTTATTTATTTATTTTTAAAAACCTCGTAGATTCGGACATGTTTTAGCCAGTGTTTATAGTCAATTTAAATTCTAAGTCGGGACAACCACACAAGTAATAAATTACTTAACTTGCAAGTCTTACAACTAAGTCACATGCACATCAATTACAAGCATGACTTAATCACTTATTATGATTTACTCGTATTGTGCAAAATTAAAATTTTATAGACCATAAACTTCAATTATGTTTGATACGAGTAAATAAATTTACAAGTTTCCTGACATTGTGTTCTGCCCATGATATGATCACTATCTGTTAAAGATTTATGTAACAATATTGTTATTGCTATTGTTATTGCGGGATGTAAGGGAGCGACCTATCTTCCTTTGGCTAGGGGGTGTGGCTAACGCTAGAAATTATAATTTCTAGCGTTTTAATTGGCTAGGGGGTGTGGCTTGGCCGGCAGTCGGTGATGAGTCACTATTTTCTTAACGCGAATGAACTATAGTCTCCACTCAGCTCCGCCTCCGCCTCAATAGAACCGCAGCTTAAGAAATTGACTGTCTCGTGCAATTCTTGTGGTCATCATCAGCCTATCGCAGTCCACTGCTGGACATAGGTCTCTCCAGTTGTTCAACGCTTAGGACAAACATCTGCAGGATATAGGTACCCATGATCGCCACGCTAGGCAGGCGGGTTGGCGATCGCAGGGCGTAGCTTCTCGCTCCGGTGACGCTGCTGCCCGTCATCGGCCTGTGGTATTTAGCTGCGCCTTCAATTGTAATGGTTTGTACCTCCACCAGTCGGTTGCCAGCGCCTCGTTTGTTATTCAGCAGGATGCACCACGGGCAGGTGACATCCCTGCTTGTGGTGCACAGTTATTATTTATGTATTTGCTTCGCAGACAGCCAATGGTTTAAGGCTACCTGTTCACAGAAGCGGAGTGAGTTTGAGGAGCGGTGAACGAGGTAAATCCAACTATGTAATACAAATGCAAAAAATCTCCGCTCCTATTCGTGATTCACGATTCTCTCGCGATTCGCGATCTGGTGGATTCTTACCTCGCCCACCGCTCCTCTACCTCGCTCCGCTTCAGTGTATAGGCAGCCTAATAATCTAATAATATTCTAGTTCCTGATTCGCAATTTCAATTCATATCTGTCAGTCAATATTCGTATTATTATAGTATCCCTTTGAAAAGAATTATTATCTATTGCAATTTTTTTGCATTTAATGATTGATCTATGGTTGGTTTCCGTACTCTGAACTACTGATGACTGCATCATCTGCATTACTTACTTTTTTAAAGTTTTTTTTTAATATTCCTAGACTCTATCTCGCGGGTAGAGTTAACGCGAATAAATTCGCCAATGTCACGTGTTTAGAGAGTTGCCTCAAATTAGGCCGGTAAAGATGCTACTGATAAAAAAACATTTAAACAATTTTTGGACGCCATCTGCCTGATAAGGCAAGGCGTAGTCATTTCGACGTGCTAATACAAAAAAAAAACTCAAAGTAATTCAAGTCAGTCGATTTCAACTACGTATATATTTCTAAGGTGCGTGTGTAATATCTATCTATCCATAGTCCCACTGTGAAGGCTGTACCGTTCAAAGTTAAATTCCTAATAGTATATTAAGAAACACTATCGCAATATATTTAATTATTCAGACTTCAACTGAGACAAGTTTCTTGGCAAATTGCCAATACCCAAATGGAATTCACAATATAATTATACATATACTAATTCACATTACATGCTAATATTTAATTTAATTATATGGTTATGATGTCTGCTCACCTAGTACTCGTTTTAGTAAGTCATATTTTCAATAAGAAAGATTAATAATAACAATGAATAAATAAATATCAGACCACATCACTTTATATAAACCTACATTGCGCCGATCCCAAAGTAAGTAGCTAAAGCAGTTTATGGGCTTAGAATGTTATTGATAGCAGAAGAACGCAGATAGGACCACAAATATATACTTTGATACAAATATAAAAATCCAGACACGGAACAAACACAATTGTTCATCACACGAATGTTTGTCCCGGGTGGGGAACGAATCCACGACCCTTGGTTCAGAAGGCAGGGGTCACCCCAATTTAGCCCAGTTCTTAATCACCTACAACAAATAAGATGGCTCGGTGGCGGATTTCGTAGCTATTCTACCTTTTAAATCGAGAAGCTGTGTCCTAATTGGGGGACCCAAGTGAGATCAAATCTTCTATACTTATAATAAATCTGTAGAGAGGTCAATTCTGTACATGAAATATTTTAAAAACTTAACTGTAGATAAAGGATTAGTGATCGATACAGATCTGTCTGTCTGTATGTATGTTCGTTATAAAAACAAAAACTACTCAACGGATTTTATCGAAACTTGGTTCAACTATTCTTCACACTCCTGGGCAGGTATACTTCTGATCACGCTACGACCAAGTGTTGGGAACACGGGAGAAATTATCTTTACGCGAAAACTACTGCATGGAATTGAATGCGGTTTTTACCAATGTATTGATAGAGGTCTAACTTAAAATTTAGGTACCAATTTATGGAAGTCCGTTATTTTTGAAACCCGATATCCACGCGAGCGACGCCGCCGGCACAGCTAGTTTTGGAATAAAGGCTTTTTGAGATCATTAATATTTCCTCATCGTGTCATTCCTGTCAAGGGATACATAGTATTATAAGTTGATGCATAGAATCGTACTTAACATAGTGTAGTTTCTGTCACAGTAACAACATTCAACATGGCAGGTACCTACTCCGAGCATAACCGGGTGACATCGTTAGATCTGACGAAACAGTTGCGTAACGCGAAAGCGGCCGCTAATTAAATCATGTAGTCTTAATATGTAATTAAGACAAATCTTAGTTTAATTTTCTAGCTTAGCAACGGAATCTTTGAAAGTCTAGGATCTAGCAAGGCGTGACATTCTGCTTACTACTATAAACGAAAGTTTGGATAGTTTGTTATTCTTTCACGCTAAAAACGCAAAACTATTTAATGGTTTTGAATGATACCCTACAATGATATAGCTCAAATACATGCATATCGCATGAAAACACTTATCGTATTTTATATTTCACAAGTACATAATACATATAGTAATTTTTTTTAAATTTATTTATTGGCTAAAACATTACATTAATTTAACAAAATTAATACAGTATTCGAAAACCACTGAGGTTTATATTGATACTGCTGCTAAAACTAAAACTACTGCTAATTCATTCATTGTTCAATGCGATTGCCAAGTTAATATATTTATATAAAACGTTAAAGATTTTTAATATTGATATGGTCACTGTAAGATGTAGTTAGGTTTGATAATTACGTTAAAACTTAAGACAGAATGTCCCTTGTCAAGGGGACGGAGGGAATAAATTAATAACCGACTTGGTATTACATCTCTCTCATCTCTCTCACAACTTTTTACGGTAGAACAACTGAGTTGCGAGACTCGGTTTTTTGACAAGTATTGTTTTTTATGGGATCTCATTTATTTTTGTAGATTTTCTATATTTTTTTCTTTCCGATACTTTTTTATTCCGTTGACCAATTTACAAGTTACCTTTGATACACTTGACCTAATTTAATCGTTACCTAACGCGATATCCATGAAATTATATATACATATAGCATAACAGGTATACTGATTAATTAATTGCAGTTAATGTATCTAGAAAACTAGATCGAAATTGAATACCTAATATTTTTCCTTGACTTATAAACTAAACACTAAGTATATTCTAAATTTGAAGGTTCTGTGTCTGCTAGAAGTGAATTTTGATGATCGGTTAGTCAGTGAGTGACAAAATTAATAAGACATATGACTCGTTATAATTCTTAAACTATACTGGTTCAAATTTAATGTAATTTGAAATATACCGTGTTTGTACAGTGCCTGCTTAGGTACTGAAAATTCAAGTTTCTGGTTTTATACAAAACGAAGTTATAGGGGATTGAAAATGGCCTGAACTACTTCTACAAAAGGATCGTAGGCCGTGCTTTTTTGCTCGACTTGGCGAGGGCACTGCCGTGCCCCCAGATTCACGCGGGCAAATCCGCAGGATGCAGCTAGTAATGTTTAAAATCATAGACCACTGCTTTCGCCTGACGATAAAGTCCGAGAATTGTGAGCGATCTACAAAACAACGTTGCATTACATTCTGTATTCTGTAAGCCTTATTTTACCCATTTTAACCCAAAGCTTAAGTTTGAAGAAACGTCGTAATGTTTGTGGGAAGAGATTTTTATCTGCAGTCAGCTGATTTTAATGTTGCAATAATATCCTATACTCTCAGAATAATTTAAGCACACAACATAATAACGCTTAAGCTATATACTCGTACAGGCTACTTGAAGAATTAATCTTGTGCGGACGGAATCTCGGATAGGAGCCAGTTTACTAATTAATCTTACTGTAGGAGTGATAATTAATTGCTATTTGAACCTGCTCGTTTGGCTCGCGAAAGAATCGGAGGAAGAACTCTTCAACACCTCGATGTAAGAGATATTTGCTAGTACGTGAGAGGAAAATATATTTTCAATCTTTCTTTTTTGGGTGGAGAGGGCGAGGCCGCCCGAAGAAAAGATGGATGGACTGTGTGAATGATGATATGGCTGAGAAAGGAGTAAATGGGACGATGACGGCTGATAGGGATGAATGGAAGAAGAAAACATATTGCGCCGACCCCAGATAATGGGAACAGGGCAGACAAATGATGATGAATGATGCACATTAGTACTCTCTATAAGAACAAACATGGTTCATGTGGAGTTCTCTGAGGTGCCGCATATAGTTTTGTTCCACCCTAACTTACTGCTTATATTTGCTTATTTTTATTTATACCTACATAAATTACAAAAGGCTCCAAAAGCACGTAGGTAGAATAAAATAGGGTATCGCGGATGTGTCCGACCTGACCTGTACTTATTAATGGGTTTATCCCCTTAAAGTATGGCTCACCTCGCGGCCTGCCCGGCTCGCCCTTACCGTTGTACGAGGGCCGTCTCTATCGGGGGGTGGAAGGGGTGCGGTGTAGGGATCCTAGACTTAAAAGCGATTGCGATTGTTCAAATCTCAACTCTGTCACTGGTTTAGAGAGATAGGCCTTTATTGCACAAAAAACAAAGGCATCAAAATTTAGGAATAGGTCTTTGACTTCACTTTGTGGCGAAAAAAATTACTACTCTTTGACGTCACGCGTAATTTTAACGGGCTATATCTTTGTCATTTTTGGTCTAATTTACAAATGAAAAAATACGTGTCTTTTGTTTTGAACAATCTAAAAGACGGACTAATTACATTTATTACGGCAAGTCCTATTTTGATCCACCTGCTTACTACTTACTTTACATACGTGGCCCGCCTATGTCCAGTTTAAATTTACAATAATAAATGTCATACTTTGCTTCTAACAACGTCAACTTAACCCCGTAAAAACCTTGTATACCTAATTATCAATGAGTGACTTAATGAACGGATACAAGGTAATCCTATCCGATTATACAATTAAATATGTTCTGATTATGCGAAAAGAAACTCATGTATTCGTATACATAGGTACGCTTTAGTATATCAGTTAAACCATCATCATCATCATGCAATAGGATAGTATAAGTAGCCTATCACACACAATATACCTACCTAGGCACCTAGACGTCGAGTCGCAAAAATCGGCCCAGGTATTCCCCATCACATTCGAGTTAACCCAAATAATCACCGGACATGGCTATCACAAGCAATATCTACACCGATTCAAGATCATAGATAATCAGACCTGCCCTTGTGACAACACTAGCATCCAAACCATCAGCCATCTCCTCGAAAAATGCTCAATATTCGGCAAAGAACGCAATGACCACCTAATTGTCACAAATAATCTCAACATAGACCCATACAACATCAACCAAATCGCCAGCAAACAAGAACCCGTTGTCACCTTCACCAAACTCGTCACATCCATCGTAAGCAAACTGAAATCCATTAACAAAACATAATTCACCTTGAACCCCATCTAAACACATCCACAGCACCACTCATCGATCCCTGTATCCTTTAGCAGGGATCAAAAATTTCCTTATTTCCCAATCATATATTCTGAGCTCTATCAATACAACCCATAGTACCACAAATTTAAAAAAAAAAAAAAAAACTAACTATGACTAATAATAGAAGTACCATGTTTAGTAATAATATGAATACATTCTACATACTTTACCTTCATTCAAAACATTATTTTATTACAAAAATGCATACCAAAACTACAATTACCACGAGTTTAGCAACTTGTTCGAATAACCTACTTTCAATAAAGTTAGTATGTGTGAATCTAAAACCAGTTTTAGTATAGCCACACTCTTGCCATTAGAATGCTAACCTTATTATTATAGTTTTAAAGCCCTTAATCGACCGTGATGTGTATCGCGTTCCGTTTCAAGTCATTGTACTGTCTACATTCAATGTTTTGTCTGAGATTTTTTACTACAATTCAATAGATGAGTTGTGGAATCCCTTTAACTATTGAATTTGTGATCCAGTTTTTTTGCGCCTATAGAACAGACGGTCTGAAACTATAATTTTCCATTTTATAAAAGTCATAATATCTATTCTTCATCTTTAATTATTTTTTCTTCATCTTTTTCCCAAAGTCTTTAAGTGATTCCGTGTGCAACAAAAGTTTCATAAAAGGCATAGTAACTTGTGTAATGACTGAAAATTTCACTACCTGTCATGCTCTTTAGAAGCCAAGGTTATCTCCCTTTAAGCTCACTGATAATCCCCTCCCCCCCCCCTTCCTTCCTGATTCTAAAAAAGTCCGTTGTCCGTCTGTGTCAGCGTGTCTCCGGTCGGATGAGTCGCCGCAAAAGGTTGCCCAACCAAGGTTACTAGTACTACGATTGATTGCACACGCGATCTGGTGGATACAGCTAATTTTAATAACTCCAACTAAAATAAATAAATATGTATCAGACATCACATACATTGCTCCGATCCCAAAGTAAGTAGCTTGAGCCCACGTGTTATGGGAATCGGAACAACGAAGGTACCAGACTCTGACCAAACACATATATAAACATTAATACAATTGTCTGTCCCCGGTGGGAATCGAACCCACGACCCTTGTTTCAGAAGGCTGGGATACCACTAAATGGGCCACCGGGCCAGTCAACAATAAAATATTTTTATTTACCCGAACTCAATTGGTAGTGACCAGGACCATTTATGAACTAAGGGTTTTGGGTTCGATTCCCGCTCAGTACATGTCTGTATTGGTCAGGGTGTTGTCTATGTATAATATGTATTTATTTGGCAAGAATAATAAATATCACATACATTTCTGCGATCCTAAAGTAAGTAGCTTAAGCACTAATTGTGTTATGGGTATCAGAACAACGAAGGTACCACAAATAAATACTTAAATACAAATATTAACACCCAGACACGGAACAAACACAAGTGTTCATCACACGAATGTTTGTCCCGGTGGGAATTGAACCCACGACGCTTGGTTCAGAAGGCAGGGGTCAGTACCGATTGAGCCACCGAGCCGGTCGGTGTTAATAATGTTCCTTGGCAATCGCGACATCATCTATTACTAATCGATGCTGAGCCCTTAAGTCAAGTGTTTGGTAGCCAACAGTTTATTGTGTCAGTTTGGCACCGGCCCAGCTCGCATGTGACTAATTGGCGGCATTGTTTGTCACTTCCGTGTCAGCCCATGGGAATCCATTATGATGGACAGCCGGACAAATTGTTAATTGATGAGCTTTTATGTCTTCGACTTGCCCGGTTTGGTGTCCCGGAACAATACCTATCTAATTCCATTATAATTATACTGTTAGAGGAGAATAATCAACCGCTGCACCACAGCACTATTCGCCACGCTCAAGAGTCACCGCACTAACGTTGACAGTTGAAGTTTGACGTAACGGTGACACTGACAGCTGTCATGTCAACTAGTTACAGGAAGAGCGGGACCTCCTGACACAAGTATCTGCCCATACTTAATAGGGGGTCTCAATCGTAAAAAGGCCAAATGTAACATTTGTGATAGTAAATAAACATTTTTTCATTTTTCATCTTTTTTTTCATGGAGTTCCCGCCGATTATTACTTTTCTCTCTCTCTGGTTGAATGAGTTTTTGTAATTGGATTGTGTAAATAAATACTTTCAGATTGAGATAAAGTGTTCTTATTAATACATACATGTAATGTATCTACCTACATTTTAATTTTTACAATAAACACGAAGTTTTTATAGATTAAAGAAGATAAAGATTAAATCTTTATCCAAATTTGGATATTACAATCTATTGGGAAAATCACTTTTTGTGTTATTGTTGTTATTGTTAGCATTACAACGTTGTTTATACCATACTAAAATAAACGGTTGGGGTCAATAAATTTGTTGAAAAATACGATCTACGTTTTATTTTTGCACAAATGGGTTCTGTTAACAATACCTAATGCACAGAAAAAAATACTGATTGTATATATAAGCAAAAAACATTTAAATATTCCCTATTAAAGATAACACGTCTCGCAATTAGCATTTCAAAAGGATTGCCGTTTTTTTTTGGTTTAAAAGTGTGAAATCCTTTAAATCAAGTTTCAACGAATTACGTCCTTGACAATGGTAAATCAAGACAAACAGATAGCGCTAATATTTATTTGAGTGAGTATGAACGTACGAACAAACGTACAGAATACCTACATACCTTTAGGCTTGTTAAATCAAACATTTAAAAAAAGGTACCTACTTATATTGAAAGTGTCATATCGGATAAGACTCAGGATGAGTCTGAGATGAGGATGTGAAAATGTCAAAAAAAATTATAGCCAATAAAATGGATTCTAGATGCTAGATATTTTTGGATGATGTTTTTCTTTTTTATTAACCGTTTTCGCCTCGCCGATCCGAAAGTTTAGGGTTCATTCCCGGTCGGTTTGAAGTGATCGCTCCCTTATCTCCCTGTAATAGAAGGAGATTAATAATATTAGTAGGAGATTACCCTAAGGCCAAAGACGGTATAAACTGGCTAGTTTGCTATAAATTAAAGTTATCTGTGAAATAACTCCAATCTACAACAAAATGGTTTCCGATCCAAATGTATAATTAGTTATATCGAGATATAGTGGTTTGGTATCGCAACTGGTCATTTATTAATACATAATGTGAGTCATTGGTCTTACGAGACCAAGTGACCTAGAAATGGTAATATCGATACTTAATAAAAATTCTTGATTGTAAATGGAAATGTACGGGTTGGAAATGCGTACGGTTGGGTTGCGTTCTAAAAAGAAGTATATTTGTGAACTCTCTATTCATAGCGTCGGGGATAATCTTAACTATGTTGGTCTTACACGCTTATGGGTGCAGTAAATAGGAATTAGACGACTATAATCACTGATGGAACAAAGAAAATAAGTCGACCCAAATCATAAATACGAGTAAGTACCTACATAGTTTTATTCTGCCTATTATCTATGTTCCTACAACTGTTATTCTATGCAATCTATGAATGTCCAAACTGGACTACACATACCTACCAACAAAAGTTAAGAGCGATTGAATGGACGTTAAAAGATTTTTTTTTTTAATTTTCACGTAAAACCTAACACTTATAAATCGTCAAGCGCTTATAAATAATTACTATATCGCAGTTAATTTGGCAAAATATTTTGATTGGTAGTTAGGTAGGTACTCGTTTTCATCGTCAAATATTATTATATTAAATTCTTCATAATATATTGAATTGTACATAGAAATTTCTAAATATTTTGTATTGATTGTTGAACCAAATTACCTACTTATTTACCAAAAAATAATCCGTAGCACATCCGTCCTGGCTATTCCCCCGTGTGTTTCCATTATTATGGTAACGCGTTTTCCTTGGTGTGGCAACACCGACGCACCCCGTACGGTGCGGAATTCAGCAGCACACTGTAAACTTGTGTACAGTGAATTACCAAGGCTATGTTGTGATGATGTGTTGCACACATAAATTTCCATCATAATATGAATATTTGACCTGAGAATGTTTTCGCCCTAAGGGCTAAGACCCAAAAGGTTCTAGGTTAAATTCAATTCAATTTAGTTGCCTCAATTTACATACACATAGTAGGTAAGTAGATATTATGGTAGGACTCATCATTTAGTTATTATTACATAGCACCTAAAGAAAAAAAACTACCTAATTTCTTGCTGGTTCTTTTGTTTTTACTGTATTTGACGGTTTATAAGTGACTAGCCTCATTCATCCCCTATTTTATCCCCTTGTGGGTAGAATTGATCAAAATCCTTTCTTAGCGGATGCCTACGTCATAACATCTACCTGCAGGACAAATTTCAGCCCGAGTGGTTTGGGCTGTGCGTTGCTAGATCACTATGTCAGTCAGTCACCTTTGAGTTAAATAACGTGTTAATATAACCCTGAGTCTCCTGTAATAAACTCCGAAATAAGTTCTCTGTTTAGAAGGCATTTAACACTACCGCATGCGCCTACAAGCCGGTCGAATATACGGAGAAGACTCTAGAATTACCACAACTAACTTGTTCATGTTATTACACCATAATGCAGCCACTATAGTAATACTATGTCGATGACCTACCGTTATACTAGCTTTTGCTCTCAGCTTGAAAACGAAAGCTTTTATATATGAAAGTTCACAGCGAAAGTTTAATGGGTAAACGACATCGTGCCGATTAAAATTTCCTATGGATTAGCGGGAAATGGGAATCTATGGTGCGTTTAGGTCGTAAAGTGTAGATTTCTAGACATGATAGTTAAACAATAGGGCTTGGAATATAAAATGTATATGAGCTTCTGCCCACTGACATTTGAAACACAAGCCATGCTTGGCTCTTGGGGAGGGCGGTTCTGGAATGGAGACCTTAGGAAGGAAACATTTCAGAGGCAGCCACGCGATAAAAAGCTAAATAAATGCCCGCCTGAGGTGCTATGCCAATCCGCCTGCCCAGCGTCGATTATAAGTTTAACCTCCAGATGTTTGATCTAGATGGCTTAAAAGTGGAGAGGCCTGTGTCCAGCAGTGGACAGCAATATTGCAGCAGGCGTAGCTTCTCATCGTCATCGGCCTGTGATGCTTAGCTACATACCGCCACTAGTCGGTTGCCAGCGCCTCGTTTGTGATTCGGCAGTATGCACCACGGGCAGGTGAGTTGGCTTGTAGCGAAAAGATGATAGGTCGCTCCTATATATCCTATACTAGCTGTGCTCGCGACTTCGTCCGCGTGGAATAGTTATTTTTTTCCCCTTTTTTTTAACATTTTCCGTTATTTCTTCGCTCCTAATAGTTGCAGCGTGATGTTATATAGCCTAAAGCCTTCCTCGATAAATGGTCTTTTCAACACAAAAAGAATTTTTCAATTCGGACCAGTAGTTCCTGAGATTAGCGCGTTCAAACAAACAAACTCTTCAGCTTTATAATATTAGTTAAGATTAACCCAAGACATGCCATGCATGCCACACACCGTCATCTAGCCCCAAACTAAGCCGAAGCTTGTACTACGGGTACTAGACAACTGATAAATTTACTTAGATACATTTTTTTTTTGTAAATAAATACATATTATACATAGAAAACACCCAGACCAATACAAACAGACATGTTTATGAACACAAATGTTTGCACTGTGCGGGAATCGAACCCACGACCCTTGGCTCAGTAGGCAGAGGTCACTACCAAATGAGCCATCGAGCCAGTCAAAAGAGGGAGGAGACCCGACCCCAAATGATGGGAAAAGGGAAGAACAAAGAAGAAGACTTGGCTAGTCCTTGTAGATAAACCGCTCTGTGATCCAAATTGGGTCGAATACATCACGAAATTAAAAGTAAAACACTCTGCATATATAAATAGATACGTTTCGTAATCTTAATAATGGGCAAATTAAGTTACAATGTTGCGACATAATATTGTCGCTTATGTAACTTATATATTACATAATAACTCACAAGTAAATCGCTGCTTATTATGTGAGATGACATTAAATATGTACGTAAATGACACATTGACATTGGGAATAATATATTTCCAGTGTCATTTCCATTTAACGACCAGTTTGGTTCAGCGGCTAGGCAACGCTGCCTATGAAACAGTGGCTGCGGGTCCACGCACAGTGCAAAGATTTACTTTTATTTATTTTTCTACTTTCATAGTGCGAACGACCAAACTATGGAACTCTTTGCCAGCCTCCTTGTTCCCCGAGACTTACAATCTTACGATGTTCAAGGCGAGAGTGAATCGGTTTTTGATGGGTGAGCGCGCTGCATCGTAGACTGTGATATCGCTTACCATCAGGTGATTTGCAGTCAAGCGAAAAACCCATATTTGTTTGTTTCTATAATTATAATTTTACGTTTTTTGTTTAAATTTTGCGTTGGCCGGTGTTGCGACGTATTCGTGGTTTCCACTGAAAACCAGCGTTATTATGGCAAATAAATATTTGCCATGACATTATAGCTGAGTGGACACCATTTTGGCCACATCGTACATAGTAGCTAGAGTTTATTATTATTATTTTTTATTATTATTGTGTTTCTTTTATTATTTTTAGTTATTGTGTTACATTGTGTAATTGTGGCCAAATAAAGTTTTTCTTATTCTTATTCATATTGTATAAAAAAAATTGCATCCACGAACATCTTTAATACGCATGATAGGTATGTATTTACTTACAAAAAAAGCATAATAAGTAACCGGTTATGCATTACCCATAGTACAAGATTTGGCTTAGTTTCGGACTAAATATCAGTGTGGCCCAGTATGGCATGTCTTGGGTAAAATTATATTGTAATTTTTTTCTGCGTTGAACACGACTGTCCAATGAATAAAGGCAAGCTTAAGGTAAGGGAATTATGGTAGGTGGGTTTCGCTGCGCGAAAGCTCTAGTGTCAGCCACTAAAGAGTTGAGACCTAAAACTATATTTTTTAACCGAATCATGCTTATATTTGTACTTACTCTTTCGTTCAACGTCTTAGGAAAGTTCTACAGTCGTCCCTAGATTTACAAATCTCACTTTTAAAAGCTTAGTGATTTAGCCAGAAAGGCTAAGAGTGCTTCCTAACAGGTCCTCATTAGGACGTGGCTAAGAATGCTTTTAAAAAGATCCTATAAACGTCATCATGTCCTTTGCGAAGAAGGAAAACAAGCCATTTTTATGATATAAATCATGGGTTAATAGGTCAATGTAACTATGCATTTAAAATGTAATTGCAACCTTCGTAATTGCCTGCGGTTGTATTGCAGTCCCTTTGAAGTACATATAGGGTTGGTTGTGTGTCGATGTAAAAAATATCGACACATATTTTTTTTTTCTTTATTAAGGAAACAAACAGCTTAAATTATTACATTATAGCTTAAGAATAATTAAACTAATTCACTAGCCTAACAAGTTCCCACTACTGGCTCATACACTTTAATGTTGAATGAGAAACTCGGTAACAAAAAAGAAATATAATAATTATAAAGAATGTATGCATTTGTCTCATGAACAGTATACTAAGTTCATACATTGAGGAAGGAGACAATAAAGAAAAGAAAATTTAATTACGATAAAATTTTTGACTATCCATAAATTACGTAAAGGGGAAGACAGGGTGTGGACAAAGCGTGACTAAGGACGAAGAAAGGAGTCGGAGGTCGGTTGCCATTAATTTAAAAAATATAAGTGTAGTAGACACTTAACAATGTCATTTCTCCATGTAATGGACGCTTGCAAAAGTGTCTGTGTTTTAGTGAAAGGACACGGCAACTAATGCAATTGCCGGGTACGTGACAATTGTCGTCGTTCGTCGTTAAGTAGGCATATGGTGTCGCCAAAGAATAATTCCTTACTCAGAAATTCGTCGCTGATTATTATAGATAATTTATTAAATGATAGCCAAAACGTGCAACAGACATGTGGGTAGCGGTAGGCTCTCATCTATAGGAATATTAAGCAATACAGTTAAGGCAACCCTTAAAGGGATTCGGGCTTCGGCTTAGGGTATTGCTGAGTGGACCTACGGACGCTGTTTTGAGGAGAGGCGAGAACAGTTACGTCCTATCGTTATGCTCAATATAAAGTTCTTGGTCTGCAGGGGGACAACCTAAATATTGCGATCGTTAATGGAACACATATTAAGTCCCCCACTTTTACAACAACAAAAATCCCATAAAAATATCATAAAAAAAGTCCCCCACTTTGACTGAAAAAGTCAAAAGCGGTTTTGACCGATGCACTTAGTCAAAACAGTTTTAAGTGCAAAAGCCAGTCTAAAGTAGTTTTGCCTGAGGACATCGGTCAAAACCGATATGTATATCGATGTTTCCATCGACCACATCACTAGTTCAGCTTATTAGTACATAATCGGGGAAGTACGCGGTTTTAAGATTTATCTGCACTTTTCTGCGTTTTCTAAGCATTTTGCGGTTTCAGAACAGGCTCGGACCTGCTCATCATAATAAGTGTTATCTATGATCGGAGCAACCGCACTTGTTATGTTATATGAAAAGTAGATTAGAAACTTATGTAGGAAAAAGGGTTCTAACCGGACTCTTTAGAAGTAGTTGATTACGATGCAGGGCCGATATACATATTTTATTGTTTCCATTCTGAATTTTGAATTATATATAACTACTAGCGACCCGCCCCGGCTTCGCACGAGTGCAGGGCCCCTACCACCAAAAACAACTCACTTTCAATCCGCATAAAAAACCATTGCATAGTTTTCAAGATCTATGCATACCTACATAGGGACAGACACGTTACCTGATATTCCCAACGCTACGAATACCAATGCATATGGCATTACTTTCACGTGAAATTATTTCATTTGATAGGTACTTTATTTTCTTTTGACAACTCACGGCTGTGAACACCATTATTTATATTTTTAAGCTATTTAGTGACTGGGCTAATTTATACAATTTAACCCAGCCACTAAATAGGTAAGTAATATTAAGTACCTACTAAATATAATAGTTTCCTAAGAGAGATTGCGATGATACGAGTAAAATGTCTGCCTACAAAATTATTGTCTGAATAACTTAAGGTTCTGTTTGCAATGATATTATCTATTCAATATGCATACTGCGGTCTCCTTTAATTATTATCTAAGTATAAGACCACGTGAACTTTGTATCAATTGAATGTAAATTCTAATAATAATACATGAATTAATTTTCCTATGTAGGTATTAATGGCCACTTGTGTCTCTATCGAGATCAATTTCTGCTAATATCCAGTGTAGATTTGATAAAATTTAATGGAGAAAATTACAATACAACTCAAATATCTAGATTCGTAACGCTTTTGATGATTCCTTAGGGATTACAACTTCCACAGGCCAGTTTCAATTCTTATTTAAAGTTTTAATTTTTAGCTAAGCAATGAGACTTTGAAATCTACTGAGAGTTACTGAGTACCTAACTTCTTTCTATAAGATAGATGCATCAGTATATCAATCCAAAGTGGGTATATCTGTCAGTAGCTGCGTGGTACGCGAATAGTTATAGTTGTTTCTCAAACCGGACGTGCGGTTTAAATTCGAAGGAAAAGACAAATTATGCGCTATTATAGTGAAGCGCACGAGTCACGGGAGTCAGCGGTTTTGTAGGTACGTAGCTGCGCCCGCGCACGCACAAATGATGCGGCCCCACTGCCGGAAAATAAATAATAAATAAATATCAGACAACATCGCATACTTACATTGCTCCGATCCCAAAGTAAGTAGCTTAAGCAATTGTGTTATGGGCATCAGAACAACGAAGGTACCACAAATAAATACTTAAATACAAACCATATACCCATAAATATTGGAATAGTAAACTTTTCGCTACCGATTGCAGTCTATCCATCTCAATTGAAGGCATAGCTAAATTCTACAGGTCAATGACGGGCAGCAGTGTCACCAGAGCGAGGAGCTATGCCCTGCGATCGCCAACCTGCCTTTTTTTAGAGGGGAATGCATTAGGCACCTCAATGCCGTCTTCGGGGGGAATCGGCATGGTGTGTGGTACTCACACCTCCCAAAATGGGAGAGCATACCCACTAAACCCCCTGTGTCGCCAGTGGGCAGCAAGTAGCAGGGACACGGGTAGCGCCGAAGCATACGGCCACATCCCTGCCTGCCCTTTTTTTTTTTTTTTTTGTTGCACCGGGGGAAAATGCATTTACGCATACCTGCTACTCGGGGACGCAGCAGGTTATGTGGGACTCACTCCGCCTCTAGATGGTAGCGAGACGGAGAATACCCACTAAAAAACCCCGGTCTTCACCGCCAATGCGCCTTGGGCGATGGTGACGTGGGATCTTGGTATAAACCATTACACCACGCCACCACCAGCGCTGTCTGCTAGGCAGATCCGGCCGGCCCCCCCACTTGGGGCAGCCTAGGGCTCAGGCAGAAGCCGTCGCCCTCCTCCAAGGACGGGATCCGTGCAAGGCAAGGGAGATGTCCCCACACCAACCCTCACTGGACCCCGTCGGGCGTGCAATCGCCACCGCACGGTGGATTTTTAGTGTGGTTTTCTCCACTTGGGCCTACCGGTAAAGGCAGGCCCCCTGGCCCCCGCCGAAACAGGGGTAACAGGTGGTTTGGTCTGTGGTTTGCTCCACTCGGGCCTACTGGTTAAGGTAGACCCCCTGGCCCTCGCCGAGAACGGCAAGGGTAACAGGTTGCGCGGTCGGTTGGTCAACGACCCGTCCGACGGTCACGAGAACCGAGCCGCCGGACCCGCCGCGCCGCGGCTGAAATGCGCCGCCCACCAAGTCTCGTCCGGGAAGAAGGCCAATGGCCTACAACACCCTCCGTCACGTCCGGGATACTACTCCGCCCATTAAGGGCCCAACAAAGCGCACAAGTGCGCGGCCAGGACAGCGTCCGCAGACCCGACAGACGCTGTCGACCGGCTCCTCCAAGGGGTAAGTCGGCAAGGGTCGCAGAAGATAGGGAGGACAGCAACGAAACACTGCGAGATCCCCCGAAGGGCACTCCTCTTCCTCTGCGACCATCGCCGACGAACCATGGCTGCCAAGCAGCCCAACAGGTGCCATGCACCAACGCATTCCTTTATTATGCGATTCGACTTCGCCACTGAACGCGGCCCAACCATGCTGCGCGCCCGCGTCGCGCAGCTGCGGACTATGTCCGCCCCGAGGCGAGACGACCAGCTTGCTCGTATTTACGAGCAAGCTCGTCTCCCTCATTGAGAATTAGCCGTCGGGTGGCAATCTCCTAAGAGATTACCACCCGCCGTTGCCCAGGGTGCGCCGGGACCCACTACTACCAATCCCCCGAAAGAGATTAGTAGCAGTTTGCCACTCGAGGAGGCTTCTCTTTGTTGCACCCCATCCCTGCCTGCCCTGGCCAGCCGCAGATGACAAGCGGCCGGCACTTCTGGTCCGGGGAGGGTAAATACCCCTACACCCGGAACGCTAACCCGCCTGTCCCAAGCGGTGATTATGGGTAAAGTCTCCAGATGTTTGACCAAAGTGGCGAGATAGGCTGATGACGTTAACGAAAGGGTTAACTTACAAGCGTACGGAACTGTGCAACTCGCCAACTCCCATAAATTGGACCAAACTTCACAAGGTCCATATATCCTTATCATCGCTTTAATTGCACACGCCACGAACCCGAGCTACCTCAGTCACGATTCTAACCACTGCTCACGTGGCGACAGTGCTTCTAATCACTGAGATCCATCTGCCAACTTACGTCTTCATGTGTATCGTAAGCCAGATTGAAACCGCAGAATAAGTGCAGTACGCAATGAACAAATAAGGTTTTCCCCTGCAATTTGATGGTGGCGGTACACCCCCGTGAATAGGAAAGCACGTTAAACCGTCTTTTATCTATTTAGGAGATCAACGGCGTTATAGGACTGGACTCTTTATAGGTAGTTGATTACGATGTATGGCTGATATTTTTTTTATAGTGACTAGAGATAATGGCATCCTTACGCCTAATGGAAGGCGAAAGAGAAGCCGAACTCGCTGTGACAACGGGCAAGTAACTGGTCAGTTACCTGTCAGTTGCCACCGCCATGCCGGCCCAAACCTAACCCCCACGAGCTCCGGAAACCCTACTCACCGGCAGAAACACGACCCAGAGGTCATTTGACTGCGGTATTCTATGGGGTGGAGGTCCTTCCCCGGACGGGCGGCTCAATTCGAGGAAAGATTCGCTATGCCCTACCTCTCTTAAAGATATATTTTGTTGTTTCCTTTTTATATAGCTACTAGCTTTTGCCCGCGACTTCGTCCGCGTGTTTAAATTTATACATACAAAAGTTTTTTCCCGCTAACTCCCGTTCCCGTGGGAATTTCTCAAAATACAGCCATAACTAAACTTTATATTTACTAAGGTACCTGCATGCCAAATTTCAAGCGTCTAACTTAAGCGGTTTAGATTTTTCATACAAAAGGATTTTCCCGCTAATTCCCGTTCCCGTGGGAATTTCGGGAATTCCTTTCTTAGTGCACCCCTACGGTACCTAAGCTACGTCCCTTCCAAATTTCAAGTGCCTACGTTTAGCCGTTTGGGCTGTGCGTTGATATGTCAGTCAGTCAGTCAGTCAGTCAGTCAGTCAGTCAGTTTCTCCTTTTATATATATAGAAGATGAGCTTGGGGTGAGCCTTCTACTTGATTGCCCGGTGGCCGCCTTGACTATCATCATTCGTCCACTGCTGGACAAAGGTCTCCCCCAATGATATTTATTTGCCTTCACCACGCTTGGGTGGTAAGGCAAGTGTCTCAACAAAAGACGGAAAAAAAAGTCAACCAAAACTTCTCATCAGGTGGAATCAATTTCATCATCATCTTCATCACCGTCATCCACTGCTGGACATAAGCCCCCCAAGGACCATTGTCGTGTAGTCATTGTAATTTTTCTTATGAGGCCGTTTTTAAATCTCGTACTTAGTTTATTTGTGCTATTGAGTTTCTGCATCATGTGTTCCAAATTTTAAAATCAATTATAGCCTATTATGTTGCCCAAGCTTATTAGCACAGGGCCCGACCAGAGAAAGCTCCAACCAAGAGGCCACGAGCTCAGATAGCCTGTCTCAATGGTTACTGGTAGGGCTCTCTTCAAAGAATTTGCCATGGGCCTCAGATGGTATAGTCAATAGTCACACTACTGGTTTCTGGGTCCATTCCTGTTTCTTTACCTCCTTGCAAAAGTATTAAAATTTACACATATTTTTCAGATTAGTTACATGTTTTGATAATTGCTTATGCCGCGGCCACACATTGTATGTGTGTATCGGTACTTTGACACAATGAAGACATAGAGCGCGTTAGTATTGGGCATTGTACACTTGTACAGTGATTGGACGCAAAGTTGAACACTTTACTAGCCTAAATCACAGATAAAACGCAAGTGCGTGATGGTAATGGTATTTTGCCGTAACCCCAAAATTACCTTACATCTTGTATACAATTTAAGAACCTTTTTTTATAGTTTTCACACAAATTTAGCCACGTGACCGTAGATGATACCAATTTAGTGCACGCAGCAAGTTCTTAACTGTGTAGGAAACAATTTTGATAATAGGGAATATGCATGACTTTTTTTTATGGATTTATTGAGATCTTTTGTCTTCCAGATACATAAATATCGAAGAATTTTTAAACTATCTTTTCTATTAAGCGAGTTATAAAGCGTTAAAGTTATTGATTAGACAGAGAGATCCGATGCGGTAGTTGACGTCACGTACCGTAAGCGCCGTACTAACTCCATAGAAAAATCTGTTTCGCGAGAGAGAGACGGATATATTCACTTTCAATGACTGTATCTCGCCCATTTTTCAACCAATTTTGATTTTGTTTTCACTGTTCGTAGTAGATTTTGATCTATTTTACGATAAATTAGTAAATACCTGAAACTATTTTTCATGCATATTCCCTATTGTGCATAATACCTACTTCATTTTTTTTATAGTGGCACGCATAGTGGTCTGATGGAAAGCGAAAAAGAAGCTCTTGTTATTGCGGCAGGAGACAAGTAACCAACCACCGCACTAAATCATACAATCAGCCTATCTCCTCAGTCTACTACTGGACATAACCTCTCCAGTTGTTCGCCACCTTAGGTGCAGCGCAGACGGCACACCTTTTGTGCGATAGAGTCTGCGTCTTAGACATTTAAAAAGAGCGTCTAGGTCTGCCGACAGAATGATCAGATATGTGCGTCGTGTGCGTTGAGTCTGTAAAATATCCGCGACAGATTTTTGCGCGTCGTGTGCGTTACTTCAGTGCGGATCAGTCGGGCGTATAGCCAGAATTTTACAGGCTAGCATGGCGGTGGGATGTAAAGGAGCGACCAATCATGTTTTCACCTGCCCGTGGTGCATCCTGCCGAATAACAAACGAGGCGCTGGAAACTGACTGGTGGCGATATAACCACCACAAATGAAGGCGTAGCTAAATACCACTGACCGATGACGGGTAGCAGGGAGCGAGAAGCAACACCCTACGATCGCCAACCCACCTGCCCAGCGTGGCGATCATGGGTATATCCTCCAAAAAGTTTGCTCTAAGTGGCGACAACTGGAGGGGCTTATGTCCAGCAGTGGACTGTAATAGGCTGTAGATGATGATGACTCACTACGTATTAGGCACTAACTTAATTGTTTTTACCTCCGATAAGATATAAGGACTCTGCTCTGCCCTCAGCTACCTCTCGCCAATCCAGCGGTGTCTCAGGATCCCTCTCCAGTCGGTCTAACTAGGCATTCCGATTGGTCGACGTATGTCCAGTATGATCTCTTCGGAGCCCGACCCTCTATACCTATCAACATCTTTATCATCATAGACCTACCAATTTTTAAATAGCCTAGCTACATTTGTAAATGTGACTTTTGACTCTCTCAAGGCCAAAATCATACCCAAAGTCCAATTTGACGCTGCTTATTAGCTAAACAAATTTTCGTTCGTGATATTCGCTTAAGTTGGCGAAAAAAATGCCAAATATATACCTACGATTGGTCGTCGCAGGTTTATTTGGAATAAATTTAATTCTTATTCCTTAATGTCATGAAGACTAGAACAGGAAGTCAGAAGTACACACGCAACGATTTTATTAAAAGGGACCAGGGGGGTACCGGGCTCCCAGCCTCACGGGGCCTCTAACTAATACATTTATTCTTAAAATGTTAAAAACAATGATCATTTGATCATAATAGAAATAAAAGTCGGTTAAAAGTGTTAACATAATTCGTTTTCATTTTCTAAAATGGCCCCAAATTCTTATGTGTCCAGGGGCATGTTGTAAAACGGCCTTATCAAAACAGATGAATACAATGAAAGTTCGCATTGTTATTTATTTTAATATTCTGGATTTATCCCTCCCTGGAGGAGCTCGGTGGCGCCGCGGTCTTGTTCGTTTAACAATGATCGCAAATGTTGTGCAACCATTGGCGCGGTCAATCCGATGATGGGTGACCAAAATTTGACACCGATTTCCTCCGTGCTTCGGAAGGCACGTTAAGCTGTTGGTCCCGGGTGCTATCTTTACCAACTCAGATAGCAGTCGTTACATCATATCAGAGATGATGATAACTCTGACGCCTAAACTGGGAATGGGTATAGCTTACCCTAAGTGTTGCGGAGGTCTGATGGCAGTCGCTCTGTGTAAAAGCTTAGCCCTCGCCAAATCTCTCAGTTTGGGAAGCCGACCCTGAGACAATCGGGAAAAAGGCTAGGATGATTCTGGATTTATCCCTACCTATGTACCTATCATTGAAGATTTGTTTAAATGAAGTGAATGAACCTTTAATATAAATGTTACATATACATTACAGGTTCATTGAGCCGAGGTTTACCCCCGACAAAGACAAAAATCTTGTTATTTTACTTTAAACTCTGGAAAACAGTCACGAAACAAATTAATTTGCTGGTACTGTTATCTAAGATCTCGGTGCAATGACCTCACTTAAAAAAAAGAAATACAAACCTCTTTTTAAGAAATCTGTGTAAGTAGATGACATAACTATAACTATTTGCACTGGAAACCAGTTTAAAACATTATTCGACACATATTTAAACTGAGGTGTAGGGTTTGTGAATATTGAAGAATCCTATGTCCGGCAGTGCACTGCAAAAGACTGTTGATGATGATGATGATGATGATGATTATGTAGGGTTTGCTAGGACGAGTAGAGGTACAATCTTGATGGTAGCTTGTTTTGGCCAAAATTTTACATGAAAATGTTTTCGGTGCGTTGTTGTTTCCAGGAAAAAGTTGGAGGTAAACGGTTATGACGTTAAATGAATATAAGACAATATCTTCCACATTACAGCCAATGTCAAAGTAGCCTGAGCACTTGTGTCTTCAGTATCAGAAGAACGAAGGTACCACAAATATAATACTTAAATACAAATAAGTTTATTAAATACAAACATGGACACGGAATTAACACAAATTTTCAGTCACCCAGACACGGAACAAACATAAATATTTGACCCAGGAATCGAACCCACTAACTCCGGTGGATCCGGTTCAGAGGGCAGGGGTCGCTACCAAAGTTACCAGGGCAGGACAGGCATTAGACAGAGTATAATGAATCGAATCCACGACCCCTGGTTCAGAAGATAATGGTCTCTACCTAATGAGCCACCAATCTAAATAGGAGAGGTAGGGCATAGCGAATTTTCGCTCGAATTGAGCTGCCCGCCCTCCGGCATGGCGGTGGCAACTGACAGGTGACTGACCAGTTACTTGCCCGTTGTCACAGCGACTTGGGCTTCTCTTTCGTTTTCCATCAGGCGAAGGGAAGCCATTATGCCGAGCAACTATAAAAAAAAGTTGTTACTAAATATGAAACCTAAGAATATGCCTAGTATAGCAGCACACAACACGATGTACGGTTTTCTTATAAATACATACCTAAAGACAATAATTAAAGTAATTACACTCCATAATATAAAATAGAGTCATTTTTTAGATCAACTCGCACGAACCATTCATTTGCCATTTCGTAATCATTGTAAAATGGTTGACAGCACATTTATAGTTATGACAATGGCCTAACAAGATCAATTTTACTGCAACAATGTAATATAATAATCTTGTTACTTCTATAGGAAAAACCTTAAATTACTCAAGAGTACAGCAGGGTTGTGTCTTCTGAGAAATATAATTAAATATGGTATCGTATTTTTTTGTTTAAATGTTTCCCGTGTGGTTTTCGGACTTAAAATACGACCCACAGGATGAGATGGGGTCATCTCACCCCATAGGTGTCGTAAAAGACGACCAAGAGAATAATGCGGTCACCAACCCGCTTGCCAAGCGTGATTACTAAGGTGAATCCCCCCCCCCTAATCTTAAATATGGACTCAATGTGATGTAATTATTTTGACCCTGGAAACATCCCTATTGTCATATGTCCAGTAGAGGACGTTTGCGAGTTGATGATGATGTCTATCCTTATTTTGATAGAGAAGTTAGCAATTACAGTATAAGTGAAATTGAAAGTCAAAAACAAAGATATACCATAAAGCTCCAAACTCTAATTGGTCTATCGGTACGGTTCGGTTCGGTACTTCGGAAAGTATTCCAAATCAATAGTTTCTACAGATCGTACTTATGTTACGTCTATATGACAAGGTCACTTCCGATCCCTACACAATAACACTTATGTTAACATAACGCCTATAAAGCTATTGGATACGGCCCAATACCGTTGTTACCACAATGATGAGTATGATTGGTCGTTATGATTCCATACGCCCCAGAGACCCAATCATTTGTTGTATAACTTAACTACCTACTCTTAACTAATTGCTAGTAATAGTCTTCTTACCGAATTTCGGCCACTGAAAGGTTGTCCACCTTCAAAGAGACCAGTCTTCAAAATTTAAGAGCCCCGGTCTAGTCGGTGGAGTAATTTCCACTTCTCCCTGGACTCCGCCAGAACCTTCAACTCCCTGTACGTCATGACATTAACTTTTCCCTTCAATAGGCTATTATGGTCAAAAGAATTTATTAGTCCATCTATTATCTTATTCAAAAATAAAAAACACGTATTTTTCCTTTTTTCATTCAAATAAACAATAGCAAAGATATGGCATCAAAAGTTAGGAGTGGGAGGAGGGAGTCTTTGACGTCACTCGCACCCGTAAAAATGCCTCACCGAGTGACGTCACGCGTAATTTCAACGGGCTACAACTTTGTAATTTAAATCTAATTTACAAATAAAAAAATACTTGTCTTTTATTTTTGAATGAGCTAAAAGACGGACTAATGACAATTTTTGACCATAATAGCCTATTGTTGGGTATATATGTCCGTATTGGCTTTCCTCTTCCTCTCCTGCCTTCTATTTTGCCTTCAAGTATTGTTTTTATTTGTTTAACATGACGTAAAAGATGTCCCACTGATAAACTATTAAAATTGCAAACCCTTAGAATCGCGTGAAGCAATTATCGCCATAGCATAATTATAATGAGTTGGACAATGTAGATCATTATCGCGGCCTATTGCGACAACTCCTCAATGATCGAATGATTTGATGACCACATAAATTAGCTGCTATAACCGAGATGGTTTTTTTATATAATTGACTGCTGTAGTTGGCAACAAAGGTCTTTAATACTTTAACTGACTGTAAATCTTGTTACTGACTTTTCTGTATAGGCATTAAAATGTCTGTTACTATGTCTAAAGGGAGGTTAAAAAGCGAGAATAGCTTCTTGAGGGTTTTTTTTCGTTGGGAATGCCTTTACGCATACACCAGGTCCCTGGGTCGGGACACCTGGGTATGTGAGGCTCACTCCTATTTAGCGGAGAATACCCACTAAACCCGACGGTGGTGCCGAATGCTGGGCTATAAAGAAAGCACACGAACAGAAGATGCACGTAGGTGAGATGAAGATGCTAAGATGGGCAGCAGGTGTAACTCGACTCGATAAAGTGCGAAACGAGCACATCAGAGAAAGTTACAAAGTCGCACCCGTAGCAGAAAAACTCACTGAAAGCCGCCTACGATGGTTCGGTCATGTCATATGATGAGACGCCCTGACTGAAGACCATGTCGTGAAACAGGCCCTAGCCTTGGCAGATGTGCCTGTCGATACAGCAGCCTTAAGCATACCGAAGCGGTATTTTTGTTATTACGACCACATATCACGAAAATTTCTACTTTATTGCCGTTATGTTATAGTACATTGCTATTTGCCACCTAAAATCCTCAGTCGTGCCGATGCCAATAATGGGCGCTAGAGACCGCGGTGGCGGTAGATGACAAAACAGTTAGTAACTTGCCGCAGTGACTTGAGCTTCTCATATATTGAATCATTCTTAATATTTATGCATTTACTTTTCTTACTGCAGCTAAGAGGGTTTTACCTTTTCCTGCGTAATGGGTTTATTAAATGAGTCAACATCAGTGGCACTGTGTCTGAAACCTTGGCCCTAATATGTGAGGTCACGCATCTTGCATTTCATAAAACATCTCGGTTAATCCGTGAGTCTGAGAAATATGATCACCGATTTTGTCCGCAACGATAAAACTTCTGGGATTTCACACTCTACCTATTTACCCTTCGTATTTCTCTGATTAGTTAGATCATCATCATCAGCCTATTGCAGTCCACTGCCGGACATAGGCCTCTCCAGTTGTTAGCCACTTAGGACAAACGTCTGGAGGATATACCCATAATCGCCACGCTCTGGGCAGGCGGGTTGGCGATCGCAGGGCGTAGCTTTTCGCTCCGGTGACGCGGCTGCCCGTCATCGGTCTGTGTTATTCAGCTACGCATTCAATTATTGTGATGGTTATACCGTCACCAGTCGGTTGCCAGCGCCTCGTTCGTTATTCGGCAAGATGCACCACGGGCAGGTGAGGTTGGCTTGGAGCGAAAAGATGATGGGTCGCTCCCTTACATCCCATTAGTTAGATAGGATCAGAGGCTTTGTCAACAGTTCAAGTAATGATGGCAAGGTGATGATAAGGCCCTATTAACTATCATCATCATCATCATCATCAGCGTCCGTTGCTGGACATAGGGGTTTTGTGCCTTGGCAAACGCTACTGCCGGTTTCCTGATATTTCCTTAGTCATCTT
The DNA here is from genome assembly GCA_031163375.1 of Conogethes punctiferalis. NCBI lineage: Eukaryota > Metazoa > Arthropoda > Insecta > Lepidoptera > Crambidae > Conogethes > Conogethes punctiferalis. Next base: position 3,565,456 of record CM062077.1, on the reverse strand, counting down.
CTTTGACGCCCAGAGGATGAGATGAGGTGATCTACTAAATCAGGAAACCACACAAACAGGATCATCCTAGTAATTGTAAAATACATAGTAGGCATAGGTAGCCGAAAAAACCTGTAAAAAAAGTTAAAATTTTTGACTCTGTAATCTGAATTCTCGAACACAAGGCGTACAAAATGATTTGACAGTTTCCTATAAAAAGTGGCATGGAACGGTACGTGTCGTATACAATAACGAATATCTTTAAACATTTGTTACAATATTAATGTGTGTCTGTCTGTTTGTTGCAGGACGCCTGGCTGTGATCACATTCAGCATCTTCACGGTGGCTCTGGGCATCATCCTATCATTTGTGCCATGGCTAGATTATATTATTTTTAGGGTGAGTACTAAATGACGTATATGTACACGGTGTAAACTCTAGGGGGACTCAAATGACAATAGGCCTGTTGCCGAAAAACAAGTAATTAGTCCGTCTTTTAGATTGTTCAAAAATAAAAGAAATATATTTTTTCATTTGTAGATTAGACCAAAAATGACAAAATTACGCGGGACGTCAGATTTTGGGAGTTTCTTGCAAATGAGTGACGTCAAAGACCCCCGACTCTTACATTTTGACGCGTTGTGTCTTTGTTTTTTGTTTAAATGAAAAAAGGAAAAAATACGTGTCCAGTACATTTTTATAATCTAAAATACGGACTTAATACAATGTAATTATTTTGACCCTGGAAACATCCCTATTGTCATTGTGGAGGCCTATATCCAGCAGTGGACGATTGCAGACTGGTGATGATGATTCATGATCCTTAGCCATGGTCGCAGTGTTACCAAGCGTTCCCGTCACAAGTAAAGCTCCCCCATCCCATTATGGGTATAACCTCCAGATGGAGAGGCCTTTGTCCAGCAGTGAACTGCGATAGGCTGACGATGAATATGATCATGCCACGCTGGGCAGGCGGGTTGGCGATCGTAGTGCGTAGCTTCCAGAAGCTATGCTCCGGTGACGCAGCTGCCCGACATCGGCCTGTGATACTTAGCTACGCCTTCAATCGGATGGTTATGTCACCGGAAAATAGCAAGAATCGTAAGTTGATCAATTTCCTAGGTAGTTGATTAACTTCCGGAAAATAATAAACGGCAGTTGAAATGTATTATTTAACGTATGTATTTTAGTAAATTGATCATTTTACGGGGTCTTGCCGTAAAATCATCCGACGAAGGTGAGGTGAACGTTCATTGGTTCAATGGCTCAGGTGGCGTTATTTCGGCAACCAATCAGGGAACAGTGTATTAAGTTACGGGTAATAGTGCACCGTTAAATAGTACATTGAGCAACGATTGGCCCATTCGAGGACGATTTTACTTGTGTCAAAATCGTAAATTATTAAATGACTGTCAGGCTACCGTAAATTGATTAACTAACTGAAATCCATTGCGTTAAATAATACATTTCAACTACCGTTTGTTATATTCCGAAAGTTAATCAACTACCTAGGAAATTGATCAATTTACGATTCTTGCTATTTTCCGGTGACAGTTATACCGCCACCAGTCGGTTGCCAGAGCCTCGTCTATTATTCGACAGGATGCACCACGGGCAGGTGAGGGTGGCTTGGAACGAAAAGATGATGGGTGCACCGCCTTATAAGCAAGTAATTTTTCTGCTCATCATCAGGAACTCAAGCTATGGAACGGATCTCTGAGCTATAGTTACTGGCAGCGGCCGGGCGTGATGCGGCTCACCAAGGTCTACATCTTCAACGTGACCAACCCTCAGGGCTTCCTGGAAAACGGAGAGAAACCGAAGCTGGTGGAAGTAGGACCTTTCGTTTATAGGTCAGTGGGTCTTTCATTTTTTTTTTTAATGATTACGATGATATAGATAAGGCGAGCTTCTCATCATCACCGCACATTGGGGGAGCAGAAAGCTCTTGACGCTCTTGAGCTCTTACCCCAAAATTTATTTCATAAAGATTTAGCGAGGATTTTGTTTATTGATTTTGATTATTTTTTCTTCTCGGTAGAATGCTGCTTTACGATCCAGGTGGTAGATTGAAAACTTTTTACTGTATTTTGACATATCCGTTGACATGACAACTTAAGAATAACGATAACAATCGATTTTCAAATGTGTTTAGCGGCGATTAAATGTAAAAATTCCTATAGGATTTTTTAAACTGAGAAGTACCTGCAAGAAACTCGACAGTTACCTACTCTTTTTCATGGTTACACGTCCGTTCAATTTAAATACAAAGCTGAATTCGTAATTGTTCTTGAAATTAGTTTTAAAGATTTTAAATATGGGCCAAATACTCGGTATTGTTAATTAGTCACTGATAACTTATCTGATAGATAAATAAGATTACGTTATCTGTTAAGTACATTACAATTAGAGAATCAACAACTTAGGTATACCTTCCAGGTCTTACAAACAAGAGGACCAAACGTAAGTGTTTCCTTATAGCCACAATAGACGACCTATTACCTATATTGTTGTGCTAAGTGAAGGATTGCACTATTAGTCTAGCTGCTAGACTCTAGGTCAGACTGGCATCGGCATCGTTAATGCAAAACAATGTATCTTAGAAACGAACAGTTCATTATCAAAATGTTTCACTTTTTCTCCGGTTCTATTTCTAGTACCTAATGGCGAGTGAAAGTGACACAATCTATACTTATAATAAATCTGTAGAGAAGTCAATTCTGTACATTGTATATATTTTCAAATTAACTATCAGGGGATGATTAGTGATCGATACTGATGCCAAAAATGCAATCAGTAAAATTTTTGTCTGTCTGTCTGTCTGTCTGTCTGTATGTTCGTTATAGAAACAAAAACTACTCAACGGATTTTAACGAAACTTGGTACAATTATTCTTCATACTCCTGGGCAGGTTATAGGGTACTTTTCATCACGCTACTATCAATAGGAGCAGAGCAGTGAAGGGAAATGTTAGGAAAACGGGAGAATTTTTTGGAACGCGCATCACTCATAAACTACTGCATGAAATTGAATACTGTTTTCACCAATGTATTGCTAGAGGTTTAACTTAAAACTTAGGCACTATGTATAGATAGGTATTTTATGGAAGTCCGTTATTTTTCAAACCCGATATCCACGCGTGCGACGCCGCTGGCACAGCTAGTTAGCAATAAAAGTTTAGGTTTGGTACCTACTCTTGTTTGTAAGACCTAGACGGTATAAATTGTTTATAGTCCCTAATTACAATGTAAGAAGTAACGTAATCCCAACCAAAGAACTCGAAGCGAGGTTACGCCTAGTTTTAGCTAAGTGCAGCCACTCTTGGGTAAGGCTAGTACTGCTATGCTGGGAGCAGGCGGGTTGGCGATCGCAGGGCGTAGCTACTCGCTCCGGTGACGCTGCGGCCCGTCATCTTCCCAAGTTATTTAGCTAATCCTCAATAATTAAGGTTAAAACCACACATACTCTTTCATAGAAAGGATTTTGATCAATTCTACCGCAAAGGGATAAAATAGGGGATTCAACTCTATTCCACGCGGACGAAGTCGCGGGCACAGCTAGTCCTTCTATAAAAAAAATAATTTACAAGTTACATAGTTTTACCATCACACATCACAATTGCCATCATTAGAATGAGTTTGAATAGACCAATGTTTACCCGCCGTAAGGCTGCGGCGTATGTTACATGAACATTTGAACATAATAATGATATGACGGCGTCGCAACGTTATGTAAAACGCTATAAGCCTGTATATAAATGTCAGATATTGCAGCGGATCAGGTATTTAAGTAGGCCCCTCGTATCTCGTCTGAACCCAAAGTAGAAGAAACACGTGTTATGGAAATCTGAATGACGGCAAATTACATGGTACATAAATAGCATTCCTATTGTGACATATTGGGCCCTGGTTCTCCTTTTTTGGCAGAATATTGTTGCGCCGATTATCATTTGGCATTTATAAACCAACTTGACATACCTAATTTTCTTTAAATTTTAATAAATAATGAATTTTCTTTATACCTGAGCCGTCTGCTCGTCTGCCCCCTATTACATAAAAAAAAACCTACGAATATTTTGGCCAAATCAGCCGTATAACAAAGAACCGTTGGGTAAACGAGTGGATACTTGGATAGCGCGTCTCGACTAACATAGTGTAGAACGAACGCCCTCAGGCAAAGTGGAGCGAGTATTTGCGCAAGATTTTGGCAGGTGCTGGATGCGTAAAGCCCAGGGGCGATACTACAAAAAACCGGCCAAGTGCGAGTCGGACTCGCGCACGTAGAGTTCCGTACCAGTTCCATGTATGGGGAACCCCAAAAATTTTGGATATTTTTCTGATTTTACTTTAAAATCTAATACTAAAACTAAAAATAACTTTAAAACAGAATACATCTACGTACCAAATTTTAATAATGTAGCTCTTATAATTTCGGAATAAACTGGCTGTGACATACGGACGGACAGACAGACAGACAGACATGACGAATCTATAAGGGTCCCGTTTTTGCCATTTTGGCTACGGAACCCTAAAAACGAACGTTTCGTTGAACGGATCGCGTATTTTTGCCCCATAAATCCCTCTCATTTGTCCCTCCCGTGTTCAAATATATCAATTAAATTGTTAAAAATCGACGTTGGCGATTTTTAGTTCGTATAGTGGCATAAAAATGCCATCCGCTGTTATGCACATAAATTAAGTGATATAAAAAGTTACAGTAGATACCTACCTACGATTGGGCGCATACTGATTCGTACCCGACAGTGATTTTGTTACAGCATCTCGGATCCTATACCTATGTGTTATAATGACTAGAATAGAAACCGTTTGTATAGAAACATTCAACCAAACACAGAAAAAGATATTACCTACCTAAGTACAAGCAGTCAAGACAAAGTCAAAAATGTCTTTATTAATTTACATAATATTTACCTATTACTAAAAATTGCGTTATTATTTAGCACTGTATCTGTAATTTGTCAGGACAATTTCGCCAAAATGTGTGCAACAATAACAGGCATTAGTTTAGCTCTATCAAATCATTGTCTGTCCGAGTGTAACAGCTCGTTACGAATATAATATCTACGCACAGCTCTCGGGTGTGGTAACCGTCCCCCGTCCAGTTCGCAACTCCTATACTGCGATGTGCGCATACGCACGAATGTAGTGCGATATTAAATTAGCACTAGACAACTGCTATGTAAGGGATGTAAGGGAGCGATCTATCACCATTTCGCTCCAAGCCATTCTCACCTGCCCGTGGTGCATCCTGCCGAACAACAAACGAGGCTCTGGCAAACCGACTGGTGGCGGTAAAACCATCACGAAAGAAGGCGTAGCGAAATACCACATACCAATGACTGGCAGCAGCGTCGCCGGAGCAAGAAGCTACGCCCTGCGATCGCCAACCCGCCTGCCCAGCGTGGCGATTATGGGTATATCCTCCGGAAGTTTGCCCTAGGTGGCGAACAACTGGAGAGGCCTATGTCCAGCAGTGGACTGCAATAGGCTGATGATGAGACAACTGCTACTTACCAGTTCTATTAACTACTGCCGGTGACTACTGGTGACTGCAATATGGCTGTGCAACAACAATCCAGATGATTAAAACGTAATAATAATGTCTGTCTTGGTGGGAAAACGCAACATCATCGCAGTTCTGGACCTGGGAGAGCAAGTACCCCTATGCCCGGTTCCGGGAAGCTAAAGATTGCCCCCCGGCGGACCTAATATAATGGTGTGAGTGCACCCATCGCACCCTTGCGCCCCAATGAGTGGATCGCGCTCTTGCGCTCACCCCTCGGGGCACGAAGAAGACACTCAGATGTCATACGATACGTCATTATGCCCTCCGGCGATGTTCGTGACAGGGGCGGCGTATAGCGGGCAGGTCCGCCGCGTCCTGACGCTCTCTTTACGCCGCCTCCTTGTGCGAGATCAGCGTCTCGCAGAATGCGAGGATCGCGCGCCAAGTCTCCTTTGACGCCGTCATCTGCCGCAACTATTGCGGCAGTGCGACAGTGACGAGGACGAAGCGTTGATTGGCCCAAAGCAATGCCTCCTTCTGCGGCGTGCCGAAGACTCTATATAGGCGTCCTCAGATCGATGTCCCTCTATGGGTCACCGGTCTGGGCCAGCGCCATACTACGGAGACCTCCTGCGCGCTGTGGAAGGCCCAACGCCCCCTCACGTTGAGGCCCTCCTACTCACCGCACCTCCCCCCGAAGGAGGCATAACGGTGCCTAATGCATTACCCTCTAGAAAACAAAAAAGGTAAGTAAAGCAATGCCGAACCGTACGCTCTGCCGTGTCCTCCAAGCCACTCCTGTACCTAGTGAATCCCACAATATACATACCCAATAAAGTAGAATTTAATATTCTACTTTATTGGGTCAAAACATCGCACTGTATTCGTTCGCACGTCGGCTGCGAGCCGGCCCGTTATTACCAAACGGACGTCACGCGATCAGTGAAATTGGCTAAAACACACAACGTGCGTTTGCGCACCGCACTTGGCATTGGGTTGCCCAACGCGGCCGAAACTGGTTGACGGTAAAATGTGAAAATGAACACAATGGACTAGGCTTTTATTTTCTAAATGACTACGATGATAGCCAAGCGTTGTCATGCGTTCTGCGGCAGAAAATAGGTATACCTGCCTATCGTAAGTGGCGAGTAGAAGGGCTTTTGAGCTCCGATATAGCGGCCCCGAGGAAAACGACGACACCGTGCATTGGGTCTTGGGGCACACTGGTCAGTGGCCCGTTTCCTGATAATCCCTTGAGTCAACTTCTACACACACGTGATGAGGTGGTCCTATTCTAAATTCGGAAACCAAACCGACTCCGCCATCGCCACTTACCTACACAGCTTAAGAGAGGTAGGGCATAGCGAATCTTCGCTCGAATTGAGCTACCCGTCCGGGGAAGGACCTCCACCCTTTAGAATACCGCAGCCAAATGACCTCCGGGTCGTGTTCCTGTCGGTGAGTAGGGTTTCCGGAGCTCGTGGGGATTGGGGTTGGGCCGGCATGGCGGTGGCAACTGACAGGTAACTGACCAGTTACTTGCCCGTTGTCACAGTAACTTGGGCTTCTCTTTCGCTTTCCATCAGGCGTAGGAAAGACATTATGTCGAGCTACTTAAAAAAAAATCATGGACATACGCGCACACGGTTGAATATAAAAAAGATAATGCCAAATGAAACTGTACCAGATTCCCGTCTATTCCAGAGAAGACATGGAGAAGGTGAACATCAAATTCCACGACAACGACACGGTGACCTTCCAGCACAACAAGATACTGCGCTTCGTGCCGGAGCTGTCGGTGGACAAGAACCAGAAACTGGTGGTGCCCAACATTCCTCTCCTGGTAAGTATAGATAAGCCAAGTAAGTAAAGATAAGCCAAGACTTGCCACGCTGGGCCACACAGCGCCTAGCCTCAAGCCCCAAACTCTAGCACCATCAAGCCCCTAACTAAGCCGAAGCTTTTTTGTGTGTACACAACTGATAAACTTACTAAGATACTTTTTTTAAATAAGTACATTCATCATTATCTGAGCGTTATTCCCTGTTGCATCCGGAGGCAGTACCTCGGAGCCCAGGGTCCGCTTTCCGGCTAAGTTTCCTCCACTTTGGACGGTCGTTGGCATCCCTGGTGGTGAGTCCATTGGCGCGCATATCTTCGGTGATGACGTCAAGCCAACGCTTCTTAGGTCTACCCCGTCTGCCGAGGCCCGGCGGAGGCTGCATGGCTAAGCATTTGTTCCCAATGTAGTTCGGATGTTTACGTAAAATGTGGCCATGCCAGCTTAGGCGGCTCTCTTGCAACTTGTCGAGTATGTCGCGTAAGTACATTATACATAGAAACACCCAGACCAATACAAACAAACATGTCCATGCCCACCCACAACCATACTTTGTTCCTGTTTCAGACTGTTACTTCTTTCTCCCCTAACCTGGCCGGCTTCCTGTTCAACCTGCTGGTCACCGGGCTGGCCATCACCTACAAGGAGCGGGCGAAACCGTTCGTCCACGTCACTGCTGAAGAACTAGTCTTTGGGTGAGTATTACCATTCAGATCAAACGTTAGTCAAATATAAGCGTTCCCCCAATCAAATATACAGCGAGTAGTGATGAAAACTTCGTATGCGCGTTGTAGGTATTCCATAGACATTGCATGGGGCGATTTCGTTCAGTATGGAGATTGTTTGCCGCGGAATTTGTACTTACATCGCCATCTATTGTTACTAGGCGGAACTACTGTTTGTATATTGTAGCGACGTGGTGATATCTGAGTCAAGAAAGGTAAAAAATACAAAAGCCTGTCTACTTTGTACCCCAATTTTTTACTGTATGTTTATATTGTTTCATGGTGTTTCAGATACGATGACCCTTTGGTGACCCTTGCTCACTATTTCTACCCCCAAGGAAAGAGACCTAACAGCCAAATGGGATTACTATTAGCTGTGAGTATCTATAGATCTTTTTTTATATATATTTAAATAGGTAGCGTTTGAACCCTACTCGTCTGATCGAATAGGTGTAAGGATAGAGTCTAAGGTGAAGAGATCTTTTACATTATTCAAATAAATCAGACATACCATAGACCAAGCGAAAACTTTATTCAATTGCAAATTATATTGATTTGAACAACTATAGAAAGCGTAGCTAAAAGCCACAAGCAGCTACGCCCTGAGATCGCCAACCTGCCTGCCCAGCGTGGCGATTATGATTTATGGGTAAAGCCTCCAGATGTTTGCATAAAGTGGCGAACAACTGGAGAGGCCTATGTCCAGCAGTGGACTGCGATAGGCTGATGTTGAATGATGATAATGTTAGGCTGTTTGGAAATACTCCCTAAGGCTGCCGCGATTTACTAATCACACGGCTTGAAATTGGTGAATCGCGGCACCGCTCGGCTCCACTCGGCTCCGCTCGGCTCCGCTCTGCTCCACTCCGCTCTGCTCCACTCAGTGGAACCACCACCTAAGGCTCAGTCAGAGATTATCAACTAAATAAATATTTTTTTTTTACAGAGAAACGGGACTTTAGAAGAAGTATCAACAATATACACCGGGCAGAAATCTATGGACAGATTTGGATACATCGACAAATTAAACGGCTTAGACCATCTACCGCATTGGAAAGATCGACCTTGCAACGATATCAGGCAAGATTTATTTTACATTAGCTATGATAAGAGAGGTAGGGCATAGCGAATCTTCGCTCGAATTGAGATGCCCGTCCGGGGAAGGACCTCCACCCTATAGAATACCGCAGTCAAATGACCTCCGGGTCGTGTTTCTGCCGGTGAATAGGGTTTCCGAAGCTCGTGGGGGGCTAGGGTTGGGCCGGCATGGCGGTGGCAACTGACAGGTAACTGACCAGTTACTTACCCGTTGTCACAGCGACTTTGGCTTCTCTTTCGCTTTCCATCAGGCGTAGGGAAGCCATTATGTTGAACTACTACAAAAAATAATAATAATAATTACGGACTAACGTTCGTCTATACTTGGCAAAAAGATTAATATGGCAGACCAAAATAGAATACTTAGGTAGTGTTGGAAAACTTTTACACTAGGTTCCTATTGGAGGATAGGGGGGAAAGATTAACTCCGCAATATTGGGGCACAGCTGCAAAATAGTTATGCTGTAGCCTATAATTACTAATAAAGTAATCTCTCCATCTGGATTACGTGTTTATATTAGAGAACTCGTCCCGGAAACTTTCCCGCACGTTCGTTCAAACTAGACGTTCGTTTTTGGGTATCGAGACAATTCGCATCAGAAACTATACCGAAGCGCTGAGATTGGTAGTGGAAATCTTTGACATTTCGGATCGGTTACCCGAATGAAAAAATAAACCATTCTTTGAGAAACCTTTCCGCAGTCATTGTATGTACCTAATTTGTCCTGTTGAGCAGTTGACCTAACAATTTCTTGTTAAATTGTGAATTATTATCGACCAAGTGATTTAGAATTTCCTCTGATATTATTATTGAAAATGCATGAAGCATGATCAATGTTGAATACGAACTAAATTTTATTTTAAAATCCTTTTAATGTTTCCGAACTCTACTCAAATTCTGTAATACACGATTAGGAGTATGTATTAAATAAATCATTACAAACCAATTCGGAATAGTGTCACAATATTATATTAGGTACCCACTGTAACTTGCTAATTTCTGTAACAACCCAAGTTAAGTCACCATTGTGTATTCTAATAAGAACAATAAATAAATATTGTTGCACAAACGTAAGCTAGGTAACACTTATTGTGTCATCTTCGCAGAATAAAATGTGATGTCCTTTTTATTGAGAAAACTCGATGCATATTACCAGTAATTTGTCCATAACTGGCATTGTGTATAGATACTTATGTGTAGGGATGTATGGAATTGGAAATTACCGACGTTACTATCGATATTAGAAATGGACGATCATCATCATCATGATCGTGCACTTCGGTATTAGAAGATATTAAAATTTTGTAGTAGGTAGGTACGTACTTACCTAAATATGTAGCGTCCGCTGTGGTGAACTTAGAATAATAAATTAAAGAGAACCTAAACAAAAATAAAGTGACTTACCTACTGTACGAAGTCTGCGCTGAAGTTATTAAATTCATGTTATCAAATCTTTTGCGCATCTTAGTTTTTTTTTTTTGCCGGTGACTTCTTTCTTCACCTTTACATTACTATTTTCTTTTCCACGCTTACTTTTTAAGATACTTTTTTAATTTCTCATAAGTTCTGTAGTTATGTACCTAATAGTAATGGTAACACACATACTACACTGTCTGTCGATATATAATTATATTAAACATTCAACTGCAGTGCATAGTAGGTAGAAGGCAGATATCAAAAATTGGCATTTTAGTTATAGTACCTATAAGTTATTTATTTATTTATCGATACTCATGGAACATCACTAGCGTCCATCCGACTCGTGTGCTCTTAAAACATTTGCTTTAAAAGGGAAAATACCTTGTTGAAACATCCGTTTGTGTACAAATAAAATGTATTTCATGCCATGACGCACTTAGTTCTCGGGAGAGAATTTTCTCATTGACCTTCATGCAACCGGAGATGTGCATGACATGTCTGTAATTTAACACTACACTTCTATTCAATGCTAATGTTACGAGTATAAAGAGCAACTTACTTGTCTTGACTAATATTAATTAACGGCAACCGACTGGTGGCGGTATAACCATCATAATTAAAGGCGTAGCTAAATGCCACCGACCGATGACGGGAGTAGCGTTACCGGAACGAAAAGCTACGTCCCGCGAGCGCCAACCCGCCTGCCCAGCGTGGTGATTGTGGATATATCCTCCAGATGTTTGCCTTATGTGGCTAACAAACTGGAGAGGCCTATGTCCAGCATGGGAGTGCAATAGGCTGATGATGATGATAGTTTGGGATGTAAGGGAGCGGCTTATCATCTTTTCGCTCCAAGCCAACCTCACCTGCTCGTGGTGCATCCTGCCGAATAACAAACGAGGCGCTGGCAACCGACTGGTGGCGGTATAACCATCACAATTGAAGGCGTAGCCAAATACTACAGACCGGTGACGGGCAGCAGCGTCACCGGAGCGAGAAGCTACGCCCTTTTTTTTTTTTATTGCCGTCCGTGGCAGACGAGCAGGTGGCCTGTCTGATGTTAAACAGTAACCGCCGCCCATGAACATCAGCAATGCCAGGGGCACAGCCATGTCGCTGCCTACCTGCGATCGCCAACCCGCCTGCCCAGCGTGGCGATTATGGGTATATCCTCCAGATGTTTGCTCTAAGTGGCGAACAACTGGAGAGGCCTATGTCCAGCAGTGGACTGTAATAGGCTGATGATGATGATGATTGTTTAACTGATATTTTAATAAATTATATTCCTTGTCCTCAGGGCCTCGGAGGGGTCCTTCTTCCCCCCACGAGCGGTGACGAAATCCGACATTGTCCACGTTTACGACAAAGATTTGTGCAGAATCCTGCCACTACAATATAGGAAGGACGTCTATAAGGATGGTAAGGCAATAGTTGTTTTCTTAGTTTGCTTCTATCACGTGAATGTAGACCAAACTCAAATTCAAATTACAGTCCTGACAGATTTCTTATAAGAGGATACATTTTGGAGGATGTATGATTTTTTTTCAGGGATGTTAGAGAGACGCTCCGTAACCTTAATCGAAACTATCGAATATCGGCTATAAAAAAATATCCGTTACGGAATCAGAAATAAAAGTTTCGGATAGGGACAGAGCCTATTTGAGACACGCTATGACAAGCCGACACAAACAAAAAGCGCGCATTGTTTTCTTCTGTTGTCGTCATAACATTATTGTAATTAACTGACTTGTGGCCAATAGAAATTTAAAAAATTATTAAATAGAAATTAAGATCCGTAACCGAAATTATCCGTAACTAACGGCTAATCCGAAATAATTTCATATCCGTACTAACGTAACCGTACCCGTATCCGGTATAATAATCATTCATATATCCGTATCCAATCCGTACGTATCCGAAATATCATATCCACTACATCCTTGTTTTTTTTTATGTGCGTTTGGTACTTTATCTAGAACTAGCTGTGCTCGCGACTTCGTCCGCGTGGAATAGTTATATTTTCCCCGTTTTTTTACATTTTTCATTATTTCTACGCTCCTAATAGTTGCAGCATGATGTTATATAGCCTAAAGCCTTCCTCGATAAATGGTCTATTCAACACAAAAAGAATTTTTCAATTCGGACCAGTAGTTCCTGAGATTAGCGCGTTCAAACAAACAAACTCTTCAGCTTTATAATATTAGTTAAGATAATGCGTGAGCTCGAGTGCTAGTGCTACTAACTTTGAGTTCGAGTCAATGTATGTTGTATTGTATTAATTTGTGTTGTAGGTATCCAAACAGGTCTCTACACGCCCCCCAGCTCCACCTTCGAGTGTGCTGACCTCAACCCCGACAACAAATGCTATTGCGACGGGGAGAAGTGTCCCCCGAGGGGGCTGCAGAACATCAGCCCTTGCCAGTACAGTGAGTACACAGACTATATCAATATACATACATTCTGCCCAAGTTACAGCTCCCATAGTTAAACAGAGACAAAGAGATCTCACCAAACTTTGGGAACAGCCACCAACATCTAAAGAGTTTAACTGAGTATTCATCAGATATCCTCTAAATAAGCCTCCTATAAGCCTCGGAGGCTTTACCCATAATCTGTTCTGAAATGGAGGCCTATCCTCCAGATGTTTGACCAAAGAGGCGAACAACTGGAGAGGCCTATGTCCAGCAGTGGACTGCGATAGGCTGATGATGAGGGAACAGATACATTATCTGTGCCTTTCCTCTCATAAGCCAGTTAGGCGCACCCAAAGAATGATAAGGCTCAGTAACCGTGATCATCATGCAAGATCATCATCATCATAATCAACTTCTTACATAGGCCTTTTCAATTTGCCACTTTGTGAGATCCTGGGCTTCTCTGATACAGCACTTCAGCGAATCGTCACCCCCTGGCCTGAGGGCGTCCTACACTAGGTACGTTTGCTGAGAAGCGGTATCATCATCATCGGATCGTTATTCCCGGTTACGTAGAAAGGACGTGCCCGGGAGCCCGGGGTGCGCTTTCCCACTTAATTTTCTCGACTTTTTTTTTATATTGGTTCAGCATAGTGGCTTCCTTTTGCCTGATGGAAAGCTAAAAGGAAGCCCAAATCGTTCTGATAACGGGCGGGAAACCTCAGTTTCCTTTTCTCCACTTTGGATGATCGTCGGCATTCATGGTGGCGAGTCCATAAGTCCAGAAGTCGTTCACCCATGTCAGTGCACAACCCTGTTCCTGGGATATTTTCGTACACTACGAGTATAACGTGTCTCTCTAAACACCTGACATTGGCGAATTATCCGCGTCAACATATACGCGTGATAGAGTCCATATATAAAAAAAAGAGTATGACAACTGCGTACTTGTATAGTCTTCTCGATGGCTCCTTTTTCTACCCTTTGGTAGAAGGAGCCTTCTTGATATTCTGACAAACTCCTTCATGTTTTTCTTTAGATGCTCCAGTGTACCTGTCGTACCCTCACTTCTTCGACGCCGAGCCCTCACTCCTGGACAGCTTTGAGGGTCTGAAGCCGGACAAGAAGAAACATGAAACTTACTTCATGATACAACCGGTATGTTCTGCTGTCTACTCTGTTATCTTCTACAAAAGGCTATCACGAAGATTACATAGCGTTAAGACCGCCAAGATATAAACTTAATACATAGCTACAGCTTAGTAGGGATCGGATTTGCAATAATTTACCGACGTGTAAGTATAAAAAATGATATCGAAAAAACGCAGTCACAACCTTAACCCATCGGAATGGGAGCCATTTTTAAGTCTGCTCTACACTCGCTCGCTAGTGACGACATCCGCAAATTCATATCGTGAACACATAAACGTTTCCTATCTACAAAATGTATTTATTTACAAAAAGAAAGTATTTGAGTAACTTTATCAGTTGTATAGTACAAGCTTCGGCTCCGTTTGGGATTAGATGGCGATGTGTCGTCCAACGTGTATGTATGTCTTCATCATCATCACTCTGTCATGCAGTCCACTACTGGACATCTTCAGTTGTTCGCCACTTAAAGCAAACATCTGGAGGATATACCCATAATCGCCACGCTGGGGTGGTGTATTTCTGGGGTTGTTTTAATTTAATTAATTTATTTTCTACTTTCCAGAAACTGGGTGTCCCCATAGAAGGCTTCGTGAGGGTCCAGTTGAACCTGAAGGTGGATCGCGCGCCCAACATCAGGATCAATAACATCCACATGTTCCCTGACACCATATTCCCTGTAATGTGGGTAGAAGAGGTAAGTTCTCCTGATTGGCTCGTAGGCTCATTTGGTAGTGACCTCTGCCTTCTCAACCAAAGGTCGTGGGTTCGGACAACGAGAGTATAGTTATGTAGAGTAGAGAGAAAGACAAAAGAGTTTGAAAAAAGTTATATTTCTACTGCCTATTATTAAAGTTACAGCTGCATTAACAGGCGATAATCCCTTTCGGGTTTTCGCGTGGCACAACGTCATATTTCAGACGTCAGAGCTGATTTTGTCTATTTTCGTTCTATTGTTTCATACCCATTACAAATGTTTGTATCGACAAACAATACAGTCCTTACGCTGTTTAATTTACTGCTTCCTATAGCAGCTTCCTTCCATCCTATAACCCGAACGCCTGATTTCAATACACTATTTTTAATTCCAGGGCATTCATGAAGTCACCACGCCGATCTGGAGGTGGATTTACCTTGCTACGACTATCGGTCCCGTCGCTGGCCCAATCCTCACCTATTCAATGATCATAATAGGCCTGCTAGTTCTGACCATCATCTTCGTCAGGGCCTACAAAAGCTTCGTCATAGGCCAAAACTCAATGGAAATAGTGGAATACGGCCGCGAAACCCTACGCCGTGGGTCCACCCTCATCATCCATGGCTCTCACAAAATATTAACGGGAAAAGAAGCAACATACCAACCGCTAAATGTGAGCCAAGAACTCCCAATCCATGGCAGCAAAGTACAAGAATTGAAATACGTGAAAACAGATCTTAGTCAAAGCTTAGACGAACTGAAGTCTAAGCTCAAACCAGAGTTCGTTAAGTCTAATTTTAGTGAAGCAGAAAAAGAGACTCTGATCTGTTCAGACAACGCTTTCATAATGTCCGAGCACGGACGATATAACTTTTTCAGGTTACCAGAAACTATTTGTTAGGTGGAAATGGACCTATTTTATATTCGTATGGTGTTGTATGAACTTTGGGGCGTGTGTGAATCCGATTGTTAGCAAGTGAAATAGTTTTGATATTAATTGTGAGCGTGTATTTTATGAGCTTTGCGTTTTTAATGGATATGGGTATCTGATGAAAACCACTGTGCAAGTCAATGTTTTGTTTATTAACGACTATAATAGAAATTATTAAGGTAGTAGACGATACAAATAGAATACATAAAATAATTTTAAAGACTATTTTGGTATCATCTATATTTGAATAAAACTAATAAACATTTATTGGATTTGGTACCTATCATAGTTTTTAAGACTGTTTACACTTTGAAAATTGTAAATAATTGAATTGATTTCGTACCTTCAATGTGAAGTGCTTTTATATTCAGAACAGGTGCTTTCGAAGACAATATTCAATTTTTTCTTTTGTAACACCATTTCTACCATCTTCTTAAATCTCTGTAACTACTAATAGTTTCTAAAATATATTCCAATACTTCATGACACATTGCTATAATAGCCTTAGATTTGTATGGGTTCAATTACCTGGTTGTGGAGTGTTATGTACTGACTGAATGTACGGTTCCAATTCTAAAGGAATCTTTTTAGATTTATAAATATTTGCTCATCTTTATGATAGAATTTATTATTAGTAATTGGCTAACTTTATATTTTATGTAGTTCATAAAATAAAACATATCGCATTAATCGAATGGCAAAAATATTTTTATAAGACTGTGAATTACCATTTTGTTATTGATTATTTTGTTGGTTTTATTTTGATTTATGTTATTTTTATGATATACCTTACCAAACTTTTTGAGAAATGTTTAAGGTGTAAAATTATAAGCTTAGATGATGTATGAAGAGTGTTAATTTGATATAAGCCATAGAAATAACGCAAAATACAAAACTATATTCTTAGGTAATTGATTAAATGAAAAATATAACACGAATTGAATTTGGACCGTAATGCTAGTCGATTTTTAATAAAAAGAGTTTATTGTTTATTTGTAAGTTGCCAAACTTACTTAATTTTCAGGTTTTATAACGTATGGTATTCTTATGAGTTTAGCTTTTAAGGCTCCGTGAGGTTCCTTAGAGTAATAAATCCAATTTCGACAATCAATATGGTGGGTATTAATATAGTAGTTAAAAAAGTATAAATAAACAATTTTATTTTGATCTAAAGGTGCCCTGGATAGTTCACGGTGAGGGACAATAATATTTCGGAAGGGCGTAAGTAAGGTCCCAAGAGTATGCAGGTGTGAACTTTTAAAGTAATACTTATGAAGAATATGAAATTATGTATATGAAGAAACTTTTATTAGCTGCTACTGCTGTTACTAAACACAGTATTTAGTGATATAATGTAACAATGTTGGAGGTAAATCTCATATCTGAGTTTAGGTATACTACATGTCGATTCTAAAGATAATCGTAATGTTAGCACTTAAATAATTCTGTCAGCAGTGGTTCAGACGGGGTGATACGTTTGGCCAAAATAAAGTGTTAAAGACTTAGGTGTGGTGTCAAAATCCGCCATTATTTAATAATGTACCTACCTACCTATGTAGGGACACTTGGGTTTACTTTAAAAGACATAACTGTCCAAAGCCTTCATGTCGTTTAGAAGATCCCCTTCTTTGGCGTTCTGGTATATTTATATTTAATCACTCAGACGTAATCTCTAGATAAAAAAACGATCTATTATCTGAATGGTAAAAGGACTATTTGGTGAATTTCTGACTTACTATAATACTTAGGTACACCACTTAGCAAAAACTTTAAAACATTTTTGCATACTTATGTGATATAACAGGTAAGTATAATAAGTGCCTAACAAACACTGGATTTTTAAAACTAAATTTGCTCAATTTTATCTACTTTTTTTATTGTAAAAGTGTTCCTAACTACTCTGCAACATATATGCCATAGGGACACTTCTATAATACGAAATGAATGTGATATGGTCTAGTAAAAAGTTAAAGAATTTACTTACTTATCTACTTGTGTCGGGGTAAGTTATTTAGCGGTGAAAAATGTTTTTGAAGATACACACATTATTTTTTCATGGTAAAATATTTTGTAATAATTCTGTCATTTTATATTTTACCTACATCTGTGGAAATTAATAATTTACATGATTTTTTAACGAAACTTGAGCACAAAATTATTTAAGCTCATTAAAAGCTTTAATAAATCTATCATTCCATGTTTAGACTTAAAAGCAGAACAAATATGCAACGAAATTGATACATTCTATTTTATATTCTATTGCTAGGGTTACAAGGACTATTTTTATATGTGAGTACAGTTATGAAGTTGTAAATATTAGTTTTAAGGTATTTTTGTATCAAATATTGTTTGTAATAAAATGTGAGTTATCGGAATTTGTATTTATTGAAACCACACTGTACACTTTGTTACATTAGGTAAACATGTTTCTGACCGGTTTCTAGACAGCGTTAACTTTTATTGTTTTGTTTTTTTTTTCTAAATCAAACAATCATTTTTAAGTAGGTAGGTACATATAAACTTCTTTTTTTGATTCATCATTCTCATTGCTTTTTTGTAGGTAAGCTTATGAGGTAAATGGACTTATAAAATATAAGTTTTACTCATGGGTTTTACTCTTAACTTATCTTTGGAGACAGGGATGGTAAAAAATACTAGCTACTACTGTAAGTAGTAAGCGTCAAATCTGCATTGCCAAGTAAAGACCTAAGTAATGACAACAGCACCAATCTGCATTAGTGTAAAGACCTAAATAATGAAAACAGCATTAATCTGCATTAGTGTAAAGACCTAAATAATGACAACAGCACCAATCTGCATTAGTGTAAAGACCTAAATAATGACAACAGCACCAATTTTTCGAAGCAGACAGAAAAAATAGTGCTTAATTTTAATGAGATTCAGGGTAAAGAATAAATTTTCATTATCACTACATAGTGTAAAACAAAGTCACTTTCGCGTATGTCCCTAAGTATTTTTTTAAAGATAGAATGAACCAAGAGGTTTTTAGGTATAAACCCAATGAAATACATATCTGAAATACCCGAAGCGAAGCGAGGGCAGGTCAATAGTAAAGCAATAAAACAAAATTTGAGCCTAGAATGTATTTTATTGACTAGCAAAATATTATGCCATAATGTAGTACGTTAATAGTATACTCAACTTTAACTTACACCACTAGGAAGCGTCGCGTTATTCAGATAATCGTTTTATAGGCACACATAATTAAAATTTAATTTGAAAAACAAATGAAGTAGATATATTTTTAATTTGATGGATTGGACAATATTGGCTATTTATTGGTTTGTATGACAATGATGAATTTGCACTTACTCTATATATAGCTTTAGGCATACAATGTATTGTTTTGGTAGCTAAAACAGCCAAAAATCATATATTTATTATTTATATAAGACACAACATTTTATTAACGTATTATTCATGGTATGAGTCACAAGTGATTCACTGGAAGATATTTAAAGAAAGTTTAAATATATATCCCTATAAAACGTTCACCGTTACTAACGTATGTATACTATAACTGGACAATTTTACTATAGCTAGTGTAGCTTGGAATAAACTAGAATTAAGAACGATTTATTTGAATAAAGTCACGATAAGGATAATCATGTTGCGTGTAAATATCATTACATATACCTTGGAACGAAAATAATTAAATATTTAATTCTGTTTTATTAATAAATATAATTGATAAAATAAAATTGATTAAACAGAACTTTAGAATATTTCCTTTCTATTTTCAAAGTCGGTTTCATTGTATAAACAAGAATAATTATAGTTTAGTTTCAGCAGTATTAATAATTGTATTAGTAATTCAGTAGGTACCTACTATTATTACTACATACTAGGAAATCATTGTGCAGTTAAAGTTACATTTTGCAAAATTCATATAATTAAGACAAATTTTTCACAATGATTTTACTTTATCGTAACTTCATAATCGAATGATTTGAGAGCCAAAAAAAATATCATAGGCTTTTTATTCCAAGCCACAGGTTAAAAATACATTAAAAATATTTCCGTAATGACTACGATATACTTACAGGTTACAGCTAAGTTGTTATAAAAAAATCTTTTTTTTTTCACCAATTTACGTATATCCGTTGCATCGTATAACAGACAGAATTACAGATTTCTTATTTATACATACATTTGAGATAGGGTCGTAGTTTATTAAAATATAACGTATTTTTAATTGTTATAATACTAGAAAAGAATGGCTTTTCGAAAACATAGAAGGAGCGCAAGATGGTACCTAACTGGGAATCTGATCACAGTTTTGAATATATTGGCGCTTGTCTAGTCTTATTATTCACAATATTAAGATCGACATCTTAAAAAGAAATTCAACATTGATAACACACGAACTAAAAATCAAACATTTCATTTGTCACTTTCCTCTCACTGACACCATAACTTTGGAAGACTTTCACAGTCAGTGTAAGATTTTGTTGTTTTTTTTTTATTTCTAAATAATTGATATATACGTACATATATATATATTATACATACTTATATTATTAACGTATATGTATATATTTAAAAATCAAAATGGTTTATCAACTACGACCCTGGCTCAATGGTCTTTTTTGTCGATTACAATTAATGCAAATATAAATATGCTCGCTCACTCGCTAAATAATAATCTAATGGG
Source organism: Conogethes punctiferalis (assembly GCA_031163375.1). Classification (NCBI taxonomy): domain Eukaryota; kingdom Metazoa; phylum Arthropoda; class Insecta; order Lepidoptera; family Crambidae; genus Conogethes; species Conogethes punctiferalis. The sequence continues at coordinate 3,545,001 of CM062077.1, read as the reverse complement.
TATGACAAAGTCAAATATCCAGTAAATGATCCATTTAAAACATTTATTTTTTCAATACACAATTTATTGTATTTATTGTAATATATAATCATAATTACTGATATTTTTCAGATATTTTATGATCAAATTATTAAAACATTTATTAGCCAGCTAATAATTAGTAAATGCAAAGTAAATGGGTAATTTTGAAGAAGCTCTATGTAGATACCATTAGGAGAAAAAAGATCTCTTAACAAAATAGTCACAAACAGAAAATGCTTAGTATGAATTTATCACAAGGAAATTATATTAAGTCATAATAAAGTAATATTAATATAATCATATAACCGTTATGAGACTATTTTACAACAAAAAGTCTTCATGGATTAATCGCCAATAATAAAACGACAAAAAAGACCAGTTTTTAAAAAAATCTTTTGCTTTTTACCATTAAAACTCCTCAGCATTACGACGAAAAAAAAATGTAATGAAATGAAGACTTATGTAACAATTTTTTGCCGGTATTTTTTTACGAAATAGAAAGCAAAAAGCAAAAGATAATTTTTAAACGACAAATTTTTTTATACAGATTAAAAAATTTACACCTAATTTAAAATTTTCCGATTATTAGTCATCTTACAATCTGCGTATACATTTTTTGAATCGAACAGTATTTTTTTATTGAGTATACATTTTTTTATTTGAATCGTATAATTATTTCGTATAATCGTTTCAAAAGTTGAGATGGAAGAGGGTTTCGGTTATATATATAATTTTTAAAATCATTATAAATATTTTACTATTTTATATAATTTAACATTAATGTTTAAAAAAGGTGTAAGAATGTCTACACAACTTAAAACAAGAACAGCGTCCCTCTTCACACTCAAAGGCATAAACACTAAGATATCTAAAAGCTAATATGGCTGTTTTAGAAAGAAAATATTAAATTAATTACAATTGAGTATATTTAAAACTTATTTTTTACAATTTAAATAAATACAATCTTGTCTATGGACGGTATTATAGTTTTTTTCGTGGTAAAAAATATTCTTATGCTATTTCTTTACGGTATCCATTTCATGTTCAATCTGACAATATTTTTATTGAAATTCAAGCGTTCTCAGTGCCGATTCAGCTTAAAACTGATTGAATCGATACGATACGACGGCACACTAGTATCGATGAATAATAATTTAGTAGTCAATCTCTCGATGACCATAGAATGACACTGTTATTTATCTCCATTGGTTAAAAGCTTTTAACGAATAGAGTTGAGGGATGGTCCCGACCATTCCTCAAGCGTGGCGCGACGATTCTGTCAGTTTACCACTTTAAATGTATGTATTCCAGAGATAATTGAAAAGCAATTGTTTTGCGATACAATTCGGCCGTATTATCTGCTGGTCACATTTACGGTAATCAACAAACGCAAGAATACTCGAATTATCGTAACGATCGAACCCGAAATGGACACATTTGGTTCAGTCGGCAAGTGTGCAATTGAACTGAAAAAGAAATACTACATATCTCACAACCGGATAATTATTAAAATTGACCCACCTTTTTACAAAAAAAAAATCTCTACGAGACCTTCGTTTCCCAGAAAAAAATCCTAAAGCTTCATTATTCAAACGCGAAAAAGCTTATAAAACTCAAAATATATTTCTTTACATACAAAGTATACAAAGTCGTATAACGAATTGTTGATATAGTTTAATCATCTAAATAATAATTCTGAAGGATTTTTTTAAATAATAATAATCAGCATAGTATTATAGAATTTTGAAAACTCTACTAGGATTGCCAGATTTCAGGCTGTTTCTTGTTGATAAATCGACGATGAAAGGAATTAGCTACAATGGCGGGCAAAAAAAATTGTTGAGCTTTGCAAATTCAAAGAATAGACCTAAATTGCAACTGACAAAGATCACTATAGAACATAACTTTGTGATTGTAACTTTAAAATGTACTTTTATAAAGAATACATATTTTTTGTATAAATTTTAATTCTTATACCTACTGGCATAATCAGAATTAAAATAGCTTCAACAATTTTATCGCCCACTACGAAAACTCTTGTTTGGTAACTGTTTTGAGTTATCGATCACTGTAGTGTGAACTGAATTTGAGGTCGAGGAAGCAAACATTTCCGATCACACTAGATATTTGGAAAATGAAATACCTATCTACGTACTTTGTCGATATTTTTGCATTAGCAAAAAATTATTCACATTTGAAGTGACCAAATTATAAAAGTATTCTTTAGTTAGTTTCTTTACATATACTCCCTTTACTATGATTGAAAATAAACTATAGTTCATTCGCGTTAAGAAAATAGTGACTGACAGGTCACTGACAGGCCACTAGCCAATCAAAACGCTAGAATTGTCACTGACAGGCCACTAGCCAATTAAAACGTTAGAAATTATAATTCTACCTAAAATCTAAAACCTGTCAGTCACTATTTTCTTAACGCGAATGAACTTATAAGTAACTTGTTTATGAACATGCTAAAGTTAGCGAAAATAATTGCCTCCGATTCCCTTCGAGACATACAAGAATCAGCCTGCACATTGTATGGTACAATTATAAGTATTCAAATTTAAAGTACTTGAGGTATGAATTACGTATACGCGGTGTTGACAGGCCGATAACTACTCACTACGTAGACGAGTTTAATTAACAATACAGAGAGAGAATGATTAGGCACATTGGCCTGTTACGAGACATTAAAATTTGATGATTGAAAAGCCAAGAAAAAAAAAATTACACGAGCGACTGATACCTGAGAGCAAAGGTAATATTTTTATAAATTTTTAATAAAAAAAAAACTATCTGATAGATTGTCAGTTTTCAGTTTCATATCAGTTTACATATAAACTTTATTGTAAAGACAAAGTACTATGGCTGACAAATTAAAAAATTATTTAGGAATTTTCACCGATCTTGTAAAAATCAAGAAACATGACTTACTTTTTGGATTTTTAATTTTTTAATAAGTAGTTATCGTCCAGGCCAGTCTATTCTAATATAAAGATTTCCTTAACTATCGTGGTATACTGCTCGTATGTCTTTTGAGTTAAAACTTTAATTATTTAATTGTTTTTTGACATGGTATTTGTCATGTGTTTTCATATATCGTATGTGTATCGAAATTTGAATGTCAACCGTTTTTATTAGACTAGTTTTTAATATATTTATGGCTTAAGACTAGTTTTCACATTAGGCCATTGGATATTATGTTATGTACTACGTCATTTATATTTTATATAAAAAAAATGAAATACTGATAAACGTGTTTTGTTCAAAAATTTGCTACATAGCTGTGTCGTTGATTAAATAGTTAACTAAATAAAAAATGCCCCAAATTATCTTTCCCCAAACCTGGAGTTTAGCCAAAAGGTTGTGTAAAGTCGATCAGTCCACACTTGGACAGCATCCTTCACTTCAATAAGGTTTATTCACTCTAATTAATAGTAAGCCGGTGGGGCCATATTATGAGCTGTTTATATCTGTATGTATGTCTGAAAGATAGGATATAATTATTCCATAACACCAGCCAAATTTCGATACACATTGAAACATCCGTTCCTATATCGTACAATTGCATTAATGCATCGATCACGTATATTCAAAATCATGTAACTTATTGTGAATTTCAAACAATTGCTTATATTCAAGTATACATAACTTCTTCCATGCAAGCTTTCCTTTACAAAAATCCATTCGCTCTATTTTACATACAAAAGCTATTCATTCCATCATTTAATACTTTAATGGTCAAATGTATATGCGAGTTCACTGATCGTGATATATCGTTTCGTAAATTATTATATGCTGAGCACATCAAGGAAATATATAAGTACCTACATACAAAAAGGAATTACTTTTTTTAAGATACCACATTGTTTCTGAAATTTAAAGATGCAGAAAGATAGGTATATTTTCTTTTAATTTTGCGTTAAAATTAATTTCTGCTCTATTTTGATCTTAAAATTTTAATTCTGCATCATTTTGACCTTAAAATTTAAATCTGCTTCAATTTGACCTTTGACCTTACATTAAAAACTGATCCATCGTGACCTCCCGATACGCCACGCGACCTCACTAACGACCTCGTCGACCCCACACGCACCCTCTGCTAATTAACCTTTGACCTTAAATCACACCACGATTTCTCACTAAAACTTGGAACGTACCTAGCTGCAAGTCTGACCCCGATTAGCGGCGACCTCGACCTTAGTGCATCGGCTGTTGTATTGGCGGGAAGCTTGTGTGGTCTCGGGACTCCTCGTTCCTAGATTCCTCGTCCCCTGACTGGTCACCATCTTGATCTTCGTCTTCCGATGAGGACAGAAGACCTGGGGATAGCAAATGAGCGTTAGGTTTTAACTATACACACACTATAACACAGCATAACGGTTTCTTTTTACCCTAAAAGCAAGGAAAGGAGCACAAGTCGTGGCAATGTACGTGCAAAACATGAAACAAATGAAGGTCATGCAAAATGAAATGCCCGTTATATGGCGTTATGTAGCCTGCGGTCCAGCTATCATGCGATTGGTCAGTTGTTATGTCAATGTCAGTGCCATGTCAAAATGAACCAATTACGTTACAGTAATGACTTCGGGATAGCTCAGAAGCTATGGGTATACCTCTAGGAACAATGACCACGGAATATTAAACACAACAGGAAAGGACGTGTGGGCGTGGCCCGCGTGCCAAAGTTAAGGACAGCGAGTCTTAACTTGACTCAGTCGCTTTGTGGTTGCTTAAGTATCGTGACGTGCGCTGTCGGTATTTTCATTCGAGTGTTTTATTAAATAACTCTCAATATTGACTCGATGTTCCGTCTTTGAGTGTCAAAAACAATAGTAGTACTAAGAACTTGCTTCGATCATGTGTTTCTTATCATCGGTAAGTCGGTATTTACTTTTTATTAATTAAATAATCTTTCGGCATAACCTCTATCCATTTAAAGCATTCGTGTAAATTAAGAATCACACGTATGAACACTGAAATAAAGTTTATAATTGTCTGACGCCTGGTCCGCATGCGCCATCTAGTATCGAATAGTAGAATCAGAAACTACGTCCCAAGTCGAACCTACTTTAGGGTTGTGACACGTTGAAATATCATCGATTTAATTATGTATTTTGTCTATTACGCTTTTTTATGCCTTATTGTAAACTATTGATTATTTTCGTTTTAGTTTTCCTAAAGATCCAAATGCAAAAGAGAAGTGGATTCGGCTCTTCGGTGGATTCTTCTCGGCAGGCTACACGTCGAAGTGCTGGTAGGAAAAGTTCGACGTGCAAAAGTATTACTAGTGAATCTATTTGCAGAAATAAACTATTTTATTTATTTTAAATGAGTTTTATTTTATGAAGTTCCCTACAAAGAGCTGTTTTCTTTTTAAAAATATGGTTCGGTGTAGCTCCCTAGATGATCATAGAATACCCATTTCAGACTGTTACGGAATTTAAGGAAAAATTACATTAAATACTTTTTTCAATGTCATAAAATGACAGGATTTTTCTATTCCATTCAAAGCTCGTTGAACGTCATATAATTAATTATATTGGAGCTGCTAGCTTTTTAAGCAGAAAACGGCTCGTAGATAATATATTTGTAGATCTAGTCAATACTTCTTGTCGTGTAAGTAGGCCTTATGATCTAAAAAACCCATTTTTAGATCTGTTAACACAAATAATATTTATATATGTTACGGGTAATGCTAGAAGGTGGAGTAAATCTAGGTTTACCCGGGTTGACCTAGTATTACCCAAGCTGGGGTATAACAAGGGAAGCCTCCACGCGTGGTCGTCTGCTTGCAGACGGCCCGGCGTACCCCGGGCAACGGCGGGTAGTAGAGGATGGCTGCTACCCGACGGCTAATTCCCTGTAGGGAGCACGCACTTGTGCGTGGCTCCGGGAGCCAAGTGGGTTAGTGAAATGAAACTTCAAGGGCATTTTAAACATCTACAACAACATTTAGTGAGCATAAACTTAATAATAGCTTTAATAGCAAAAACTAATAGCGGTCTTTGTTATTAAAATTGAAATTATTTATTTGAGCAAGATAAACTTCTGTGACATGATTCGAAATTCCTGACGTTGCAGATGTATATGAGCGGCGGTTATCATTTACCATCAGATGAACCGTTAGTAATGAACCCTATTTCATTAAATAAGAAAGAAAATTAGGCAACACCTAAGTTTACCCAGCCAGTAGTTGGGTAGACCTAGGTGAGCATGGGTAAACCACGAATTTATTTTACCTTGTATTCGGACTTTACCCAAGTAGCTTGGGTAATCCTAAGTAAACCCGGGTAAACCTAGGTTTACTCCAACTTCTAGCATTACCCGTAACATATACATTAAATGTGAAACTTCTGTCAGTGTATTTAAATGTTAATGTATATCTATTCTAATATTAATTAATTATTTTAGAAGTAATCGATGTTTCATCACCAATAATATTCGTATTAATCCCATCCCTATTTGAGTAGCGACGATAATAAATGTCATGATAAACATTCTAGAAAAAAAGCAAGTGCATGCGTATAAATTAAAACCTTACGTTGATTGTCGTAAGGTGTTAAACAGCGTACAACTTTTAAGAGTGTCATCTAGCGTGCAATAGGTGAACTAACTAGTCAAAGCAGGCCAAAAGCACTTCGATGATATGCCGTAAAACCCTCAAAGTGTAATTTCTAAATTCTTCTTTATCTCAAATGCATTATGGTAGTTTTTATGTTATTGTTAGTAGCGGTTACATCTTTGTGATTTCAAGAAATTATTATAGTTATGATTGGTTAATTTTATGTGTGCGTATAATGTTATTGTGTGAGTTTGGCGACAGCAGTTTTCTATGAACTGACTAGATTATGCCCTTTCCTCTTGTGTTAAATATTCCGTGACAATGACAAAGCATGGAAGCCGGGCTAAAATAAAAACATAACTCAATATATTTAGTTCACTCTGACTTATGGATGCTGCTGATATATTAGAGAAGGACAGGCATAGAAAAGACGTTTCGAAATTTCGAAGGTTGTCAGTAGTTTCGTTTCAGGCCAGTTTGTTGAGTTTGTTAGTAATAATGGAGACCAAGGGTGACCATTTGACGTATAATTTTCTTTCGTTCTTGTGACACGTTCAGAAATAATAAGAACAAATAGCGTCGTGTTGTTTCACTCACACTTGTGTAAAATGAATTGACAATATGAATAAGATGTAGTATAACTCAGTTTTTATATTAGGCCGGGTTACATGCATAGTCATTGTTCCTAGGTATACCTAATAAGGATCCCCACAGGATGAAATGGGGTAATCTTGAAACGACTTGGACAAAGTAAATAATTCTTGTACCTGCTGTGAACTGCGGATTAGAGAGAGCGTCCGGCCAGTATCTCTTGTTGATAGACGAACCGTTTTTGCTTTTCTTGCCACCTGAAAACAAAATATGTATGTATTATGTATTGTTTTAAACTTTCGTACGTGGTACAAACTCCTTTTCCAGGTTTATCAGCGCAGTCCAGCTTCGGCAGCCTATGTCCAGCGGGACTGCGATAGGCTGATGATGATGATGATGATGATGTGTGTCTTACCGGGCTTATCAGCGCAGTCCAGCATCGGCAGCCTATGTCCAGCTGGACTGCGAAAGGCTGACGATGATGATGATGTGTGTCTCACCAGGCTTATCAGCGCAGTCCAGCATCGGCAGGACTATGTCCAGCTGGACTGCGAAAGGCTGACGATGATGATGATGATGATGTGTGTCTCACCAGGCTTATCAGCGCAGTCCAGCATCGGCAGCCTATGTCCAGCTGGACTGCGAAAGGCTGACGATGATGATGGTGATGATGTGTGTCTCACCAGGCTTATCAGCGCAGTCCAGCATCGGCAGCCTATGTCCAGCCGGACTGCGATAGGTGATGATGATGATGTGTGTCTCGCCAGGCTTATCAGCGCAGTCCAGCATCGGCAGCCTATGTGCAGCTGGACTGCGAAAGGCTGACGATGATGATGATGATGATGTGTGTCTCACCAGGCTTATCAGCGCAGTCCAGCATCGGCAGCCTATGTCCAGCTGGAATGCGATAGGCTGATGATGATGATGTGTGTCTCACCAGGCTTATCAGCGCAGTCCAGCATCGGCAGCCTATGTCCAGCCGGACTGCGATAGGCTGATGATGATGGTGATGATGTGTGTCTCACCAGGCTTATCAGCGCAGTCCAGCATCGGCAGCCTATGTCCAGCCGGACTGCGATAGGTGATGATGATGATGTGTGTCTCACCAGGCTTATCAGCGCAGTCCAGCATCGGCAGCCTATGTCCAGCCGGACTGCGATAGGCTGATGATGATGATGTGTGTCTCACCAGGCTTATCAGCGCAGTCCAGCATCGGCAGCCTATGTCCAGCTGGACTGCGATAGGCTGATGATGATGATGAAGATGATGTGTGTCTGACCAGGCTTATCAGCGCAGTCCAGCATCGGCAGCCTATGTCCAGCTGGACTGCGAAAGGCTGACGATGATGATGAAGATGATGTGTGTCTGACCAGGCTTATCAGCGCAGTCCAGCATCGGCAGCCTATGTCCAGCTGGACTGCGAAAGGCTGACGATGATGATGTGTGTCTCACCAGACTTATCAGCGCAGTCCAGCATAGGTAGGCTTATGTCCAGCGGGACTGCGATAGGCTGATGATGATGATGTGTGTCTCACCAGGCTTATCAGCGCAGTCCAGCATGGGCTGCAGGATGCGGCGTCGCGCGTTGATGAACCAGTTGTTGACCTGCAGCAGCGTCAGCCGGGTCTGCGCCGCCAGCGACCGCTTCTCCTCCTCCGTGGGGTACGGGTGCTGGGGGGGATCAACAAGCAATTATTAAGAGAGGTAGAGCATAGCGAAGAGAGGTAGGGCATAGCGAATCTTCGCTCGTATTGAGCTGCCTGTCCGGGAAAGGACCTCCACCCTATAGAATACCGCAGCCAAATGACCTCCGGGTCGTGTTTCTGCTGGTGAGTAGGGTCTCCAGAGCTCGTGGGGAATTAGGGTTGAGCCGGCATAGCAGTGGCAACTGACAGGTACTTGCCAGGTATCACAGCGACTTGGGCTTCTCTTTGGCTTTCCATCAAGCGTTCCCTATGCTTTCCATCAAGCCATTATGTCGAGCTACTATACAAAAAAAAATCAAAGCTAAACAAATTAACAACAGGGATGTAAGGGAGCAACCTATCATCTTTTCGCTCCAAGCCAACCTCAGCTGCCCGTGGTGCATCCTGCCGAATAACAAACGAGGCGCTGGCAGCCGGCCGGGGGCGGTATAACATAACCATCACAACTGAAGGCGTAGCTAAATGCCACAGACCGATGACGGAGCGAGAAGCTACGCCCTGCGATCGCCAAGCCGTCTGCTCAGCGTGGCGATTATGGGTATATCGTCCAGATGTTTGCCCTAATTGGTGAACATCTGGAGAGGCCTATGTCCAGCAGGCCTATGGCCTATGGACTAGCCGGCTGGTACTCGACTGTTGCCAAGGCAGTACTCACGACCAGGTGCTGGAACAGCCAGGCGCGCATGGCCTGTGTGGCATGTCGCGGCAACACGCCGGCTAGTGCTCGACTGTTCTGTTGCCAGGGCGGTACTCACGACCAGGTGCTGGAGCAGCCAGGCGCGCATGGCCTGCGTGGCATGTCGCGGCAACACGCCGGCTAGTGCTCGACTGTTCTGTTGCCAGTGTGCGGTACTCACGACCAGGTGCTGGAGCAGCCAGGCGCGCATGGCCTGCGTGGCATGTCGCGGCAACACGCTGGCTAGTGCTCGACCGTTCTGTTGCCAGGGCGGTACTCACGACCAGGTGCTGCAACAGCCAGGCGCGCATGGCCTGCGTGGCATGTCGCGGCAACACGCCGGCTAGTGCTCGACTGTTCTGTTGCCAGGGCGGTACTCACGACCAGGTGCTGGTACAGCCAGGCGCGCATGGCCTGCGTGGCATGTCGCGGCAACACGCCGGCTAGTGTTCGACTGTTCTGTTGCCAGGGCGGTACTCACGACCAGGTGCTGGAACAGCCAGGCGCGCATGGCCTGCGTGGCATGTCGCGGCAACACGCCGGCTAGTGCTCGACCGTTCTGTTGCCAGGGCGGTACTCACGACCAGGTGCTGGAACAGCCAGGCGCGCACGGCCTGCGTGGCATGTCGCGGCAACACGCCGGCTAGTGCTCGACTGTTCTGTTGCCAGGGCGGTACTCACGACCAGGTGCTGGAACAGCCAGGCGCGCATGGCCTGCGTGGCATGTCGCGGCAACACGCCGGCTAGTGCTCGACTGTTCTGTTGCCAGGGCGGTACTCACGGCCAGGTGCTGCAACAGCCAGACGCATGGCCTGTGTGGCATGTCACGGCAACACGCCGGCTACCGGCAACACGGTGGTTAATGCTCGATTGTTGCCAGGGCGGTACTCACGACCAGGTGCTGGAACAGCCAGGCGCGCATGACCTGCGTGGCTTGTCGCGGCAACACGCCGGCTAGTGCTCGACTGTTCTGTTGCCAGGGCGGTACTCACAACCAGGTGCTGGAACAGCCAGGCGCGCATGGCCTGCGTGGCATGTCGCGGCAACACTCCGGCTAGTGCTCGACTGTTCTGTTGCCAGGGCGGTACTCACGACCAGGTGCTGGAACAGCCAGGCGCGCATGGCCTGCGTGGCATGTCGCGGCAACACTCCGGCTAGTGCTCGACTGTTCTGTTGCCAGGGCGGTACTCACAACCAGGTGCTGGAACAGCCAGGCGCGCATGGCCTGCGTGGCATGTCGCGGCAACACTCCGGCTAGTGCTCGACTGTTCTGTTGCCAGGGCGGTACTCACGACCAGGTGCTGGAACAGCCAGGCGCGCATGGCCTGCGTGGCATGTCGCGGCAACACGCCGGCTAGTGCTCGACTGTTCTGTTGCCAGGGCGGTACTCACGACCAGGTGCTGGAACAGCCAGGCGCGCATGGCCTGCGTGGCATGTCGCGGCAACACTCCGGCTAGTGCTCGACTGTTCTGTTGCCAGGGCGGTACTCACGACCAGGTGCTGGAACAGCCAGGCGCGCATGGCCTGCGTGGCATGTCGCGGCAACACTCCGGCTAGTGCTCGACTGTTCTGTTGCCAGGGCGGTACTCACGACCAGGTGCTGGAACAGCCAGGCGCGCATGGCCTGCGTGGCATGTCGCGGCAACACTCCGGCTAGTGCTCGACTGTTCTGTTGCCAGGGCGGTACTCACGACCAGGTGCTGGAACAGCCAGGCGCGCATGGCCTGCGTGGCATGTCGCGGCAACACGCCCCGCTTGCCGCCGGCCTCGTCGCACTCTTCCTCGGGCGGGGGGGAGCCGGATACGGAAGAACATGAGTTGTTGGAGTTGCTGCCTGGAACGACAGGAATGAGGATTAGGGACTGTGACAACTGAACAGTGAGGATCCACTGAAAAACTAGATTGGCTGCCGAATAATGGATGCAGACTTTGTTACTACTAGCTGTGCCGGCGGCGTCGCACGCGTGGATATCGGGTTTCCAAAATAACGGACTTCCATAAAATGGTACATAAATTTTAAGTTAGACCTCTAGCAATACACTGGTGAAAACCGCATTCAATTCCATGCAGTAGTTTTTGCGTGATGCGCGATCAAACATTCAGATAAAAATTTCTCCCTTTTTCCCAACACTTCCTGTCACTGCTCTCCTCCTATTTGTCGTAGCGTGATGAAAAGTATACTATAACCTGCCCAGGAGTATGAAGAATAATCGTACCAAGTTTCGTTAAAATCCGTCCAGTAGTTATTTTTTCTATAAAGAACATACAGACAGACAGACAGACAAAAATTTTACTAATCGCATTTTTGGCATCACTATCGATCACTAATCATCCCCTGATAGTTATTTTGAAAGTATATTTAATTTACAGAATTGACCTCTCTACAGATTTATTATAAGTATAGATAGATTATCGAATTCTAGACCACCGGGCATATAAGTGTCTGTTTTATCTTTTCAGCTTTTTTTATTGTGTACCTACATAATTTGGATCACTTTTCATGCAGTCGGATTTCTTGAATATTTTTTCCATTTTATGTTTGTCTATAACACTGTAATTTAAAATATTTTGGTCCTATTTTACATAATAAAGTATCATTTTTATTGAGTGTTACATTTTAATCATCTTTACCTGTAAAGGAATCTGTGGGAAGCAGCCCAGCCCCTATCTGACTAATCGGAGTTGAGCCTTGCACGACGAGAGACGCTGAAATGTAGAAATTACCATTATTATACAATTTTTCTACACTGACTGGAATACGGATGATGACAAGGTATGAAAATGTAGAAAATAATTAGTCCGTCTCTTAGATAATAAAAAAATATAAGACCCGTATTTTTTGTTTTGTCGAAATAACAAGAAAATACTTAGATATAGCGCATTAAAGTTACGGAGTGGGGGCTAACTACGTCACGTTAGAGTATATTTTGTACTCTAACGTGACGTCATGTGACATTTAAAATCAATGTATCTTCGTAAGTTTTTGAACAAGAGGCAAAATAAAAAATACGTATCCAATATTTTTCATTAATCTATCTGATGGACATTAAATTATTTTTTAGTCATCATCCCAATTGTGGTAAACCCTCCGTGACTGGAATACAAGCATACTATAAGCATAGTTATAAAGCGTCAACGTTATTGCTTAGACAGAGAGATCCGACGTGGCGGATGACGTCACGTACCGTGCCCGCCATACCATATTCATAGAAAAATCTGTTTCGCGTGAGAGAGACGGATATAGTTACTTTCAACGACTGTATCTCGCCTAATTTTCAGCCAATTTTGATTTTGTTTTCACTGTCTGTAGTATATTTTTATCTATTTTACGATAAACTAGTACATACATGAAATTATTTTTCATGCATATTCCCTATAGACGGACTGTCCGTGGGCACATTATCGTGAGTATCGTACTGTTGACGGCATGAGTGGACCCATGTATGAGTATGGACACTTACGGGGGTCCCTCTGGCTGACGGGGTAGGGCAGCTCGGTGTGGGTCGGGAACACGGGCGGGTACTGCGGTGCGGGCGGCGCGGGGGGCGACTGGAACAGACGGACAAATTATATAATTTACTTAATATGTGTTACATTTATTTCGGCCAGAGAAATCCATTGTCTGTAATATAATGAGTCGGCAATAGACCTGCAAAGTTGATGGGGAAAATCCATTTCATAAAAAAAAATCATTCAAAAACATAATACCATTCTTTAAGTTGCATTATTTATAACATCATTTGTTATGAAAAAAAAAAGATTGTTATATAAACGCAATATTCAACATAGCTATAAGACGTAAAACATGCTTATGACGTCACTCGCACGAAGAGTTTTGTATGTAGAAACGAACTAATTTTTAACAATTTTTTTTTTAATGAAGTAGTCTCATCATCATCATTCATCATTCATCATCAGCCCACATCAGTCCACTGCTGGACATAGGCCTCTCCCCAATGCTCGCCACTTCGCTCGGTCCCGGGCCTCTCGCATCCAGCACTTGCCAGCCGTCCTGCGCAAATCGTCACTCCACCTTGCCTGAGGGCGTCCTACACTACGTTTGCCGAGACGCGGTCTCCACTCCAGAACTCGTTTACCCCAGCGATTATCGGTTCTGCGGCTGATGTGGCCAGCCCACTGCCACTTCAGCTTACTGATCCGGTGAGCTATGTCGGTAACTTTGAAGTAGTCTAGGTATCGATAATTATTATTGAATATGAATAGATATAAAGTATCAAAGGTAGACATACATTTCATACCTGATATTGTGGCGAGTTGGAGGTGCTGGAGTGGTCGTCGAGGGAGCCCGACAGGTTGTTGTTGCTCTCCACGCCGCCTGCAAGCGACAGTTAATAATAAATAAGTATCAGACAACATCACCTACATCGCTATGTCACCGGAAAATAGCAAGAATCGTAAGTTGATCAATTTCCTAGGTAGTTGATTAACTTCCGGAAAATAATAAACGGCAGTTGAAATGTATTATTTAACGTTTGTATTTTAGTAAATTAATCATTTTACGGGGTCTTGCCGTAAAATCATCCGACGAAGGTGAGGTGAACGTTGATTGGTTCAATGACTCATTGCGTTATCCTGGCAACCAATCAGGGAACAGTGTATTAAGTTACGGGTAATAGTGCACCGTTAAATAGTACATTGAGCAACGATTGGCCCATTCGAGGACGATTTTACTTGTGTCAAAATCGTAAATTATTAAATGACTGGCAGGCTACCGTAAATTAATCAACTAACTGAAATCCATTGCGTTAAATAATACATTTCAACTACCGTTTGTTATATTCCGAAAGTTAATCAACTACCTAGGAAATTGATCAACTTACGATTCTTGCTATTTTCCGGTGACAGCTATATTGTTCCAACGTAAGTAGCTTAAGCACTTGTTTTATTGGTATCAGAACGAAGGTACCACAAGTACTTAGTGTTAATTAGTTAGATACAAATATAAACACCCAGACACGAAACAAACACAAATGCTCATCACATGAGCGTTTGTCCCGGTTCGGGACATGAGATTAAACCCGCGAGTTTTCAGAAGGCAGGGGAACATTCCGCCAACAAGACAGAATCGTTTTTATTGCGCTAAGAAATAATCCAATGTTCAAAGTTTCATTAAAATCTTTTAAAAATGTAGTCTTACGCATTATAATATTATACAACATGTTTTCAGTAACTTCGGGACTTTGACGAAGCCACTGCATCTAATATAGATAAATAAAAAAAGCTTTTTAATAAGGAGTGAAGATGTACGTAAGATAATAAAATAAGTACCCTAAGCCGACGAACATGTATGAAGAGATTGATGAATGTGGACAAAGCAAAAGTTGTGTGTCAGGATCGTAGGACAAATAGAAGGACGTGATCTCTGCCTACTCCTCTAGGAGAAAGGCGTGACGTTATGTATGTGTCGCAGTCATCTGGTTGAATCTCCTATTCAATTGAATGTCTAACGCGTTCATTGAATGACGACAATCAATTGAATGACTAGACCGAACGTTGACTAAACACGCGTCACTTAACGTCCAACTAGGTAGCGGATTGAAACATAGCTCTTTGAACAGAGCGGACGTAAAAGCAGTCACGTGATTGTAATTTAGTTCATTTTTTTCCCGCGCGGCGTTAGTAGTCACCAAAACAAATATGGCGTCAAACATGATCAAAAAGATGAACAGTATTGATATTTTTTTGATTAGATTTACTTTAAACTGGCTTATTCGTAATAAAATAGTGTGTCAGCATGGATTTACCTATTAATACGCCGCCGCCGGACACTTTTTAAGAAAAATTAAAAACTAAACATTACACCATCGGCTTTTACCCATTCAACGACTAAGCTAAAATGACGTTCAGTCAAGATGTTGAACGTTACATTAAGCAAGTTGACGAGTTGTCCTTTAGGCATTCGATTGAATGCCGTCATTCAATTAACCCGCTAGCCATTCAATTGAATAGGAGATTCAACCAGATGACGGCGACATATGTATGAACAGGTAGTCAACTTTTATCATATGGAGATATGACTCACCGCCGGTATAATCTGTCCGCAGCAAGTTCTCGCTCTGCATCTTCGTCTTGAGACAGGCGATGTACCGTCCGCAGAAGTCGCGGCACAGCTCCTGGACCTTCTCCAGCTCCAGGAGGTGGATCCTGAGCACCTGGAAATAACGAATACAAATTATGCCGCTTTAACAAACCATTTGGAAGAATGTTAGCGCATTGGTTCTGCGAGTAATCTCTGTCCGACAGAGTCGAACTCTCGATCACAAACCATGGAACTCTAGCAGGGAAACAACTCATTCATCATATTGAGACACGAGGGAGCGTGTCAGCCAAGTTCTAGCGAAGAGATTATACAGGGCGTGGCTATTTAGAAATCAGTTCGGAAAGATTTTTTCAGAAATCAAAATCAGTCATTCAAATATTCGATCGAAGTTTTCGCGAGCTTATGAGCCATCGGAAAAGTTTTCGGAGAATCTCTCGTGTCCGAGAGAGATCTTTCCGAACTCCGTTTTAGGAAGAGTCCTGCAACTGAGCTATGCACAATGTTTATTTGCCATTCGAACTTAATGATCATCATTCAAATTTGGCATTAATTGTAGGTACTTGAGTAATGTCGAATATGAATGAACGTGAGTGCGTTTCCGAGAGAGATCTTGGCTCCGCTGATGCATCATATCAACTCGTACATTCATTAATCATATTTAATGCAGAACAGAACATGTTAACAACTCATACCTAAGAAGGCTTTTTCCTTAGATGAGAACCATTTACATGTACTTACATAATTTGAAATTCCATTTCGATTCGATGACTGAAGTTTATGGTGTTCTATTGTATAGATACCTGTATGCTCTTAATCATGAGGCCATCGATCTCCGGGTCGTCGACGAGGAAGGGGCGCCGGTCGCGCCTCTGGTGCTGCACGAAGGCCTGCAGGTCGGCCCCGAAGGCGTCCGCGGCCGGGGGCTCCGCCCCCGCCGTAGCTTGCTCGCAGCGCTCCAACAGGAGCGCCAGGAGGGGGAACAGCGGGTGTCTGGAAGGGACACAGAAAAATAATCAAAGAACTTGTAAGAAGAGGGATGTAAGGGAGCGGCCTATCATCTTTTCGCTCCAAGCCAACCTCACCTGCCCGTGGTGCATCCTGCCGAATAACAAACGAGGCGCTGGCAACCGACTGGTGGCGGTATAATCATCACAATTGAAGGCGTAGCTATATACTAAAGACCGGAGACGGGCAGCAGCGTCACCGGAGCAAGAAGCTACGCCCTGCGATCGCCAACCCGCCTGCCCAGCGTGGCGATTATGGGTATATCCTCCAGATGTTTGCTCTAAGTGGCGAACAACTGGAGAGGCCTATGTCCAGCAGTGGACTGTAATAGGCTGATGATGATGATGATGATGATGATGTAAGAAGACTGGCAATCGGCTGGTAGCGGTATAAATAACCATCACGAGTAAAGACGCAGCTAAATACGAGTACTACAGGTACGATGACGAGTAACAGCGTCACCGGAGCGATGAGCCCTACGATCGCCAATCGCCTGCCCAGCGTGGCGATTATGGGTATAACCTCCAGATGTTTGCTCTAAGCGGCGAACACTGGATGGAGAGGCCTATGCCCAGCAATGGACTGCGATAGGTTGATGATAATGATGAAGGAGTTACGAAATTGCGCGCGGTGGACTGCAGAGTGCCTGGCCACACGCAATATCCGCGTGCATCTCCCAAGATTCGGTCAATAAAACCCTCAGGTTGGTTGGCCATGAGAAGGTGAGTGTCTGGAAGGGGGATGAGGTCTTTAGTCGCACTTACACGTGCTGTGACCCCAAGCAAACTGTCCAGTTCGTTTGTAATTACGGTTGTTGTAACGAACGATTCTTATTACAGGTGTTATCCGATTGGGGTGATGCTTGTCCGACGCAAAGCGGAGAAGACGCAGGCGTGTTTATTATCCGCTAAGCGAACACCTTTCTCAGGAAATCCTTGCTTTTGAGATTGAGAATTAGGAAAAAACGAAGCCAAACCGTCAAACTATAAGTAGGTACGTATGTAAGCGGCATAGTATGTTTTGGCCGTTTGGTTTGCGGATTCAGAAAAGGACCACCCCGTCTCATCCCGTTTGTGTAGAAGACTACGAAGAGAATACAAGGACACGGGCAGCAGCGTTTACCTGGGTGCAAATAAAACCTATTGCAGTCACCAACCTGCCTGCCAAGCGTGGTGACTAAGACATATCCCCCCAAATGACAATAGGGATGGTTGGGGGTCAAAATAATTACATTATTATTTAGTCCGTGTTTTAGATCATAAAATGTACTGGACACGTATTTTTCCTTTTTTCATTCAAATAAAAAAATACCAAAGATACAAGGCATTAAAAGTTAGGAGTGGGATGGGAGTCTTTGACGTCACTCCCTCCCGTAAAAATGCCTCACCGAGTGACGTCACGCGTAATGTCAACAGGCTATAACTTTGCAATTTTTAGTCTAATTTACAAATAAAAAAATAGATACGTGTCTTTTATTTTTGAAAAAGCTAAAAGACGGACTAATTACAATTTTTAGTCATATCTAATAGTCTGTTGTCATTGGGGTAGGCCTATGTCCAGCAGTGGACGTTTGCAGGATGATAATGATGGCGGAGACAAGATACGATCCGATCCCAAAATCATATTTTCTAGGGAGACTATAGCATGGAGAATCTAACTCTTTGCATTCTGATTATGAGGATGACAATTCGCAGTGGATGGACCCGTCACTGATTGATTGATTAATACTCTAAGATAAATTGTTTTAATGAAGACGTTAGGTAATGAAATATACAGTGTGCTCACTTGTAGACCGCTCTCTTGTCGGCCTCAAACTGTGCCTGGTCGGCGTCCGCGGCGGGCGCGCCCCCGCCCTGCATCCCGCCCCCTCACCAGCCCCTCCGCCGCATCTGAAACAATACATAAATAATTTATTTTTATTTATTTATTTTAGGACAGCCACTAAAGCAAAACAATTTGCCGCGGGCCTTAGACGGTCCGCTGAAACAATCGCCATGCTGGCCTGTAAAATTATATTTCGGCTAATTGCCTGTAATATAAGCGGCACGGATAGTGAACGCAGTGTGAAATCGTGTAAATCATACAAAGATACGCAGTGAGGACCTCACGCATGGGAGACGGACAAAACAATCGATTCTTAGGATAGGTCAATAATGTACAAGTTCAAGCCCATTAGACTTTGCGATCTTATACAATAGCTTCACCCTACCACCGCTGCTATTAAAATTAACGAAAACAACCACTTCAAACGAAAACAAATAAATAAAACTACCAAAATAGTACCTAGTAAACACATAACACGGCAACACCGCCATAACGGCTACTAGAGCAATAAAAACAGATATTAAAAGCGCGGCTGGCGACCACATTCATCACAAATGTTGCCAGTAGATTGATATAATATTACCCCTGTTTTCTTGGTACTGTTTTTTTAGGGTCTTCGGGGAGAGAATTAATTTCTGAATGGGTTTTTAAATGGGCGCCTCGGAATAGGGCGATCGTAGTTTGACAAGTATATTTGTATGTATTGTAGCAAGCAGAATATAATTGATAGCGAAAAATGCATACAATTTTTCGTACGCACATGGGAAATTCTCAAATTATGAGGTTGTACTTAATTGTAAATACAGACCTATCCACGTCCAATTTCCCTAAAAATCTATATTATTATTGAACTCCTATGCGTTTGGACACTTAGTTGGAAATTGTAAAGCCAAATTCCACTGTAAAAGTGACATGGATTGATGTGCGACCGTCTGTACACGGATTAATTAACCTTTGTGTAATTAAAGCCACGTAGGTAGTTATGTACACAAAAAATCATTAAACGATAAAATCTGATCGATATAGGTATATCAGATATTTTGCAGCGTAATTCGATAAACGTACTAAATACACGTTTAAAGTACGAGTATTAGCGAATATTTAAAGTACATAATTATAGTTCACCGATAATTCCGATCACCATCTGTTCCATTAATGTAATGTTGATAAACATTTAGCAGCAACCAATCTTCAAGAAGACTAGACAAGTAGGTACGCAGAGAATAATTAAGAGGTCTTGTCCTTCATTCTCATAGTCTGAGGTGTATGGGAGCAACCTGTCATCTTCCCGCTCCAAGCCACACTCACATGCCCGTGTTGCATCCTGCTGAATAACGAACGAGGCTCTGGCAACCGACTGGTGGCGGCATAGCCATCACAATCGAAGGCGTAGCTACCAGAGCGAGGAGCTACGCCCTGCGATCGCCAACCCGCCTGCCCAGCGTGGCGATTATGGGTATAACCTCCAGGTGTTGCCCAAAGTGGCGAATACCTGGAGAGGACTATGTCCAACAGTGGATTGCGATAGGCCGATGATGATGAAGGGAGATACGGCGCAGCACCAACGGCTTAACGTGTTTTACGAGGCACGGGGGTGGAACACCGCCAACTTCCTGACGCCGGCGCTGCTCCTCCTTGCGTAGCCCTCCTCAATAAAGAGGTTCGTGACCTTCCTTACAAAACACCTTCTCACGTACGGTCTTTTCCACCGGCTTCTGTCTTTGGCGGCGTGGAGGGCGTCTCAAGTGCGATGCGGATCTTTTCGGACGAACATTGAGCTGCGACCGCGAGCTTTTCCCGTCTATCTTTCCGGTCACATTGAGTTTCTAAAGGTTGTCACCGTCTGTCCTAGCAGTGTGGTATGACCAAAGTATACCCAGTAGCAATTTTCGGCATGAGCAAATCGAACTCGGGACCTCTTGGTACTTAGATGACACTTGCTACCACTAGACCCATGTGGCTGTCGAACGCTTCATTGTAGACCATACAATCGCGAATCGATAATCCCCAGCTGCAGAACACACCTTGGTACGAGTATAAGGGTATGTAATATTATGTATGTTTTTTGCCGGGACTCGAGTCCCGGGCTTCGGTGAATAATTCACGATGCACCGCGTCTGTGTAGAAATGTCTATTTTCTCAGACGCAGCTTCGTTACGTGTAGTGATGTGTTTGTTATCGATGACGATATGGAAGCATTTTATGTTATTACGAAAGAAATTAAAGTATTAAGTATTTAAGTAAGTTATTTTATTATTTTCTGTATTGCTTATTATGTATTGGTGTTTATCTTGTTGGTTGTCCTAATAAATAAATAAATAAGTGTAATATTTAACACATTCAACGCCGTGTGTACCCTTTTTGCATAGGTAAGAAGAATTAATTTTCTGTTATGTTTAAAATTCCGGGAGTTAAAGGGTTAATGCTGAGTTTAACAAACAAATATACATAATCTGAAAATTTAGAAGAAAAGTCCTCTTTTGATTTCACAACGAACATCATCATCATCATCACCTTTTCTACGGTTCTTGACATCTCAAAGTGCTTATCCCTATCAGTTGCAGTGTTATAGAAGATACCAACGCCAATAAATTATATTCTGCATTGCTCTATTACTGCTACGACAGTTTTATGTAAGTTTCACGTTCCTAGTTTCCCAACTTTTCTAGCAACAGCGCGTTTTCCCACAACACAGATGATAGAAGTGTAGGTCATTACCAGATGGTATCCTTATTTCCTGTATCCTCTTCCTCATAAAGAGATTATTGTTCAATATTAACCATCGACATTATTTCGCTACACACAGATTCCTTCCCCGCACTAGCGCCCCGCGTAAACGTAGATAACTTGCCCATTTGAATGCCGCCCGTGCCCGCCCCACCCGTTCCAAATTCGAATATTTACACCCGCACGTAGCATAGACAGGCGAAGTTCCCGCCGATTTGTTTCGTTATGTTGGTATCTGTGCCAATATGGCCGCGTGGCGGGAACATTATTGGCATATTTTGACTAATTTTAAATGAAACGAGATTTGGAACATACGTGGCGCGGGTGTTATTTATTTACGGGATGCTTCTTGTAAAGGCTTATTGTATGTTACGTTTTGATAACAAACGAAGAAGATACCGTATGTAACGTTACACGTTCCATTATAATTAAAACTTGAATTAGGGGAACTTACATTCTAATAAATATCACGTGTGGGTTCCGTTAATTTAGGTACTTTTAAGGCTGAGGTATAGAGAGGTACAAAAATATTGTACTTAAGTCTTGATATTTTGTAACTAGGTTTTCACTCGCGACTAGTGCTTATGCGACAACTTCGTAAATTATTAAAATACATTTTAAATAATGTAAAAGAATCAGTAAAGTTCAGTAGACACCTACAAAGTTAATGAGTGTTGAATCGATCCACATCTCTTTATAATTAATCAGTATGATAATAATAAATATCATAAAAGTTTGCGACATAGCTAGCATAGATGAACTCTTTATTAGCGTTTACTTCGGTATTCTACTCTAGACAAAATACATTTTAAAAGAATATCCTTGGGTCTGGCAACCAACTTATTACTAACATGAATTATTTCCAGTAACTGATCAAGCATTGGAACAATCGCTTCGTCTTCACAAGAGAAAGAAAGAAAACCGAGGAGTTTTGACACGATTTTGTCTTTCGCTATAAATTAGGTGAGTGAAGACACAAGGCATCGATGTGTTATCTTCTAATAAAAAATAGCAATAACATCATCATTTCTTTCGAATACGAATTGATTTGTTCCACAAAAGCTCTACCTGGAACGTAACATAGTAATTGTAATCTTCAAGTGATCGACAAACAAAACTAATGTCGCAATTGAAAAAGTCGAGGGACACTTCAGATCCTCCCCAATCGCCACTCGAAATCTACCATTCAAATTCTTGTTTTCGTAACTGGCAGCACCGCGTTCCAAAATTGAACTAATTGCGAAGGAAACTCGAGGGCCGGTACGTGCTCAGAAAAAAGGACGATTGTCGATGACTTTCTGCTTTAATTGTCTACTCAATTACTTGTAACAGAACGTCGGGTATTTTTTTATCTGTTCGTCTTTTGGCGGGTATTGAGTTTTTCATTACTTTAAAATACATAGTTTAACCTAGGAACAAAGTTTAACATAGATTTGGCATTGGTATCATTTGGGTTCTAAAAAACTAGCATCTTTGTCATAGATAATATTCAATATCCATATAGCGAAAATGCTAGATTTTGTTTAATCGCGTGGGACTAATTACCATGAATAAAGCGGTAACCAATCAACCTATTTAGAATTTAAGGTTTCCCATACCCACAAACAAGATTCAGATTACTGAGATACACGAAAAGACCCAAGATAGGAATAATCCGTTTTGGGTCTAAATCCGAAAATCTTATCATTTTTCCCTCCACAATTGACAGGTGTTGCCGATCCGCCATATTTAAAGCCAGACACTACAATATTGTACATGGAAATCAGATTGCTAGTATTTGACTCACGCACGACCTCCACATTGGTTATTCTAACGTTGATTTGGTTTGGCATCGCATTACGTCGATTATGCTTTTGCGCGATTAGCGAATTTAAAAAAAAATGTGTTTGTGGTTTTAGGAACTTTGTTGCAAAACTTGCCAAATGCTGGTATGGATGGATTCTTGTATTTTTAAACAGATTGTTATTTTTACTTGCTTATTTTTAGAAATAAAATACTGCTTACCTACGTTGGTCACATTGCCTGATATTTTGTCTACTGGCAAAAGAAAGAACCATTACAATAAATCGCCTTATTATGTTCTTTTATTCTCCTCTAACCAAATGTCGTACTTATGACCTACCTAAAGCTTAAGAAAACTTGATAAACACGAAGGAAATATTACAGTGGGCTTCACTCGCATGATCCAATGGGACGACCATACGCTAACTCCGGTAAAGGATCAGACGCAAGTTTTTTAAGTTAGTAGGTTTATAAAATAATTACTCTATTTCCAGGCTGCAGCTGAATATGACATCAAATGATCTGGAGGACCTACCCGTGAATTCGATCGGCGTAACACGGCCGAAGCATTGGGCTACAAAAAGGTATGTTTTCATATCTTTCTTACGATACAAGGCGAAAGTTTAAAAAAGTTATTGCAACTGAGCATTTTTACATTTTTATTGGCGGAATACCGAGTAACAAACTTTTGGTAGCGCTTGCGATCACAAGACCATCGAAACAGTCCATAAAAGTATTGCTCACACAGAAAGAGCCTGTATCTCCAAAATTCCATCTTCCTGCCATATTGACCTAAGCGTGTTTGCGCAGGAAACATTACCTTACACAAATTAAAACTGGTTCATACTGTTACACGGCCGTGTTAATTAATAAGCAACCTCAAATATTCGGGCTCGGTCCAAGTGAAGAGTGGAATTCGTATGGTATTCAAGCTGTTTTTAAAGTTGCATTTACTGCACGCCGAGGTTACGTTAAACGCGCAGTCGACGCCAGATGAAGCGTGTAAACGTGCTTTAAACGAGGATCTTGTAACCCAAGGATCCCTAGCACACGGCGTTTTTAAAATGCACAGACGCGCATGAGGATGTTTCAGGAGCGAAAGTCAACTACGCCGTAGCTGCCGTTTTTGAGTTTGTATAGAGTCAAATACACATCAAACCCGATACAAACGCCCGTGTGAAAGTTTGAAGTGTGTACGAAGAGGCGGCGGAGATGCGCATTGCAGATTGCGGTGACAAACTCAAAAATCGACGTCTACAGCGTAGACGACCGAGGCGCGTTCCTGAAATATGCGTCGTCGTGTGCTAGGGGCCTGTAACGTGCCTAACGCTTAATTTCCTCCTACTTATTTATAATTTCATACGTTGTGTATCGAAAGCGCAGACGACCCTACACCAGCCAATCCAATAGAAAAGGTACTGTTTCGAACTTATGAACTTCAGAAAAGTTAATGATTGTTTTACTTTTAAAAAGGCCTGCATTTGAAGTTCAGTTACAAGAAATATATTCCATTAAACTTAGACCACACAACACATTTCTGATCATACATTATCGTCAATGCAACCATACAGAAAGCCCATCACGATCACTTAGCACGTATTAAACCGATACATAACGTTAATTGAACAACTGTGAGCTTGTTTGTGATTCGTTTAGAATTTGACTGAGGTACAAGAATTTTTTGGTTTTTTTTAATGCCTGTGTGTACTTAAAAGTGGACGGTAAGGCAATGCGATGCATGGCGCAATTTTTAAAAACAGAACTCTATTAAGGTTTTTATTTTGATCGATTTTGAGTGAAAGAGCTTACCTACTTACATTTATTTTAAAAATATATGATGGGCCTTTAAATGCCTTTAATGTACATGAATTTTGGAGAATATTTTTTCACTCAAGCAGATTTCATTGCCAGCGCAAGATATATCATTAGCACTCAATGTGTACCACAATAACAATTATTACAATTTTTAATCGTTTTAAAAAAAAATTAAACAAACTTCACTATAGCCATAAATAAACAAAAAAAAACCTTTTTTTCCTAAATGACTACGATGATAGTCAAGGCGGCCTTATCATCATCATCGGACTGCGGAGCGAAAGGCTCTCACCCCTAGAAGAATTCTGAACATTTTTTGTTACAAACTGTGATTCTTTATCTCATCTGGCATAAGCACAAGTCGTGCGTTGCCATATAACCCAAAAAAAAAAACAAATTCAAACCCATGCAACCACCAGATGAAGGAAACCAATGGAAGCGCTCGCTCACTGAACTTACATAATGTAGTACACGCAAAAGAAACAGATTCGTTTATAAATATGTCATGCTCAATCTGGCGCGACTCAATATTTGAGGCGCACAAATGGTATTTTTATGCGCGCTACATGCTAATAGCGCGTTAGGGATGCGTGACTATCGATATCACATACAGCACAGCAATATATACTCGTATAAGAGGATGTAAGGGTGCGTATTATCTTCTTTTTGCTACAAGCCATCCTCTCCTGCCCGTGGTATCCTGCCGAATACTAAACGGGAATCTGGCAACCGTCTGGTGGCGTAGGTAAATACTGCAGGCAGATGACGAGCAGCAGTTTCACGGGAGCGAGAAGTTTCCTCTGCTAGCAAGCCTTGAGGTCGCCAACCCGCCTGCCTAGGGTGGCGATTATGGGTAAAGCCTCCAGATGTATGACGTTGACCAAAGTGGCGAACAATTATGTCCAGCAGTGGACTGCGACAGGATGATGATGATGATGATGACACTTAGTGAGCAAATAAAGAAATAAAATAAAAAAAAATATGATAGATACGAAGGATAGAACGCCTCTCACTTTTGGCAGCAATCAAAGCGTGCAACTTGAGTGAGTTGGACAACGAGCTATGGAGAGCTATACTCGGAGTTTCGAGAAGAATCTGCAGGTTGAAGTGGCAATGGGCTGGTCACATCGCTCGCAGAAACAATGATGAAAGGGTGCGAGAGGTTAGGCACAATACACAAGTCGCTGCGGCAATTCTCTGCCATTGTATATTTGAAATACCCGGCTAGCCGAAAAAATGCTGGCTGGATGTCGTCAGAGCGGACATGGCAGAGAACAATCTCACATCAGAGGATGCGGAAGATCGGGCAAAAAGAAGAAGATTGAATAGGAAAGCGGACGCTGGCAATAGGCCGGGTAAAGGCTAGGTTAAAATATAGAGTATTGAGACTATCTATGTCTACATCTTTAGCTTGTTATCGACATTATCGGTAGCGACTTACGCACATCCCTACGCCAAACACGCACCCTTCCTTTCCTCGAGGAAAACAAATTTGTATCTTAATACAATCCTTCTATATTATTTAGCAGGTTACGCCATAGGGTCGGCCACGTGTGCCCAGCAAAGATGGGAATATCAAATTTAATATTTGATCGGTGAGAGAAAAAACGTTATTTTTATAATACCGACAAATCTTGACTGATTAACGAGAACGTTTGCGAGTCTTGCAGATGGTTGTCTAATGTCTAATCCATCACGCCATCTTTCTTTGGCCTGCCTGTCTGACGCCACAGTCTACCGGCTGCCTTGCAAAATCCTAGCCCACCTTGCAAAATTTAGAAAAAAAAACCATACAGTATTTAACTGTCACAAGCCAGTCAGTTTCAGGTTTAAGTGTGGTTTAGTGGCTACAACTGGGAATTAACTTATTCTTCTTTTTTTTAGTCAATTTTGAAATGCGAACGAAACCACTGGTAGAGCTTATTAAAATTAGATATATAGCTATAGCAAACAATTTTGATGTTAGGTAAGTACCAAGGTTAGTTACCAACATATCTTTTCAAGTTTAAAACTATGAATATCTTAAAGATTCTAGAACTAGCGAAAATATATTACGCTATCGTAACGTAACCTAACTACTATTTGTCTAAAGAAAGATACAGGAAAACATTGTTATCCCCAAACCAAAAGAATGGCCCCCGAGAGAGGTTTAGTCCCTTCTATTACATATTCTGTGGGCCAATACGTTCCTTGACAAACATAATTTAAGCATAAGCAAGTACAAAACAGAGGGGAAGGTTAGTTAATAAGTATTTGACTTTCACCTTCCATACTTAAACTCTACGAAGGAAAGTTTCTCTATAGAGAGGTATTTTTTAAATAATCATCTTCCTGGCCGCATGTAGGTATGTCTCGCACACATAAATTCAGGGTAGCTATAATCCCAAGTTCATTAACCAAAAAGGAATAATCAAATTACATCAAACTGAAATTTACAAAACCAACTTTAATCAACCTTTTTCTAAATCACTCAAAAGGCCCAATCGCCATATTAGGTAAAGGCATCGGGCCTTCATAGATTCGCTTTTCCGTAAAAAAGTAAAAGAACATCCGCATCCGCAAACAAAACTGGAAGGCGCCGCGTCAGCATCCCTTTCGATCCAATTTCAAATTTGAATCCGAACTGCCTCGCTTCCTGTTCCTGCTAGGGATGAGACCGACGGAGGGTGCTAATTTTAACATTGTAATTATTTATTAATGGACACTTTGCTTCAGGGACTTATTTATTTTATTTTAAAATTTGAAGTCTCATTATTATCATTCACTTTTTCACAATTTTGTCTCAACGTTACGAGATAATTTAGAAATTAAACTTAAACATAACATAATAATATAATTGAAATCCTTCATTTATTTAATAATTAACCTAGATATCATCTCCCCATCCCTCTAGTGGGTCACTGTTGCTTGCTCAACCATGAATAAATGGCTCGTGAGAAAACCTGCCTTATTGTTAACTAGTGTGAAAAATATATCTAAACAATGGTCACGCAATTAAAAACTATTACATTAACATACTAAAGAGTCAACAAAGTGTTTTGTACAATGATTTATTGTATAACTATATCACACACGATACGATCTTTAGTAGCGCATTAGGCGATAAAGAAAAGTAAAGTCAACGCAGTTATGTTTCGTAAATAAAAATATTATAAGGATGATTCGAATGTTTTATATTTTATGTGATAACGATAGCCTAAGCTTAATTTCCGCTGCACTAAAGGTGGCAGAGTGATAAGATTATTTATCGATTTACACAGATATTACGACTTTGATAATATTCTATTCATAGACCATTCACTAAATCGACAAAATCCAGTTGAACTTTGCCCAACCCTACTTCAGTTGGAACAGAGAAAAAATAAAACACACCCCACCTCCTTTGTCCGGGCAAAGTTTTAATTTGGCCAGTGCTAATACAAGTCGGGATGTGATTTTTCTACTCCTTTGCCAATGATTTTTGTTTTTAAATAAGTACTTACGTACTTTCATAATCGTGCGTAGCCTCTATCAGAAGATAGGGATTTTTTAATTGTGATTATAATCTATTAGCATCTTATCTCCCAATTCAAATTAAATCTACTAGATAATTATGTATGTAAAAATTTATAATATTATTTTCCAACATATGACGAAATCCTTATAAAATATATTAACAATTGACTAATTATTTTATCATTCATTACAAATCCTCGACTATGCATTGCATTTATTTATTTAAGGAATATCCCAAAAATATTATTCAGACGCCTAAAGCAAATTAACTCAAATAATTAAATACTTCTAGCTTTTCTTCTAGGCTAGGATTTTTGTAGAGCTAATTCAAGAAAATTATTACAATCATTACATGGCGGGTTAACACTCATTAATAGATTGGCTTGTCAAACTTCCTTAAATTTTAATAACTTAAGGCAATATCTTGAAGATAAGATATTTCACTTTCTGATGTCCCTGAAAGTCACCGAAATTAATATTTTTAGGGTCCCTCACTCAAAAAGTGTATAGGCATAGAAACCTTGGAACCACCGCTATTTATTTGTCTGTTCGACTATTTTCTAAGGCTCTATCTTTTACAGTTTTATATAGGTTTTCAATTCAATTTCAAATATTGGGAATTAAGTACCTTAAGAAAATCTACGTGCCAGCTTTTTACCTCCGCTTCCATTGCGAAAAGCTGACAGAAATCTGGTACCAAGAGTCAGTTCCTACGCCGGGGAAAAAAGTAGTCTCCAAAAAGCTTTTCTAGTAGACACCACAAAATATACTATATCTATATATATAAAAGGAGAAACTGACTGACTGACTGACTGACTGACTGACTGACTGACTGACATATCAACGCACAGCCCAAACGGCTAAACGTAGGCACTTGAAATTTGGAAGGGACGTAGCTTAGGTACCGTAGGGGTGCACTAAGAAAGGAATTCCCGAAATTCCCACGGGAACGGGAATTAGCGGGAAAATCCTTTTGTATGAAAAATCTAAACCGCTTAAGTTAGACGCTTGAAATTTGGCATGCAGGTACCTTAGTAAATATAAAGTTTAGTTATGGCTGTATTTTGAGAAATTCCCACGGGAACGGGAGTTAGCGGGAAAAAACTTTTGTATGTATAAATTTAAACACGCGGACGAAGTCGCGGGCAAAAGCTAGTAGCATATAAAAATCCAGCAATAGTTCGCCTCTCGAATTATTCGAGCTGGCTTTATTAAAATCTGTCCATAACTCGTGTGCGCCAATTATATCGCCGGCCGAGGCGTCACTTGTCCGTAATGGCCGCCGTTCCCGCCTTTTTCGCTGTCAAAGCGGTTTTTTCGCGGCGAAGCTGCAAAATGCGACGTTCCGTTTTCTATGCGACCTTTTCAGCAGTCTTGAAAAGAAATTTTGGGAGAAAATTAATTTTTGTAAGGCTGGACACGGGGTGTGATGTGCTATCTTTAATCTTTATTACTCTTTGTTTTAATTCAGCGAATCTGAATCGAGCGAGCCTCTGACAAGGAAAAAACTACTTTCCATATTATTATGAAAGGCATCGTGACAACTTTTGCAGTACATACCTAATTATAAATTTACGCGCCAGTCTGTTACAAAGTTTCCAATATGGATAGGTAGGTACTATGAGTAGGTACCAGTTATTATAGATTCCATTCTGTCTCCATTCTTTTTCTTTTTCTGAATTCCATTTGGCTATTCGTAACAGCCTCTAGTTTCAGTGGTGTTTTGAATACAGGGGCTGGTCATTGCAGCCAAAGGTTTACTCACGACGTACGGTACCTTCATGGTACCAACTAAGTATAAAAGTGTCCCCGAAACTTTAGTAACGTACTTCAGAGTAGGCATTGCTGTAACCTGACCATATTGGCTAGTCGACACCTAGTTTAACCTCTCTCCTATTTTACATACATAAGCACAAGTATAATAGTGTACCTACACAGTAATATCTCACTCTTATAATCTTAGGCATAGGAGTTCCTGAATTATTTCTAGAATCTGTTGGGGCCGAATCGAGACCTCTCGTATTTAGATGGCGCTAGTCCCCTAGATTAACGACTAGTCATTAAGAACGATTGATACTTTCTTTATCGATATTAAGCATAATATGGCAATTTTAATATATTTTCACAGGAAATGACATGAATATACATGTATAAGTATGATAATGACGTTTTAACGATTTACCAAATACCAATATCTTTTTGTAGTACAATAAAAAGAATTTACATCAAGCTATTTATATGTTGCTTACGAGCGCAATCATTAAACTTTATGAAAATAATATTGTCGCAATAAAAATAGTATTGTTAGCATTCTAATCTCATAAAAAGTGCTATTTTTGTACAAAGGGGTAATTTTTTTAATTCCTGACTCATGCCTATGTCCAGCTGTGGACTGGGAAAGGCTGTTGATGATGAAGAGACAAACGGACACTCCTTATAGCAAGTGAGGGCTGCCAATACCTGTGGTAACACGAAGGAAGCCTCACGTCTTGTCGGTCTTTGTGAAATTCTTCAACTCAATAAGTACAGATTTATGATTCCCCTAAATTAATCTGATTTATTTTTAATTGCCATGGGTGATAGACGAATAAGCTATTTTTTTTGTGTTAGCGAATCAGTCTTTTCGACTATGAGCAGACGGGATGCAATATGGGTGAAAAGTAGGATACCACCCATCAGGAGTTCTTTTTTTTGTGTTAGCGAATCAGTCTTTTCGACTATGAGCAGACGGGATGCAATATGGGTGGAAAGTAGTATGCCACCTATCCAACAGGAGTCAGTCTTTTCTTTTTAGTCAGCCGACTTCCTGACCAGGCCGGTCGAAGATTTCGCACCTCGTTTTCGGCAGACTCTCCCTGAAATGTAGGTGTAAAACTGGCAGTCATTTGAAGTTACATTATTATATATCTGGTATTGGTTTATTTTTTAAGCCACTGTAGTTATATCAAGGATGTCATGGATCTGTTATTTTCATAAACCATGAAGTGTTTGTTATTAGATTAAGTATATAATTTTGAGTCCCTTACACCATCATTGTATTAAATTCATTCGCAGATACCCACAGGTGTATAGCATAACTCCAATGGGTTTCAATATTGGAAAAGATATCGATTGATAGTTTCGAGTTTCCGTCAAGCAGGGACCTATATTTAAATTTTATTTCATCTCTTCTTGTTTGAATCTGTTTTCAAGGTCAGTCTTCTGTCCAAGTGTTTTTAAACCCGTAATGCGGAAGTATAGTGCCATATAGAGGAGTGGAGGAGGAGTGAGGACTTGGAGATTTGGAGACATTAGCGACGATTCTCCATTCTATTACAACTGGTTTGTAGGATATCCCAGACTTGGACCGCCTGGTCCATTTAGCAGCAACCTCTGAGCTTTTTCTTAGGACTGACGTCCCTATATAAAACTAGCTGTGCCCGCGACTTCGTCCGCATGGAATAAAGTTTCATCTTCTTTTTTATCCCCTTGGGGGTAGAATTGATCAAAATCCTTTCTTAGCGGATACCTACGTCATAACATCTACCAAATTTCAGCCCGATCCGTCCAGTGGTTTGGGCTATGCGTTGATAGATCACTATGTCAGTCAGCCAGTCACCTTTGAGTTATATTTAGAAGAAGAAGAAGATACAGGTATCAGGAAAGATCCTTGCTTTGATCTCATGAAAACCCGATGTGAAAGAGTCTTCTCATCTTTGATGTAATTTACCTATATTCGTTAGTGACGATTTCAGTACTCCATAGACTGTGTGCAGAGAGTTTTCAAGTTGTTTAATAACCCCTTATGCCGAAGTCTAACAAAGGCCTGTTTTAAAAAGATTGTAGAGAAATGCCGATAAACTGTATTCTTTATTTTATTTACTTTTTCTACTGTGGTACTTTTATATTGACTTGGCTTTGATTCAATTCGTAATCCAAATTGGTGATCGGGGAAGAAAGGTCTCTCTTCAAGGATTTTGCATAGTTAGTAGATTTTGGAACGGCTTAGGCAAACAGCATGCTATTCGTTCTAAATGCTTGTCTAAATGTAACTTCGTAAGGTCTTCGCCGCTGCCGAATTCGGCGATTTAAAGAGTCAATCGCCGTTTTTGAAGATTTAAATAAATTCAAAAGAGATTTATGCAAAAATCTGTACCTACCTATACAGAAATTCAGTCAAAATAAGCATCGATTGTGTGTCGCGACCGAATTAGGCTTTGCGTTACTTGTACCTATGGTTGAATTAAAAAATAAGTAATAATATCTATTATGGAATCGCAATCAGCGACAAAAATTGCCAAGGAGAAGCCACACGGTGCGGTGCGGCGCCGCAGCGAATCGACTGATTTTTTTTTTATACCACTAGGGTGGCAAATGGCTACCGGCCTGCCTGATGGTAGGCAGTGACCGTAGCCCATGGACGCCTGCAACACCAGGGGCATCGCATGCGTTTAGCCGACCCTTTAAGAACCTATTTACTTTCGACTTGAAGTGCCCCAAACTGTATTCCCCTGAGAAAACATCAGCAGGCAGCTCATTCCACAAACGCAACGTTCTCGGGAGGAAATTCCTTTGCAATCGGACCGTGCGTGACATCAGTTGTCTACAGACAACTGATAAATTTACTTGGATACTCATTTTTTTGTAAATAAATAGGTACGTGTTTTCTATGACCAGACCAACACAAAACAGACATGTGAAGGCAAACAAATGTTAATTAATTTTTCATGAGCAGGTCTTTAAGAATAATATGTTTAGTTTCACAACATTTTCATATTTATCCATACTTTTATTAAATCTGTAGAGAGGTCAATTCTGTACATCTACACTAATATTATAAAGAGGAAAACTTTGTTTGTTTGGTTGTAATGAATAGGCTCAAAAACTACTGGACCGTTTTTAAAAATTCTTTCACCATTCGAAAGCTACCTACATTATCCACGAGTAACATAGGCACAATTTTATTTTGGAAAAAAAAACTTTACGCGGACGAAGTCGCGGGCGGAAAGCTAGTTAAATATATTTTCAAAAAAACTATCAGGGGATGATTAGTGATCGATACTGATACCAAAAATGCAATCAGTAAAATTTTTGTCTGTCTGTCTGGATGTTCGTTATAGAAACAAAAACTACTGAACGGATTTTAACGAAACTTAGTACAATTATTCTTCATACTCCTGAGCAGGTTATAGCATACTTTTCATCTCGCTACGATCAATAGGAGCAGAGGAGTGAAGGGAATGATGGGAAAACGGGAGTAATTTTTATCTATATGTTTGATCGCGCATCACGCAAAAACTACTGCATGGAATTGAATGCAGTTTTCACCAATATATTGCTAGAGGTCCAACTAAAAATTTAGGTACCATTTTATGGAAGTCTGCTTTTTTTTTAAATCCGATATCCACGCGTGTGACGCCGCCGGCACAGCTAGTTAATATTAATTATATAATTTTCAGATGAAGTAATTTATTAAATATTACAAAAATATAAATAATAAATGTGTGAAACAATAAATACCAACCAGGAGTTGGTGTGAATAGGGATGTTTCCAGGGGCAAAATAATTAAATTATATTTAGTCCATATTTTAGATTATAAAAAAATATTGAACATGTATTTCTTTCTTTTTTCATTTTTTAAACGAAAAATAACAAAGATACAAGGTATCAAAATATAGGAGTGGGGGTCTTTGACGTCACTCAGTGGCGAAAATACTCCCACTCTTTGACATCACACATAATTTTAACGGGCTATAATATTAAATCATTTTCAGTCTAATTTACAAATATATGTGCCTGTACTTATATTATGTGTCTTAAAAATATGTGTCTTTTATTTTTGAACAATCTAAAAGACAGACTAATTAAATTTTTACAGCCACAGGCAAAGGGCCTATTGTAAAAATGTCCTTTGGTTTCAAACTAATGTCTGCCCTACACTACAAAGTTATATGTATGCTTAGATCTTTAAAACTATACAACACATTTTGATGCGGTTTCTCAATAGATAGAGTGATTAAAGAGGATTGTTTAATCTTAACTAATATTATAAAGCTGAAGAGTTTGTTTGTTTGTTTGTTTGAACGCGCTAATCTCAGGAACTACTGGTCCGAATTAAAAAAATCTTTTTGTGTTGAATAGACCATTTATCGAGGAAGGCTTTAGGCTATATAACATCACGCTGCAACTATTAGGAGCGAAGAAATAATGGAAAATGTAAAAAAAAACGGGGAAAAAATAACTATTCCACGCGGACGAAGTCGCGAGCACAGCTAGTGTATAATATAGTAGAGAACCCGCCTGCCCAGTGTGGTGATTATGGGTATATCTTCCAGATGGTTGCCCAAGTGGCAAACAACTGGAGAGGCCTATGTCCAGCTGTGGACTGCGATAGGCTGATGACGATGATGTATAGAAATACTGATAGTTATTTCAGGTAAAAGTGTACTATAAGTACCAGTAGATTACTGGGGGTGACTCCAAAAGGCATGCCAGGCATGAGAAAATTTAGTAAAATTGAATGTTCTAATTTGACCCAACCCAGAATGAAAATGGCTGTCAAATGGCAAAATTGGGTACTATTTCTGGGTTTAAGATTTCTATAGTTACAATAATAAATAAGTATTTTTGTTCATTACAAAAACTTTACACTGTAGATTGGATAGACACAGTTGCAAGTGTTGCAACATTTCCATCACAATGAAAATTTATCAGAATATCTATACCTTTACAATTTGCAATATCAATGTTAACTAGGTGGCAACATTTTATAAACATATTTTTTTAAATTACTGGAACAACAATAGTTATAGTTCATTCGCGTTAAGAAAATAGTGACTGACAGGTCACTGACAGGCCAAAAGAAAAAATTTACAGGAGAAATTTAATTTCTAGCGTTTTGATTGGCTAGTGGCCTGTCAGTGACCTGTCAGTCACTATTTTCTTAACGCGAATGAACTATAGTCAATTTAGATACAACTTGGACCAATATATTTTTAAAGGTAACATTAAATAGGTAACTTAGCAGTTATTCCAAAGGAGTTATTAATAAAATGCATAGCATAAAATGCTACTATATTTTCATAAAAGGTCTCCTTTCCTGAAAATATTCTGATTTATCCTGATTTTCATGAATATATCGAAAATAAATCAAATTTAATAACATAGGTATCTACAATAATTTTAGCTAATTTTAAAAATTATTTAGGATAACTCAAAGAATGTAAATCACTATTTCAAGATCACTATACAAAATTTCATAATTACTTCCATCAATAACATTTAAATAAATCCATATTTTTTATCATACATACCAAATAATAATCACACTGTTAAACTAAAAAACACTTGCGATAACGACTCAGTCAGGATTATTTTCTAAAATTATTAGTATGTAATTCTTTTGTTTTGTTTTCGTTCGTCACAGAATTTGATGAAAACGAAAAGTACCACACACAAACCGACTGACAGTTATTTTTTTTATTCACTTCTTTCTTTTTTATCAACAAGGATGTCAACGCTGCAAAAAAAAATCGATTCCAAAATCGGGATCGATTTTTAGGCGCGACCTCTAAATCGGTCGTAGCGAAAAAAGAAAGCGCAATGACTTAAAACCACGTGGAGCGGCAAGGTCGAATTTATGTTTTCAACTTGTCAAGCTCGGCGTGTGATAAATTAATTCTACGGGCCGTTATCGCGGGGAAGTTCGCACGAATTTCCACCTTACCCTCCTAGACGTAAGGTAAGTTTTCGTTCGCGCAGCTAGACCACGCATAGTCGCCAACCCAGGCAATATATCTTAGGCCGTATACTGCCCGTGACAGTTCGTAAACAAAACTGGAGCTACCGCAACAAAGACCGACTGTCATTTTGGGGAAGAAATCCTTACTCAATCCAAATTTAAACATGCACTCGTCCATTTTCAGTTCTAGAAATATCCCCAGAGCTGATACTATTGTATATATCGATAGTTTAACTCACAAAATACTATAATTATAACAAATACAAAGACTTACCAGATTGAAAAAGGATGAATTCGAATGTTAACGCGGAGTCATCTGTAATACATCTTGCACATATCGATCACAGTCTTGCAGTCTCTCAAAAACACTAATAAAAAAAGGAAGAGGTTAGCACCAAAATACGGGAGATCCTACACTAAAACGCACGTCACTCGAAAATGTTTAGTAAATATACTTTATCGCGTACAGACGAGACGTAGAATGATGTGAGGTCGTTAAATGATGTACAATCAAAATAAAAATAGTCTTGCCAGACGCAGTGTCGACCGCCGCGCCACTGTCTGTCTGTGCTGTCAATATTCGTCAAAACGAAAATGGCGACACACTCTCGACAGAATACGATCAGCGGCGGCCTGCCTCTATTGGCGTCCCGCTTCTACGCGATACAAGTGAGGAGGACGGCCAAACACCGTGTTGTCTTCACCCCGACCGGACTGATTTGTGATGTCACGCCCAACGGCGTAACGTTTTGCGTAATTACAGCTCCGGGATAGCTTGTAAACTTGTTTTAATAACGTTAATTTACTATCGTTTCGTACGGAGGTCGTCATACGAAAGCGTCGGTCATAGCACAGGTTAATTATAGAGTAAACGGGCATTAAATCTTTGTAATAGTTGTCTGCGCATGTTAAGCCCGACCCACCACTCAATATCTGTCGCTGAGCACCTCCTACTTCTTTTTATTTTATTCAGTACTTTTTTCAGATGTACATCTTGCCTGCATTAATTCTGCCGTCGCAATGCAGTTTATTAATAATGTAAGCGACATTATTCTAATGATGAGTTAATGTTTGTTTTTGGTGAAAAGTCAGATTGCTCATTAAAACAATTCGCATCCCTAAACATATTACAAGGAAAACACGCAAGTCATACTAGATACATATATATTTTTGATACCACTACACCTTAGTTCAGTAGATATTGAACGAAACTCTATGATGTTTATGTACGTGAAAGTTTGTCCTGGGCGGGAATCGAACGTTGAGGGTTCGCTCGAGTTCGGTCTCGCCAGGTAATCGAATTTTTGCACTTTCTGCAAACGACTTCCACAAAATGCCATTGGGGTCGCTTCGGTGATGCAACTGCGTCTCCCTTTGCTTGTTTGGTAGTCGTGATTTCGATTTCCACTCAGGATGAAAACACTATACTATAATTTATTCGACAGATAAAGAAATTCCTAATATGTCTAGTCTCTTGGACTCATTCATGAATAATGTTAATACTTTTACTCCGTGTGCTCTTTAGCATGCACGAAATAATAAACGTATGGGGTACACAGAACATGTCGTATCGTTTTCTGTATTTACGGACGACCTTCCCCTATACTAACCCAAATTGATACAATCTATCCATCCGATGCATAGAGCTCATCACCTATCTAGATATTTTTATAGATCCAGATAGGTTAGTGTGTGCATATGTACTTAATAGCTTAAACGGTTGAACTAAAAGTCACGAGAAATTATTATTATGTTGTTTTTACTTTCACTTTATCGGTGTTGTAAGATGTAGTCGTAATTGACGACTAGATCACTATTAAGTAACCATTATCTCGATAATAACTGGCTGGTTTTAGATCAATGTTAGTTCATAAAGAATAGAGAACTGAATATACCTTTACTGCATATTCGTTAAATCTCAGACGTAAAGAAACCCAGTAAAAAGTTTTGACCCCATCCTGTGATTCAATCCAAACTTATGAGACGACTCTATGCATCTTCGTAAAATATGCACAGCGCCATCTACTGATAATTAAGAAGATATCCTGTGAAGTAGTCTTCGTAAATTTAATCGAAAGCGAAATTTTGGTTTTTCGTAACGAAAAGGATGTAGATACATAACATCATTATAGTACATAGAGGCGAATGTTATTTTCATTAATACGAGACTTATAAACATATGGCGTGAATGTTCATGCTGCTGCAGGTTAAAGTAAAGATTTTGAAAACGACATACATAGTGATTGTGGCTAAGGCTTTATTTCATCATAACTAACTACTATGCTGGCCTGGCAAGCCTTAAAAAACTTCCTTAAATACAAAGTGCCCTTGTATGTAGTCAAGAACCATTACTATTTTTAGCTATCGTCAATGTTCAATTGGTAAGTACGTAGGTATTTGAATAATGATGTGAAGTACAATGAGCTGAAAATAATAATTTTAATACAAGTCTAGCTCTCATAGCGATGCACAACCTGAATTGTGCAATACCTACCTATTTGTGTATCGTATTTAATTTTTATGGTGTACAAGAAAGAGTATCTACCTTGTAGCGACCTCTATATAGATGACCGCACACTCGTTCCTGCCTTGAGGTAGGTATAGCAAGAATATTTTTATCCCTCTTCGTTCTGTATTACGAGTACTCTTTTTGATTATATATTGTGATAGTCCTGTGGAGTCCGGGTATAATACTTAATAGGTAAATAATTTTGACTTTGTGTACCTTGTTAATTTAACGAGTCTTTCGTACAATCGGTAATAAATAATTATATTAATTATGATCAGCCACCCTTACAAAATTATTTTTTTTAAGTTCCCTGTATTATCCATTCAACTATTTTTATTTATCCACTATTAAATATTTCATCATAATCACAGCACTAGTACTACCAGATTAAGAGAACTTGGTTTATAATAAATTACTTAATCGATATTTTAATACGCAATCGATTACATTGCAAATGGTTATTAGATAAATAATATATTACCTATTTATCATTCTTACACAGCCCTATTAGGTGTCAACTTCATTGTCACAACCACAGACTATTGTCTATAAACATTACTCTTGTTCTATTTAAAGAATATAAATAATTGGAAATAATACCATAAATAATATAATTTCAATTCAAAATGTCTGTGATTAATCCGGAAAAAAGTATTATGCGGCTGTTATTATAACATTAGGTGGTTGAAATGGCCTTCGAAAATTTCGAAATGGCCTGGCAACATTATCTTTGACTGACAGTTCAATCAATCATCGCATCTTCCGGTAGACCGTTTTCCATTCAAAACGGTTTGAATAATCGCAGCTGTTCACGTTTTGAATTTGTAGACTTTTGTTAAATTATTATAGTTAATAGTTATTTACATTGCTGAAATGGCCGAGACAAAAACCCACACATCTAGATTAGCATCCTACAAAAATGCTGGCCAAGGAACTAGTGTAAGTGAGATATTCCTTTGTTTCTAACATGCTTGTTTCCAAATTTAAATTGAGATTTATATCTCTCTTGCCATTGTTTCATCCATAAAACTATAGTTTTGATTTAATTGCATTGTAACTATAAAGCAGATTTAATAACATTCACTTTTTAAAAATTTTACCTACCTCCCTTATTAAATTTACAAAAAGTTTTAATCTACCTCAGTTTTAGTTAAAAAGGTTTCTTAGATGTATGTTTTAGGTTTTGTTGTTAAACTTAGTGAATTTTTAAACATTCCTTCTATTCTATGCTCATATTTCTTTCTGGATATAGTGCTATAACTCTTTGAGTTAAGTACTACACTCTGACCCTACATTTTATCATATCTAAATTCAATTGGATATAAATAAGAAATATCTGATAAAAACTTAAAGGTGACGTTTTTCCAATCATCATGTCAATGATAAAATATTTATCCAGGATCTCCGTCGCAAGAGAGCAGAGTTGAGCGTAGCGTTGCGCAAACAGGCTCGTGATGAGCAGCTCCTCAAGAGAAGAGCAATGTCCCCGGACAGGGACACTGGGGACGAGAGTCAGAAGGAAGAGAAAATCATGCAGCCAGCTGAAATTGTCATAGGTGAGACTATTTTCCTTCTAGTACCTTCTGCTACCCTGCAGTAGGTGGTGACTGGCCTTGGCTACCATCAAAGTCGGTTACGAATATTAATAGTACATTGCCTGGAATTCTGATTGTTATTGGGTTTCTTTGTCTAGTAAAAAACCCAATGAAAACTAACACACTTAGCTTTATTCTTTATTATACCATACTTATAGAAAATAAATATTATAAAAAAAAACTTGAGAACAAACTGAATCGGTATCTGGGCACACCAGCTTGATTTGACTGCCATCAATATAATTTTCTCCACCATTTTGCCAAACAGAGTTTGCCATATCAATGAAGAAATGTCCGCTAGTATGCCGTGATTATTCTTCTCTGTTTTCTAGGCTGGTTCCATTTTACAGCCATATTCAGAAACATTACTATGTGTCGTGATTGCATGGGTACAAAACTTATAGGATTTTGGGCACTGTGTGTCTGCAGTCGCATAGTCATGTTTATGAATATGGCCGTAAATCTTCATTGAAATGATCCTTAAAGTCATTTAAAATCCTAATCTATTGGCAAAACAATGAGGGCTATCGTGTGCGAATTCGCCACCAGGTGGTGCTAGTGTAGTGTGAGGTATCCGAAATGTCAAATTACATTGGTTCTGTGGGTTAAACAAGTTTATTTCGGAAAATAAAATAATTTTGTGCAATTTTGGCATAGCTGGCATTAATTTTGGAAAATATGAGACACGGCTCAATGATTGTGTACGCTTTAAAAGCGGAGCCGAGAAAATAAGGTATAAAGTTTAGCAGTCTGAAGGAAAAGCTATTTCACTGGTTTGTTTATTAACCGTCAACAAACAGTTTTGCCTTTCGGAAACTTATGTCCTCTTTCTTTTAATGAACACACCGTCATCACATGCATAAAACAAACCTTAACAGCTATGCCCGAAGACTTCACAATACAGTGGCGCCCTCTGGTGATTACAAAAACGGTAGCCCTCTTTGTATCTGGAAATCTCGGTCTTACAAGGTTATGAAACACAACAGTTTCAAATCTTTATTATGTCTTTTTCACAGGCCTCCAATCCGATGACCTAGTAGTGAAGACGACAGCGGCCCGAGCGGCGCGCCGAATGCTGTCCCGGGAACAGAATCCACCGATCACCATGATGGTAGAAGCGGGCGTCATCGGGCCTCTGGTGGATGCGCTGGATAGAGATGACTGGTTAGTGTCGAGGAAACAGCAATGGGCCATACTTAAAAAACCACTGCAGATTTTAAGTATTATGATTATGAGTAAATGGCACTTTCTATGTTTGTAAAGTTCCTTTCCACAATCTCTATACATGTATAGAAATAGCTTGGATATGGTATGGAAATTTCTTTCTTGGATGTACAGAACTTAGTGTTCTGTACAATCACAGATTACCCCCAATAGATACCGCATGTTCGGCATTTTGCTTTGAGTTTCGCGAGTCAATTTCAGGTGGTATGGAAGGGTGTGCGGGGGACGTAACTCATTTCTCAAGTGATGTACATTTGTATTGTGCAATGTCGATAATTTTATCGAAAAATTACCAATCAGGTATATTAGACTAGATTATGTCTGTATCACCTTTTCAGTATTTTGTGCAATACTGGATATTTATCTATGTATGTATATAAATATATGTTTATATATGTCACCGGAAAATAGCAAGAATCGTAAGTTGATCAATTTCCTAGGTAGTTGATTATCTTTCGGAATATAACAAACGGTAGTGGAAATGTATTATTTAACGCAATGGATTTCAGTTAGTTAATCAACTTACGGTAGCCTGACAGTCATTTAAT